>CM055125.1:388602212-389077212 GCA_029206835.1 Rana muscosa | reverse complement strand
GACAGTAAGCACAGAAAAAAAAAAAAAATCTGAATTACACCCCCTGCTCTAATCGTCTAAAGAAGCTTTGCATCTGGCTATATCTCCATCCTGCCATTACCATCTGCCTGAGGCATCAGGACCCCCAGTGGTGCATACCTCAGACACATTGTCTTACCTTCCGATTCCCATGGGCCTAATGCTCCTTTTTTCCTCTCCTGGAGGGAACCATGGGTAACCCCCCCCCCCCCTAGTGGTGCCAATGGGGATGTTTTTTGGGCGTATTTGCCAAGTTGATTTATCCTATCCCATACTGCCAGTGTGTTCCGGGCTAATGGGGATGTCCATTTTGATAATCACCTGGCCTTTGTTGGTATCCATGGTGCCCCCGCCAGGTTTCTCCCCGCCATATTTGCCTCTATTATAGGGTGATCAGACATCTCCAGTTTCTGGGGACAGTCCCCGGATTGAGGACAATGTCCCCGGACCAAGTCTGTTCCCGGTTTTGTCCCCAGATTGGATTTGAACAGGGGCTGGGGCAATTTCAAAGACAGTCAGTGCAGAATAAAAAAAAAAAAAAAAAATCAGAATTACACCCCCCCGCTCCGCCGCTCCTATTAGCTTAGGGGGGTGTATTTTTTCCAATATCTGTGCCCCTTTCTGATGATCATGTGCTGGTCGGAGCGGAGGGAATATTTCTTCAGTTTCGGGTGCCCATCCAGCTCGCCTCGCATGTTCTTCTGCCTTGGATCAAGTCCCGGCCAGCCGCCTGCCTGCTTATCTCCTTGCCTTCTCTGGTGGAGTGATCTCCCTCCGCTTCCTACCCAGTAGTAGCCGAGGAGAGTGAGACTTGACAGGCTGTGAGGCGGCGGCGGCGACGGGCAGAGAGTCGCTGATTGCCGCTATTACTAGTAAAAAATTCAAATAAAATGTCCCCGGATTTCATTTAAAAAATCTGGTCACCTTAATGTAAGGGAGGGTGGGGGACTCAACTTCTGATGGTGGGGTGGCTCTTGACATCCAATGTAAGGGGAAGGGATGCGCTGGACATCTAATCTTACAGATAAAACCGGCCCTTTTGAGGGCAATAAATGCTGATGTGGCCCACGATAAAATGGAGTTTGACATCCTTGTGCTAAACTATTGCCGGGCTTCACAACTTTTTTGCACAATTGAAGCAAGTCCACATTGTGTGCCTCCGGATCAACGTTCTTTGCAAACATTCTGCAAGTTCTGCTGCAAGTTCTGGTTCAGCTATGTTGTGCAATAGTCATCCCACCACAGGGGGTCACTGTTGCAAATTCAGTAACTCACCATGTGTAACTTAGCATGTGTGAAGCAGATGTTGTCCAAGAACATGACTAAAGCTGGCCAAAGTCGGTTCAAATCTTGGCCAGTTCAGAAGGAACCGACGAGATTTTAACCATTTACGGGCCGGCTGAGTGTACCCAAGTTGATTGATCAAGTTCAGGGTTAGGGTTTTCCCTTTAAGAACAAGGCTAGGACCCAGGATTTGGAACAGGGACCTCCCCTAGAGGTCAAAGGTCAGAAGGCGGGTTCCCAGAGCTCAAAGGTCACTGGGCGTGGCTGACCCACCCCCACCAAAGTGTACCGCCTACCCCAACTAAGTCAGGGAATGAACAAGTCGGGGAAAGCGTCTAGCCACTAAAAGAGCCACTCAGATCGACCCCTTTCCCCCTTCCTAAATTACACCTAGATACCCCCAGGGACCCCCAGACTTACATGTTTATCCTCTTTTTTTATGGTCTTTATGTTGCAATTGTATCTAACTTACGCTTATTACGATAAGCATTTATAGTCTATCTAGACAGTCTCTGATAAGACAAAGAGAACAGAGACTTCGTAGTTATTTAGCTCTGTCGCCTATATGACAATGTACACGTACGTAGCTTTTCCCAGTCACTAGGCGTAATGGGTGATAACACCAAATTTAACACACCTGCTCCCCATTCACACCTGAAAAATTGTAACACCAACGAGCCACATGATTGATCAACTTGGGTACAACCAGCCTGTCGTATTTTACATGTGATTATTGCTAGCGCCTGTGATAGCAATAATCACGGTGTTCTACCAACGGGGGATGGCTTCCCCACGCCGGGAGAACACAATAGCTCCGCAGAAGGGATTTCCCCATCAACACTGACCGTGATCGCAGGAAAGACAATCGTTTCATCTATGGATGGCCTTAGACAGCCAACACCTACTAATAGCTATATACCAGTTTTGGGGGTCCGCTACATATGGATGGCCTTAGACAGCCAACACCTACTAATAGCTATATACCAGTTTTAGGGGTCCGCTACATATGGATGGCCTTAGACAGCCAACACCTACTAATAGCTATATACCAGTTTTGGGGTTCCGCTACATATGGATGGCCTTAGATAGCCAACACCTACTAATAGCTATATACCAGTTTTGGGGGTCCGCTACATATGGATGGCCTTAGACAGCCAACACCTACTAATAGCTATATACCAGTTTTGGGGGTCCGCTACATATGGATGGCCTTAGACAGCCAACACCTACTAATAGCTATATACCAGTTTTGGGGGTCCGCTACATATGGATGGCCTTAGACAGCCAACACCTACTAATAGCTATATACCAGTTTTGGGGGTCCGCTACATATGGATGGCCTTAGACAGCCAACACCTACTAATAGCTATATACCAGTTTTGGGGGTCCGCTACATATGGATGGCCTTAGGCAGCCAACACCTACTAATAGCTATATACCAGTTTTGAGGGTCCGCTACATATGGATGGCCTTAGACAGCCAACACCTACTAATAGCTATATACCAGTTTTGAGGGTCCGCTACATATGGATGGCCTTAGACAGCCAACACCTACTAATAGCTATATACCAGTTTTGGGGGTCCGCTACATATGGATGGCCTTAGACAGCCAACACCTACTAATAGCTATATACCAGTTTTGGGGGTCCGCTACATATGGATGGCCTTAGACAGCCAACACCTACTAATAGCTATATACCAGTTTTGGGGTTCCGCTACATATGGATGGCCTTAGACAGCCAACACCTACTAATAGCTATATACCAGTTTTGGGGGTCCGCTACATATGGATGGCCTTAGACAGCCAACACCTACTAATAGCTATATACCAGTTTTGGGGGTCCGCTACATATGGATGGCCTTAGACAGCCAACACCTACTAATAGCTATATACCAGTTTTGGGGTTCCGCTACATATGGATGGCCTTAGACAGCCAACACCTACTAATAGCTATATACCAGTTTTGAGGGTCCGCTACATATGGATGGCCTTAGACAGCCAACACCTACTAATAGCTATATACCAGTTTTGAGGGTCCGCTACATATGGATGGCCTTAGACAGCCAACACCTACTAATAGCTATATACCAGTTTTGGTGGTCCGCTACATATGGATGGCCTTAGACAGCCAACACCTACTAATAGCTATATACCAGTTTTGGGGTTCCGCTACATATGGATGGCCTTAGACAGCCAACACCTACTAATAGCTATATACCAGTTTTGGGGGTCCGCTACATATGGATGGCCTTAGACAGCCAACACCTACTAATAGCTATATACCAGTTTTGGGGGTCCGCTACATATGGATGGCCTTAGACAGCCAACACCTACTAATAGCTATATACCAGTTTTGGGGTTCCGCTACATATGGATGGCCTTAGACAGCCAACACCTACTAATAGCTATATACCAGTTTTGAGGGTCCGCTACATATGGATGGCCTTAGACAGCCAACACCTACTAATAGCTATATACCAGTTTTGGTGGTCCGCTACATATGGATGGCCTTAGACAGCCAACACCTACTAATAGCTATATACCATGACCTGGATATACAAGAACCTTCACAGAAAGAGGTCACATTAGACCCTTGATGCCTCGTACACCCGACCGGTTTTCCCCGGCAGGAAAAAAAAACAACGCTTTTCCCGACGGGATTCCTCTTAAGCCTGCCTGGCATACACACGGTCACACAAAAGACAGCGGAAACTTTTGAATGCCAAGAACGTGGTGACGTCAAAGACTATGACGAGCCGACAAAATGACGTTCTATGCTTCGAATTGTTTACGAGCATGCACGTTTTTTTTTTCCCCTCGGGAAAGCATACAGATGACTGGTTTTCTCGGTGGGAAAAAAGAGAGCTGGTTCTCTTCTTTTTTTTTTTTCCCGGCACTTTTCCTGTGGGGAAAACTGCGATGGAGCGTACACACGGCGGGGATTCCCGGCCAAAAGCTGTCATGGCCGTTTTCTCGTCGGAGGAAAACCGGTCGTGTGTACGAGGCATAAGAAGGAGTGGAGTGTTCCCTCTGGCCTATGAAAAAACAACAACATAGAAAATGAAAAGGGGATATTTGTGGTATGCAAATACTCAAAGCCAACGCATAATAAAAACATCTTAAAACATCATAAAAATGGGGTCTTTGACATTCTTTGGTAAAAGCGTAGAAGGACCCATTATCACATCTTTATCGTGTAGTGCCAATCACAGATAATCTTTCATATCTGTCATGTACACAATCCTTCTGTGCTTTTAAGAAAGAATGTCAAAGACCTCTTTTTGAGTGAAAAAATTAAAATCGACTTGTTCTTATTTATGCAGTTGTGTATTTTCATACCACAATATTCCCCAGTTCCATCCTATAGTTTTGTTTGTCGACATCAATTCCCTTTAAAGCAAATCCTCAGAATTTTGGGCCCTGGAGCAGAGAACCGGTGGGGGGAGGGGGATGGGGGGGGGTGTGCTGCCGCCCCACATTGAGACCCGCGAATTGAGGAGCGGGGAGAGGTGCCACCGCGAATTGAGAAGCGGGGACGGGGCGCCGCAAATTGAGAAGCGGGGGGGGGGGGCGGCGCCACAAATTGAAAGGCGGGTTTGGGTGCTGACGAACAAGGTATACTGATGAGAAAAATAAATAAATAATAATATTTTTAAAAAAAAAGGGGGTTGCCATCCAGGCACCTGGGCACCTCCGGGCCCCTTACAGGTATACTGATGAAATAAAATAATAATAATAATAATAATAATTTAAAAAAAACAAGGGGGATGCCATCCGGGCACCTTGGAACCTCCGGGCCCCTTACAGGTATACTGAAAAAAAATAAAAAATAAGAAATAAATAAGAAAAAAAAACAAAAAAACAAGGGGGTTGCCATCCAGGCACCTGGGCACCTCCGGGCTCCTTACAGGTATACTGACGAAAATAAATAAAAATAAAAAATAAATAAGAAAAAAAAAACAAGGGGGTTGCCATCCGGGCACCTGGGGACCTCCGGGCCCCTTGCAGGTATACTGACGAACAAAAAAAAAAAAGGGGGTTGCCATCCGGGTCCCTGGGGACCTCCGGGCCCCTTACAGCTATACTGACAAAAAAATATATAAAAAATAAATAAATAAATAATAATAAACAAAAAAAACAAGGGGGTTGCCATCCGGGCACCTGGGAACCTCCGGGCCCCTTACAGGTATACTGAGGAAAAGAAATAACTAAAAAAAGAAATAACTAAAAAATAATAATAATAAAAAAAAAAAACAGGGGGTTGTCATCTGGGCACCTGGGCACCTCCGGGCCCCTTACAGGTATACTGACGAAAATAAATTAAAATAATAAACATAAAAGTAAAAAATAAATAAGAAAAAATAAAAAAACAAGGGGATTGCCATCCAGGCCCCTTACAGGTATACTGACGAAAAAACGAAAGGGGGGTTGCCATCCGGGCACCTGGGTATCTCCGGGCCCCTTACAGGTATACTGACGGAAAAAATTATGAATAAAAAAAATAATAATAATAATGAAAAAAAAAAACAAGGGGGTTGCCATCCGGGCACCTGGGAACCTCCGGGCCCCTTACAGGTATACTGCCGAAAAAAAAAGGGGGTTGCAATCCGGGCACCTGGGCACCTCTGGGCCCCTTGCACGTATACTGCCGAACAAAACAAAAAAAAGGGGGTTGCCATCCGGGTCCCCGGATGGCGGCCCTGTTGGCAGTTCCACTACCTCGGGCATTGTGGCCATTGTCAAAACAAATGCAGCAAGTCAATAGATTGTGTAGCGGGGGTTTAAATTTAGGGGGATACACCTGGGTGGTAGTATGACCCAGGTGTGTATAAATCATGAAAGGATTTGGACCCTTGTTAATTCGTGGAGGACTTGGTGGTGTACTATTCTCCTTGGCCTGTGGGTGGTGGGGTTCCCACAGGTCTAAGGTAGATTCACTGCTGTAGTGCTGGCCTTTTTGTCCCCTTCTGGCGATGGTACGGCGAGGGCGGGGAAGGAGATAAAGGGGAGAGACGCCCTCACCACGAGGTCTTTTTCCTGCATCGCGTGCCCAGGCACCTTCGGCCTGGGTGCGGGCGGTCCGGGGTTCCAGCCCAGGCGCCCTAGGCCTGGTCGGAGCGGAGTTGGCGTCCATCCCAGGCACCTTCAGCCTGGGGTGAGGTACTACCCTGGAGGCCCGGGGCCCAGTGACTTTGACTGGGTCCCGCAAGGGCGGATGAGTCCGAGGGTCCCTGAGGTGGATGGGGCCCATGTCTGAGGTGAGGAGGCCGGGGAGGTCACCCGTCTGAAGAGTCCGGAGCAGCATCAAACCGGTGACGGATGGGCCTTCGGTAACTCCCTTGGAGGGACATCTTCCCCCTGACAGGGGCCACAGCGCAGCGAAGGTACTCCATTCATGTTCTTCAGAGTCGCTGGTAGAGACTCACAAGTTTCAAGTTCTCTCTCTAGCCGATGGCTATAGTAACCGCTGGTGAGACCACAGTGGTTTAGTTTACTATTAGGACAGTGCCTCGACCTGCTCGCTCCACCGTGTTGAATGGTTTATGGATCTCAACCAGTTATCTGACCAAGAACTGTTTAATCGTATGCGACAATAAAGCAAGTGTTGGATCCTTACCGGTGTGTGTGTTACTCTGGTTGATGGGAGCAAAGAGAAGTGTCAGCACAGCAGGACTTTGTTACTAATTGAAGCACACAGGCCCGAGGAGAATAACTGGTACTGGCCTTCACCTCACCCACTGCAATGGGGAGGTCATGGGCCTTAGCGCATCTCACTCTCACGTATAATATACCCCTAGACAAGAGCTGGAGAACCGATACACAAGAGGAGGGAGTGAGGACGCTACAATTGAAAATCAGAATACCATATTGCTGCATAGAACAGATAGTGAGGCATTTTATTACCTTCTAGTAAAGAGAACAGGAAGGAGATCAAAGGAACGAGCTGCTAAAATAAAATCTTTTCTTAGGGGGCTTTTCTCTGAGACAAGGAACGGAGTTTGGCTGCCTGAAGACTACGGTCTACTTTGCCTATTTTCCACATGACCTTCAGGAGGATGTAGGAGGTGGAATGAACAAGCCTCAGGAGGTCCGGGGGTTAGTGTTTCAGGTCTGTTGTACCCCTTTTTTTTTTGATGGTCGTTTGGCTTCTTGAACCTTTATTCTTTTTGTTGGACCTAAGAGTCAACGAATACGACATTCTCTGTGTTAGAATGGCGCTCACCTCCCCCCTCCACGTCCAATCTATCAAAATGAAGTGGCATATTTCAGAGGCACACAAATTCAAAGGCTCTATACATTTTCAAATCAACTACAAATTCAATTTACTTCAATTGCACAGTGAATTTCAATACATGAAATTACTGCAAGTGCCTGCGCCTTAATAAGCCCGAGATCTGTGCAGGAGTTGAGCATTTGAAGCATAATGGAGCTTTATAGAGACATGTACAAAACAAGGCAGTAATTACAAACGTCTGAAGCCGGCCTCTTCCTCAGTGGAAGGGATCTTACATTTAAATATATATTTTTTATGATGTTTGATTTATGACTATTAACTGATTTGCTGCCAAAGGAAAGATTCACGCCAGTGCAGTTCAAAGTCAACAGAAAGGTGTAAGGCTTGTTTACTTGAGAGGCAGGAGAAGTGTCTAATGAGAGGTTTTTACAGTTTTTGGAATGCTCACCGCATACCGCCCTTAGTTCCAGTGGCATTAGGGGGCACTGCCCCCCTAATCCATGCGTCCGGACCCTAATCTACATGCAGGAAGCTGGACGCATAGATTTCAATGTTTTTTTTATTTTTTTTGTAAAAGAACATGAGTAGAGCCTGAGGATCTAATTGGCTTAAAAAAAGACTGGACTTGGGGCACAAAGCACTGCACCGTGAGCCCACCCAGTTATGGGGCATTAGCAAATTAATATTACCTAATGTCTTCATACTTAGGACTCCCGGCCATATGGGTCTCAGGCAGGGCCGCCATCAGGGGGGTACAGGCAGTACACCTGTAAGGGGCCCGGATGCCCCCCTTTTTTTTCTTTTTTTTTCTAAGGGGCCCAGAGGTCCCCATGGCCTTGGATGGCAACCCCCCCCCCTTTTTTATTTTTTTTATTTTTTTTTATTAAATTTTCTTTAAAAAAAAAAAATATATATATATATATATATATATATATTTAAAATGTTTAAGGGGCCCAGAGGTCCCCAGAGGCCTAGAGGCCCCCAGGGCCCCCCAGATGGCAACCCATACTTTTTTTTTTATATAATTTTTTTTTGTAAGGGGCCCAGAAGTCCCAGGGCCCTGGATGGCAACCCCCCTATTTTTTTTTTTGTTCTTTTGTTCGTCAGCACCCAAAGGCCCCCCGACCTCATCAATTTGCGGTGGCAGCACCCCCCGCTTCTTAATTCGTGGCAGCCCCCCCGCTTCTCATTCTCAATTTGCGGCGGCGGCACCCCCCGGTTCTCCTCTGCTCCAGGCAGGGGGCCCATGCCTGAAGCTGTGTAAGGGGCAAAAAATTCCTGATGGCGGCCCTGGCTATACCATGACCTGGATATACAAGAACCTTCACAGAAAGAGGTCACATTAGGCTCTCAATTCCCGGGCAGGAAAAAAAAAACGCTTTTCCCTACGGGATTCTTCCTCTCAAGCCTGCCTGGCATACACACGGTCACACAAAAGGCCGCTGAACTTTGAACTTTTGAATGCCAAGAACGCGGCGACGTCAAAGACTACGACTCATTGTTGTCGTCAGCACCCCCCCCGCTTCTCAATTTGTGGCACCCCCCCGCTTCTCAATTCGCAGCAGCCCCCCCGCTTCTCAATTTGCGCCCCCCCCGGTTCTCCTCTGCTCCAGGGGGCCCATGCCTGAAGCTGTTTAAGGGGCCCAAAAATTCCTGATGGCGGGCCCGGACTCAGGACCCACTTCCTGTTAGGCCATGAGGAGAAGCAACGCCGCCCCCCTAGGGTGACCATGTGTCCCGCATTTTGCAGGTCTGTCCCGGGCACCTTCATTCCGGGACAATACAGTGTCCCGGAATGAAACTGACACAGCCACCCCCTGGGCCAATCTGATGCCCCCAAAAAAGGCTGCCACATCACCGCTTTACTCACTGACAGTACTTGTCCTGGCCGGGAATGCCTGGAGGAGCACAATCCCCGCCCCCTGCTTGTGATTGGAGAAATCATAAATCCCGCCTCTTGTGTCCAATCACTGAGCTGTGATTCATTACAGCACAAGCTGATTTTTGGAAAGGGAGGGTGTCCCTGAATAGTAGTTTGGAAATGTGGTCACCCTACCCCCCCCCCCCCTCGGCAAGCTGGAGCAGCAACAGCCTGCTAAGACTGATTGCCGCCCTCCCGGCTCCATAGAGCTTGCACTGGGCATCGTCCACCTAGCAGAGCCCGTAGCAGCAGATTTCAGAAGCCCAAATGACTTGCAGAGACAAGGAAGAAGAGTGATTACCGAGGCTGGCCTGTGAACCGGGGGGGGGGGAGGTGGAGATGATGGTATGTGCGAGTGAGGGGGGCAGGTTTGTCTGCCGCCCCCCCCCCCCAAATATTGAGCACCAGCCACCACTGCTTAGTTCCTATCATTGTAAATCAATGAGTTAGTACAATGGCGTTTTTTTGCATGCTTTGCGGCAAAATTGCTGCAACATTTTGCAGGCATCTTTTTGTCAATATACCTGTCTGCCTGTCCTGACCTCCTGCCTGACTCTGTAAATACATGTAGCCCCCCCTAGCATTGCTAGAGTGCTAGAGTTAGGTTTTTGTTTGAGCCTAGGTAAATTTGTGCTGGCAGCCAGGCCTGTTTGTGTTTTCCTGGGTTGAGATCCAGGGAGATTTGGGTGACTCACAGGCAGCATCACTGAGACCTTCCACCTACTTCTCAAACTTACTAGAAACTTCCAGAAGAATGAGAGGGGAGGTAAGGTGGAGCTGCCTGGAATATTTATGAGGGCCCTGACCAATCCCCAACAGATGGGTTTGCAGGGGGAAGGCCCCCTCAAATACTCAGGGTCAGTCCAGCTGGGGCAGTGGAGGTCGGGTGGAAGCTGGAGATGGAGTTTTAGGCTGTCGGAGACCTTTGAGAGTAAACCCCTAATCTGGGTGGAGGTGAACTCAGGCGTGGGCTGGGGTGGAGCTGCCTTGAGTATTCATTAGGGCACTGACCAATCCCCAACAGATAGGTTGGCAGAGGGCAGGCCCACTCAAATACTCAGGGTCAGCCCAGCTAGGGCAGTGGAGGTCGGGTGGAAGCTGGAAATGGAGTGTTAGGCTGTCGGAGGCCTTTGAGAGTAACCCCCTAATTTGGGTGGGGATGACCTCAGGCCTAAGCTCGGGTGTAAAAGGGACCCTTCTCGTGACACACTGAAGGATCCTGACCAGGAGGCACAGGATCAAGGAGAGGACAGCAGGAGGACACTGCTGGGCAAATCTCCAGGGAGGAAGACAGCTAAGGTGGGCTGGTGAGTGACATACAGTCGGGAGGACTGAGAGGCAGCCTGAGAGGACTGGGTGAGAGCAGTCTGGGATGGATGCAGAGTCAGTCAGGAGGACTGTGGTGGAACAGGCAGGAGAAAGGACCAGCTGCAGCCAGGAGGGCGGGCAGTGCCTGAGGAGGTGGTGCTGGGAGCAGTAGCCACAGATAGGACAGATGTGCACTAAGACTTTTTTTGCTACAACAAAGGAGCCTGTGGTCTATGCCTGTAAGGGGCATTTGCTACTAGTCTAACAGAGCCTTGTGTTAGACTATCCAAACATTGTCAGCTAGTCCTTGGTGTTGTTGTTTCTGTGTGCCTGGCTGTGCAGGGTGGGAGATACCAACATTCACCAGTGGCTCCTGTGGGGGTAGCGCTACATACATTTGTCTGCCTGTCATGACTTCTTGCCTGATTCTGCCAATACCACTCTATGACTGCCTTAACCTCATGCTTAGTTCTACCAATACACCTGACTTCCTGTACTAATCTCACTTCTAGTTCTGTGAGTACACCTGACTGCCTTGTGACCCCATACAAAGAAATGAAGGGTGCCGCTTCAGAGAAAATCGGTGCCACACGGCGTTATTAGGGTGTGCCCAGGCACATCCAGCACACTATGTGAGCAAGCCTATGGTTTACACTTGTACACTTCTAAATGCCTGTAGCACCCTCTAGCTAGCATGCTCGTGTATATAGGGAACTGATAGTGTAGGTATATTGGTTTGGCTGAGAGCCAGGCCTGGGTTGAATATGGGTCAGAGTTGAGTGACTCAGGGAGGTTGGATGACTCAGCAAGCAGCATCTCTGGTGCCCCCCCCCACTGTTTTCTGGAACCTTGGAGAAGCTTCCAGATGTAGTGGGAGGAGGTTAGGAGGAGCTATGTTTGGCATATTTATGAGGGCCTCAGCCAATTCCCAGCAAAAAGGGTCCGGAAGTGGGGAGGCACCTCAGAAATATACATGAGCCATGCCAGCATGGGCAGTCAGGTAGAAGACGGAGATGGAGTGCTGAGGAGGCTGTCAGTGACCCTTGAGAGTGACCCCTAGTCTGGGGGGGTGACCTCAGGCCTGGTGCTCAGGTGCTGGAGGGACCCTTTACAACACACAGTGGGGGATTGTAATGTGTGTGTGTGCTTCTGTAAGCCACAAGGTTACATCATGTGACGTGTTACTACCCCAACAGTCATGGTTGCTATACCCCTTCATTTCACGTGTAAAAATCGAGGAGAAGAAAGCATTTGATACCCTGGAGGCATTGGAGCAAGGAGAGGACAGAGGGAGCAGGTCAGCACATCCGGTAAAACTCCTGAGAAGTCAGCCATGTGGGCTGGTGATGGGGCAGCTGCAGCCAGGAGGGCTGGCAGTGCCTGAAGATGTGGTGCTGGGCTCAGTGACGACGGGAGGAAGTGCTGGAAATGTGTTAGCTGTGTCACTCCAACGTTCTACAAGTATAGGGGCTGCGAGTCTCTAAAGGCCTGTAATGGGCCTTTGCTACAAATCCTTTTACAGTGACACAGCTGGGAACCAAGCAAGTGTGTGTTGGAGGAAGAAGTTGGAGAAGTTGGAGAAGTCGCTCGTCACATTCGATGCCGTCGCCGCCATCTTGGTATACCCTACCTATGCCTAGGAAGCTACCGCGCATGCGTCGAATTCATTTCGAACATGCGCAGGCTTCCGGGAGGACAGGTAAGTGTACACACACTCACTTTTCTCGTTGAGAAACATGCCGACGAGAATCTCGACGAGAAAATAGAGAGCAGGTTCTCTATTTTCTCGTCGAGATTACTTGTCGGTTTTCTTGACGAGAAACCATACACACAAACGAGTTTCTCGGCAAGACATCTCTGCCAGCAAGTTTCTTGCTGGTTCTTGCCGAGAAACTCGGTCGTGTGTACGAGGCCTCAGAGTCGACAGCAAGAGGTGGGACAGTTCTGAATGAAGGGCGGAGCTGCCGAGGTTAAAAAGCAGGTGATTGGCTGCTAGGATGAAGGGCGGTTCTAGTAACCAACTGCCATTTTGCAACATCCACCCTCCATCCAGACATGCTGTGCCTTCCTCCGATCTTCGGTCTGTGTAAGGTAAGGCAGTGAGGGAGGGGGCGAAGTTACAGGGAGTGAGGACACTAGTATGAAAAACTGAATAGGAGCTGGGGAATGTGTGTGCTGAGGACTGTGATGTGGTGGGCTGAGGACATCAAAGTGGGGGGGGGGAGTACTGTGATGTGTAGTGGGAGCTGTGGACATTAAAGTGGGGGGGGGCTGAGGACATTAAAGTGGGGGGGGGCTGAGGACATTAAAGTGGGGGTAAGGACTATAATGTGTGTGTGGGGGGTGGGGCTGAGGACATTAAAGTGGGGGACTGTAATGTGTGTGTGTGTGCTTCTGTAAGCCACAAGGTTACATCATGTGACATGTTACTAACAATACAGTCGTAGTTGCTATACCCCTTCATTTCACGTGTAAAAACCGAGGAGAAGAAAGCATTTGGTATAGTTGCTTTCTCCTTGACATCTGTAACCAACTTCCTATCATCCTCATTTATGGGCCCTATGTGTTCCGACTTCGCTTTTTTACTGTTTATATATTTAAAAAATTTGAGGGGATTTTTTTTTTACTCTCCCCGTGTGTCTCTAATTCTCTATCTTAGCCGCCCTGATTCAATTCTTACACTTCTTGTTGCATTCCTTGAAGTGATAGAATGCTGACAATGACCCCTCTGCTTTTTATAGTAACGGACTGTTCTCTGACTGTGAAAATTCGGTGTGACTGGATGTGCAGGGTGGGGGATCGCAGTTACTTGCGGCTCCTTAAAGGGGTGTGCTACATTCAATATGCAGTGGCGGCTGGTGCTCCATTTTTGAGGGGCAGCAAACAAACCACCAGACCCCCCCATTCGGTCGATTAAACTCCCCACCCCCCCCCAGTCGCTCAGGTGATCGGCGAACAAACTACCCCCAGTCGCTCGACCGTCTGCCCACCAGCCCTGCACTTACCCCATCCAGTTCACGGGCAGCTTCAGCGTCTCTTCCTCGGCGGCTTCCCCCCTGCTTCTGCTCCCAGCCAATATGGTCGTTTCTTCAATCGGCCAAACGGGTCTTAAGACCCACTTCCTGATTGACCAGGAAAAGCAAGAAAGCAATAGCAAATATAAATTTGCTATTGTCACACAACTGGGTGGGCTCGGGGCGCAGTGCTCTGCGCCCCGAGCCCACCCTTTTTGAAGCCAATTGAAGTCTCAAGTCTCGTACACACGGCCGGTTTTCTCTGCAAGATAACTGCCGGGAGAGCTTTTTGCAGAGAAAACCGGCCGTGTGTATGGTTTCTCGTCGGGAAAACTGCCGGAAATCTCAATGAGAAAAATAAAGAACCTGCTCTCTATTTTCTCTTCAGGATTCTCATCGGCCTGTTTCCCAGCGAGAAAACCGTGCGTGTGTACGAGGCTTGTATGCTTACCTGTCCCCAGGTAAGCCTGCGCATGCTCGATGAGACTTTGACGCATGCGCGGTAGCTTACAAGGATAGTGTAGGGTGTAGCAAGATGGCGGCGACGGCATTGAATGTGCCGAGCGCTTGCTTGTCATAGTCGATGACGTCACCGTATTCTTGGCATTCAAAATAACAGTGGTTCTTTTGAATGTACCGTGTGTATACTCAGCGAGCAAGAAAAGCTTGCCAGGAATCTCGTCGGGAAAACCAACGTTTTTTTTCCTGACGAGATTCCCGCCCGTGTGTACAGGGCTTTAGGCTCTAATCGTGTGCTTCAAGAAACAAAAACCCATTGAAATCCATGCGTCCGGGGCCCTGCATGTAGATTAGGGGCCGGACACATGGATTAGGGGGACGGCACCCCTAATGGAGTGGCAGCCACTGGCCATACACAAGCGTGTGTACATATAAGTATAAATTATAAATGCGTGTACATGCAGAACCATAGAGCCATTTTTTTCTGCCAACTTCTAGCAGCATATTTGGAATGTAAATTCATACGCCCTGTATGCATGTAGCCCATTATGCTGATGTCATTGATACCTAGACTTAGTATAATCTCTCACCAATGACATATTGTAATAAAAAGATAAGGTCCCTTTCACAAACTAAAGATGTGCAAAAAAATGAGAAAAATGTCTGGACTACGGGAATCTGAAAAAGGGCTTTAGACCAAATTAGCATCTGTAATAAATACTTAGCAAAGAAGAGGCCGTGTTATCATGATGAACTGTGCATTAAAATTAATAGTCCTCTAAAGAATTGATTTGCTGGCACGGCGACTTGATTGAAGAGCGTATAGAACTGTAATATTCATAAAGCACATTATTTTCCTGTTTTAATGTCACAATGCATTTAGCCCGAGCCAGCCACCGCCGAACACTTATGTATAGAAATGTCAGGATTAACTTCATCATTTGTCAGTTGTTTTTAATATGTTTAAAAGGTGTAATGAAAAATAATTCACGGGAGAGGTAAAAGAATAAGGACAGCGTTTAATAAAATAGGCACTGCGGCCAATCTATTGCGTCAGGCCTTTGAAATCAAAGTAAAGAGTTATTTTAATGGACGCGTTAAATATTCTTACAGGGAATTTAGTAAATGGCCACTCTGCATAAATAAAAAAATGGCTTAGCTAAAACTGTTTTTTTTTTTTTTTTTTTAAGGGATCCTACAAGGAATTTTAAGTTATATATAGTGGGCATTAAAAAAAAGTCAAATCTGGCTTAGTAAGTAGAATAGAGGTTTCGGGGGTCAGTAGTAATTAACGGAGAGTTCAGGGGTCAGTAGTAATGAATGTAGAGTTCAGGGGTCAGTACTAGTAGTAAGTAATAGTAATAGAGAGTTCAGGGGTCAGTGGTAATTAACGGAGAGTTCAGGGGTCAGTAGTAATGAATGTAGAGTTTAGGGGTACGTAGTAAGTAATAGAGGGTTCAGAGGTCAGTAGAAGTTAACAGGGAGTTCATGAGTCAGTAGTAGGTAATAGAAAGTTCAAGGTCAATAGTAATTAATGGAGAGTTCAGAGGTCAGTAGTAAGTAATAGAGAGTCCAGGGGTCAGTAGTAAGTAATAGAGAGTCCAGGGGTCTGTAGTAAGAGTTTGTAATAAGTAATAGAGGGTTTGGGGGTCAGTAGTTAGTAATAGAGAGTTCAGGGATCAGTAGTAATGAATGTAGAGTTCAGGGTTTGGGGGTCAGTAGAAATAACAGGGAGTTCAGGGGTCAGTAGTAATTAACGGAGAGTTCAGGGGTCAGTAGTAATGAATGTAGAGTTCAGGGGTCAGTAGTAATGAATGTAGAGTTCAGGGGTCAGTAGTAAGTAATAGAGGGTTCAGGGGTCAGTAGAAATTAACAGGGAGTTCATGGGTCAGTAGTAGGTAATAGAAAGTTCAAGGTCAATAGTAATTAATGGAGAGTTCAGAGGTCAGTAGTAAGTAATAGAGAGTCCAGGGGTCTGTAGTAAGAGTCTGTAATAAGTAATAAAGGGTTTGGGGGTCAGTAGTTAGTAGTAGAGAGTTCAGGGATCAGTAGTAATGAATGTAGAGTCCAGGGGTCTGTAGTAATAAATGGAGAGTTCAGGGGTCAGTACTAATGAATGGAGAGTTCATTGTCAGTAGTAAGTAAAAGAGGGTTCAGGGGTCAGTAGTAAGAGTCTGTAGTAAGTAATAGAGGGTTCAGGGGTCAGTAGTAAGAGTCTATAATAAGTAATAGAGGGTTCAGGGGGGCAGTAGTTAGTAATAGAGAGTTCAGGGGTCAGTAGTAATTAACGGAGAGTTCAGGGGTCAGTAGTAATGAATGTAGAGTTCAGGGGTCAGTAGTAATGAATGTAGAGTTCAGGGGTCAGTAGTAAGTAATAGAGGGTTCAGGGGTCAGTAGAAATTAAAAGGGAGTTCATGGGTCAGTAGTAGGTAATAGAAAGTTCAAGGTCAATAGTAATTAATGGAGAGTTCAGAGGTCAGTAGTAAGTAATAGAGAGTCCAGGGGTCTGTAGTAAGAGTCTGTAATAAGTAATACATGGTTTGGGGGTCCGTAGTTAGTAGTAGAGAGTTCAGGGGTCAGTAGTAATGAATGTAGAGTCCAGGGGTCAGTAGTAAGTAATAGAGGGTTCAGGGGTCATTAGAAATAACAGGGAGTTCAGGGGTCAGTAGTAATTAACGGAGAGTCCAGGGGTCAGTAGTAATGAATGGAGAGTTCATTGTCAGTAGTGAGTAAAAGAGGGTTCAGGGGTCAGTAGTAAGAGTCTGTAGTAAGTAATAGAGGTTTCAGGGGTCAGTAATAAGAGTCTGTAATAAGTAATAGAGGGTTCGGGGGGCAATAGTTAGTAATAGAGAGTTCAGGGGTCAGTAGTATTGAATGTAGATTTCAGAGGTCAGTGGTAAGTAATAGAAAGTTCACAGGGGTCAGTAGTATGTAATAGAGAGTTCAGGGTCAGTAGTGATTAATGGAGAGTTCAGAGATCAGTAGTAAGTATTAGAAAGTTCAGGGGTCAATAGTAATAGAGAGTTCAGGGCTCACTTGTAAGTAATAGAGAGTTCAGAGGTCAGTAGTAATTAACGAAGGGTTCAGAGGGTGCGCTGCTCTCATGGTGCGTGAAAACCACACCGCATCAGTGAGAATTAGGGATGAGCCCGAAGTTTCGGGTGTTCGCCTGTTCGCCGAATAGGGAACAATTTGTGGTGTTCACGGCAAATTCGAAAGCCGCAAAACCCCCTTTAAAAGTCTATGGGAGAAATCAAAAGTGCTAATTTTAAAGGTTAATATGCAAGTTATTGTCATAAAAAGTGTCCCAGGGGACCCGGGTCCTGCCCCAGGGGACATGTATTAATGCAAAAAAAAGTTTTAAAAACTGAAGTTTTTTCGGGAGCAGTGATTTTAATAATGCTTAAAGTGAAACAATAGAAGTGAAATATTCCTTTAAATTTCCGTAGCTGGGGGGTGTGTATAGTATGCCTGTAAAGTGGCGCGTTTTTCCCGTGCTTAGAACTGTCCCTGCACAAAATGACATTTCTATAGGAAAAAATTTAATTTAAAACTAGTCGCGGCTATAATGAATTGTCGGGTCCCAGCAATACAGATAAAAGTCACTGAAAAAAGGCATGCCCCCCCCCCCCCAGTCCATTACCAGGCCCTTTGGGTCTGGTATAAATATTAAGGGGAACCTCGAACCAAAATTGAAAAAAATTTACGTGGGGTCTCCCCAAATTCCATACCAGGCCTTTCAGGTCCACATTCCTGACATGCAATTATCGGCCGACTGTGCGCCCCGGGACCTGGGCTGCTGCAGCAAGCAATTTTCATGGTGTTTAGCCCCCAGGCCCCGCCCCTCTTGTTTCCTTCTTTCCCAGAATGGATGTCCACCATATGGGCCAAAGGAAACATGCAGAGGATTTGGGCATTTAGCACTATTAGGAGGTGCTGCTGTCCTTGTTACGGTACCCCAAGTGCTGAAGGAGTCACACAAGGCGCAGCGCCGGGCAGGCTTACACTGCAGTTCAATAAAAATCGCAGGACTGAAAAGTTGACTTTAACCGTTTGACGCAACTTGGTGGAATCAAAAAATAAATAAAAATAATCTCAGACTTCGATCTTCAATTTAAAATTCTTAGAGCACCTTCCCAGAGTACACAACGCTTGTAGTTACACTGTTTATTAATGTGTGCAACGGACAGATTTCTATTTCAATGTTTGTTTTTATTTATTTAATTGATCTATAAAAGTTTAAAGGGCCAAACTCTGTTTCCATGGCAACACAGCAGGCGGCTGGAATTTAGGTACGTGGCTATCGATTGAAAACACTGATGTGTGTATGGCTTTGATTATGAGCAGCAGGTGGGTGCAGACTGCAAAAAAAAAACTCTGCAGTAATGGGGAAATAAGTTGTATTTGGAGCATAGTATAGAATACCTGAAATATATACAGTGTATATATATATATATATATATGTAGCGGGTATTTGAATTTAAGGGAAGCATCCGGGTGGTAGTGTAACCCAGATGCACTGATTGCTAGGGAATCTGAGACCCTTTTATGGTTCTTGGAGGACTCTGGTGGTGTGAGGTTCCCTGCGGCCTACAGGTGGCGTTGTCGCCCTGGGCGGGAGTTGAACTCACACCGCAAGACTGTGCCTTTTTGTCCTCCCCTGGTGCTGGTACAGCGGGGTGGGGAACCCGCTGTGGCGCGAAGGGAGAGGGGATAAAAGGGGCGGACGCCCTGACCACGGGGTTCAGAGTTCGGAGTCAGAGGACGCGGCCGCACCCAGGCACCTTCAGCTTGGGTGCTAGCGTTCCGGTGTTCCGGGCCCAGCTGCCTTTGACCTGGCCGGAGCGGAGATGGAGTCCATCTCAGGCACCTTTAGCCTGGGGTGAGGTACTATGGCGGATGCCTGGGGCTCAGTACCTTTGACTGAGTTCCGCGAGGGTGGAGGAATCCGAGGGGGCCCTAACTCCTTGGGTGCCCGTGTCCGAGTTTGTGAGGTCTGGTGTGCAGAACTTCTCTGGAGAGTCCGGCACAGCATCGCTGGTGACAGAGAGGCCTCCCTTGGACAGATATCCTTCCCCTGACAGGGGCTGTGCTAGCGAAGGTAATTCATGTTCTATATCACATAGTCAGTGGCAGTGACTATTCGCCATTGGTGATACCACAGTGGTTGGCAAAAGAAGGGAAAGGATTGTGCCTCAACCTATTCCCATTACTACTAAGTTGTTGCAAAAGAATCCAACTTAACCGTGCTGTGTGTTTATTCACTGAGAAGAATAAAACTGTGTTGGACCTATTTACTGTGTGAAACTCTGGTTACTAGGAGCAAAGGAGTCAGGGACGAAGTACAGGACTTGACTCTAGGACACCTACACAAAGCCCGATCTTTCTGGCCTTCACCTCGTCACTATGGAGGACATGGGCCGTGGTGTATCTCATCCCTCTCCCCAGCACTAATACCCCTAGACAAAGAAAGACAAGCCGAGAATAAGAAGGGGAGAGAGGGGTGAGGCCGCTACATCTATGTATCTGCGTCATTGGCTAAACAAGAAGAAAAAGTCCAGGACTTTCTGCATTCCCAATGGTGTGGAGGGAGCAGGAAAATGTTACATGAAAAAAACAATTAATGAATGGAAAGTTATGTTATTGGTATCAATAAAAAGATACATTTATATTAATTGTGGCACCATTCTCATTGCTATATCATATTTTGCAGAAAAGTTATGGAGCATAATCGCACCCCCCCCCCTCATAATTATTTTGATGCAATTTTTAATTTTTTTTTATACTTAAAGTTTTTATTGAAAAATTTCAAAAAAAGTTGCAGTACAAAAAGTAAAGGCAGCACGTGAACAGCGATCATAATATAAGCAACAATCAACAAATGACCTGAGGTTAAAGTATATTCAAAGAACATTCAATAGATGAATCAGAGCTCATTGCATCACTGTAAGGTATGTCTATATATACTGCGAACTTGAAAAAAAAAAGAATTAAAACAAAGGAAGAAAAAAAACACAAGAACTAACTCTCAGGTCAATCATTTAAATGGAATAGAAACCAAGAGTTCCATTTAGCATCATAAACTGGGATTGAATCCCTCAAAGTGCGGAATATTTTTTCTGATAACATTTATATGGTCAATCCTTGCCATGACCTGGGCAAAGGGAACCATAGGAAAATGGAAACACACGGTAACCATATCGCCATACCACACTTGGACTGTGATGTATGATTATATATTTTTCGAATATTTGAAGTTATTTTATATGTCTCTTAGAGTCAACAATCCCCCTGAAGATGACCACCGAATGGTCGAAACGCGTCGGAGATTTACACCCACATACATTTGTTATGCAATCTTGTTTCACATTTTGCATGTATGGTAATATTGGAATATGCAGGAATTTATCTAGCAAGACCGTTTTACATGTTTTATTCATTGTAACCTAACTGTGTCTTTTGACAATTTTCAAATATATATGTTTTATACTTTTATTCGATCACATTTATATTGTTGTCCAAAGCCCCATTGGGGAAAAAACGTCCATTATCAAGGGAACCGTAGGAGCCTTCCAATGAAGGGCCACCGTCCAATGCAGTGCGATACAAATAGTATGTAATAATTTCATTAAAGGTTTAGGGGTATCAGGAACACCCTCGAACAGCAGACAGTGAGTGTGTGTCAGAGCCATGCGCCTCCCCGCCAGCTTATCCATTAGATCCAGGGCCTCCTTCCCAGTGGGTTGCAACTTCTCACATTCCCAAAACAGGTGCAGAAAAGAGCCCGGATGGGGGCAACCAGGGAAACACAAGGAAGAGCTCTGAGGGAATATCTTGCATAACCTCTGGGGTGTATAGTACCAGCGAGTAAATAATTTGATCGCTGTCCCTCTAACAGTGAGAGAAATAGTACACTTCCTTAGGTTTCGCCAATTAGCATCCCAGTCCCCATCCATATATTCTAGGCTCAGTTCCTGCTCCCACTGGGTGTTTAAGTGTTGAGTCATCGGTATCACCCGCAATAGACTTGTAAACCGCGGAAATTAAACCTTTCTGTCTGGGGGAAGTGCAACACAGGGATTCGAAGAGGGTATTAGAATCCGAAGGGGTACTTGCGTAGTGGGTCTGAAAAAAGTGGCGGATTTGTAAATATCTATAAAACTCCCCTATAGGGATATTCCTCTGGGCTTGTAATTGGGCAAAAGAGACAAACCTGTCCCCCTGAAGAAAGTCTCCCAGAGATGTCAGGCCACTACTACTCCACCACCCAAATCGGCCATTTTGATGCAATTTTGACTTGAAGATGTATCTTGGAAACTGGAGCCAATTACCGTATATACTCGAGTATAAGCCGAGTTTTTCAGCACATTTTTTTTGTGCTGAAAATGCCCCCCTCGGCTTATACTTGAGTCACCTTTTTGCGCCTGATCTCCCGGAATTTGGGGGCCCGCTATCGGCCGGCCGTAGGTCTCCTGGACCCCAAACTTGGCACACATGTAGCTCCACTCTTCATCTACAAGTGTGCAAAGTTTTTTGTCCGGGAGACCTACGGCCGGGGAGCACCAATTTTTCAAATCCCTTCCATAGACTCCCATGTTAAATGGTCATTTCTCTGGTGGCTTTGGGGACCCAGGAGCGGCCGGTCATAGGTCCCCTGGACCCGTAACTTGGCACACCTACGGCCGGGGAGCATCGATTTTCAAAGCTGGGCACCTCTTCCATAGACTCCCATGTTAAACGTCAGTCTAGTCATGGGCACAGTGAGGCATGGGCACAGTGAGGCATGGGCCGTAGGTCCCCTGGACCCCAAAATTGGCACACATATAGCTCCACTCTTCCTCTACAAGTGTGAAAAGTTTGTTGTCCAGGGGACGTATGACCGGGGAGCACCGATTTTTCAAGGCCGGTCACCCCTTCCATAGACTCCCATGTTAAACGGTAATTTCTTCGGTGATTTTGGGGACCCGGTAGCGGCCGGTCATAGGTCCCCTGGACCCGTAACTTGGCACACATGTAGACCTACGGCCGGGGAGCATCGATTTTCAAAGCTGGGCACCTCTTCCATAGACTCCCATGTTAAACGTCAGTATAGTCATGGGCACAGTGAGGCATGGGCACAGTGAGGCATGGGCCGTAGGTCACCTGGACCCGAAACTTGTCACACATGTAGCCATACTCTTCCTCTACAAGTGTGAAAAGATTGTTGTCTAGGTAACCTACGGCCGGGGAGCACCAATTTTTCAAACCCGGGCACCACTTCCATAGACTCCCATGTTAAACGTCAGTCTAGTCATGGACATAGTGAGGCATGGGCACAGTGAGGCATGCACATGGACACAGTGAGGCAAAGTGAGGCACAGTGAGGCATGCAGATGGACACCCTAGGCTTATACTTGAGTCAATAAGTTTTCCCAGTTTTTTTGTGGTAAAATTAGGTGCCTCGGCTTATATTCTGGTCAGCTTATACTCAAGTATATACGGTAATACTCAGGACTTCATTTTCCTTTATTAGTGACCCAATTCTGGTAAAATTTAGCTACTTTCATTTCAGAGGTTTTCTCCTTGTAGACCAGTGTTCCCAGTTTAGAGTTAAAAAGGAGGTATAGTGCTAGAATTTATGTTCTCGGTCTAACATTTGCGGCGATACCTCCCATGTGTTTACATATGCATGCGTGACCTACGTATGTGTTGGCTTCTGTGCATGAACAGGGAGGGATTGTGGTGCTTTCATTTTTTTTGTTATTTATTCATTTATTTATTTTGTTTACACTGTTGCTTTAATTTTTTATTTTTTTTTTATCACTTTTATTCCTATCACAAGAAATTTAAACACCTCTCTTGAAAATAATAAGGAATGATGGGTCCAGAGACATCTGGGGTCTATAAGACCATAAGACCCCAGATCCCTCTTCTACCCTTGAATGTGTGAGTTTAAAACCACTTAAGGACCGCCGCACGACGATGTACGTCGACAGAATGGCACGGACAGGCACAAGGGCGTACAGGTATGTCCCCTTTAAGAACCTGTCCGTGGGTCACGCTCGCGACACGGTCCGAAGCTCCATGACCGTGTCCGCGGACCAGATCGCCGTCGGTGTCCCGCGATCGGGTCACAGAGCTGAAGAACGGGGAGAGATAAGTGTAAACAAACCTTTCCCCGTTCTTCCTAGTGGCATGTCAGTGATCGTCTGTTCCCTGTCATAGGGAACGACGATCAGTGACGTCACACGCCAAGCCACGCCCCCCTACAGTAAGAATCACTCATTAGGTCACACTTAACCCCTACAGCGCCACCTAGAGGTTAAACTTTTCACTGCCAGTGTCATTTTCACAGTAATCAGTGCATAGTTATAGCACTGATCGCTGTAAAAATGACAATGGTCCCAAAAATGTGTCAAAAGTGTCCGATGTGTCCGCCATAATGTCGCAGTCATGATACAAATCGCTGATCGCCGCCATGACTAGTAAAAAAAAAATATATTAATAAAAATGCCATAAAACTACCCCCTATTTTGTAGACACTATAACTTTTGCGCAAACCAATCAATAAACGCTTATTGCAATTTTTTTTTTACCAAAAATATGTAGAAGAATACGTATCGGCCTAAACTGAGGAAAAAAAAAAATTTTTATATATTTTTTGGGGATATTTATTATAGCAAAAAGTAAAAGATATTGCATTTTTTTCTAAATTGTCGCTCTATTTTTGTTTATAGCGCAAAAAATTAAAACTGCAGAGGTGATGAAATACCACCAAAAGAAAGCTCTATTTGTGGGAAAAAAAGGACGTAAATTTTGTTTGGGAGCCACGTCGCACGACCGCGCAATTGTCGGTTAAAGCGACGCAGTGCCGAATCGCAAAAAGGGGCCTGGTCTTTGACCAGCAAAATGGTCCGGGGCTGAAGTGGTTAAAAAAAAACCCAAAAAACATTAATCTCTTGCCGTACAAAAAAAATAAAAAATGTTTACAACCGCCCTAAACTGGAAGTGACGTCATTACGTTGCTCTGGTCCTCCTAGATAATCCTAGATTGGTCTCCAAACTTTCTAACAAAAGGGCCAGTTTACTGTCCTTCAGACTTTAGGGGGGCCAGACTGTGCCAAGTGGGAGTAAACAAAGCCTGATCTTTGGTATTCGGGGGAGAAATAGTTGATGTCAGTGGGAGGAATAGTGCCCCATTGTTGGTATCAGTGGCAGGAATGATGCCTCAGGGGCCAGTTAAAAACAAGCAAAGGGCCGCATCCGGCCCCATGGCTGCAGTTCGGAGACCACCGTCCTAGATCATAGAGGTGAGGAGAAAACTTCCCTCACCTCTGCACGAGCCGCCGGATTGTTTTCAAAGCCCAAGAAACACCAGTGGGTGGCAGGGGGGGAGGTGACCCCCTTCCACTGCTTCTAAGAGGAGCAGACTAGAAGCTAAGCAGCCCAAAACCAGAAGTGACATCTTGACGTCGCTCTGGTCCAACTAGATCATAGAGGTGAGGAGAGAACTTCCCTCGCCTCTTTGGCCAGCCGCGCGAACCGCCGGATTGTTTCCAGGGCTTGCCGCTGAGAGTGGAAAACCCAAGAAACACCAGCGGGTGGCAGGGCGACCCTTTCCGCTGCTTCTAAAAGCACTCTAGAAGCTAAGCAACCCTAAACCGGAAGTGACGTCATAAAGACATGGATGAGCGAGTTTGGGGTGGAGGAACTGGACTGGCCTGCACAGCAGTGGTGGCCCGTACATTAGGGGTGCCCGTCGCAACACTGATCCTCATCCCGGCCAATCAGGAAGCGGGTATGAAACCCCTTTCTCCGATTGGCCAAAACCTCAGGCGATCCTATTGGACACCTAGCGCCAGGAGGAGCAGAGAAGTGACGCACTGCGGAAGCTGCTCCAGGAGAGGACACCGGAGCAGCTTTCCCAGAGCCCTCCATGCTTAAAGTGGTTGTAAACCCTTTACAACCACTTTATGCTACAGGTAAGCCTATATTAAGGCCCACCTGTAGCTACCCAGGATATCTCCTAAACCTGAATGGTTTAAGAGATATCCTTTGTCCCCTGCATGTGCCGATGTTATCGGCACATGCGCACTGGGGCAAACTGAAGCAATGACACCTATGTGCCGTTGCTTCAGTCCGTGTGCCATTACCTGCGGCTCCCGCGCGCATGCTATGCATACTTGCTCATTATGCCTTTGTCTTGCAGGGGGTTTTTTTTTCATTTATTTTGGGTTTACAACCACTTTAAGGGCAGGGATGGAAGATGGACGCATCAGCTCTGACCGCTGCTCTCACCACCCGCATCCAGGGTTAGGACAGCGGGTGGTGGGGCTAGGGTGTTAGTGCTGTGCCGAGCGGGAGGAGGGGGGTTGGAGCAGTTGTGCTAGGTTGTTTAAACCTTTCTTGCAGCCTTCGCAGAAGAGTTGAAGCTGTTATAGCTGCAAAGGGTGGGCCAACTCAATATTGAACCCTACGGTCTAAGACTGGGATGCCATTAAAGTTCATGTGTGTGTGTAAAGGCAGGCGTCCCAATACTTTTGGCAATATAGTTTATTTGCAAATCCCTGTTCTTTATGTAGCGCCCTCCCCAAAAGGTTGGGACGCTATCTGAAATTTAGAGGGATGTCTGAGCCAGTAGCTGGGCTCAGACTGTTGAATTTCATTGAGATTTGCTTCTGTTCTAGCTGTGGTTCGCCCGATGGTAGTTTTCCTATTTGCCTGAAGGTGGCATTACCACCTCAGGTACCTGTTGGAACATGGGCAAACCATGGTGCATTGAGTGACCCTTCTCTGCAACGGTGCGGTGGAAGTGGTCGCCCCGCTGTGCCTGCTGGGAAGGGGATACTTAAGGGGCAGACGCCATTGATCGGGGTTTGTTTTCGCCTCGTGGCCCTCCGGGCGCGAGGTATGTGTGTGTGGTTTTGGTCTCGGGGCCACGTTGGCCCGAGGCTGCATCGCTACATAGTAGGCCCAGCTAGTGTGGCTGGGGCCTGCATACTGAGAGGGGATCCCAAGCTGTCTGTCCAAATGGGGAGGAAGCTGTCTTAATGAAGGAGACCAGGGGAGGACCTGCCCTGGAGGAGACCGGCAGAGTGCTGCTGTCTTGGGTGAGGCCTGGTAACTTTATCAAGGAGGGATCCATCAGATCACAAGACGCCATTGATCGGGGTTTGTTTTCGCCTCGTGGCCCTCCGGGTGCGAGGTATGTGTGTGTGGTTCTGGTCTCCGGGCCACGTTGGCCCGAGGCTGCATCGCTACATAGTAGGCCCAACTAGTCTGGCTGGGGCCTGCATACTGAGAGGGGATCCCAAGCTGTCCGTCCAAATGGGGAGGAAGCTGTCTTAATGAAGGAGACCAGGGGAGGACCTGCCCTGGAGGAGACCGGCAGAGTGCTGCTGTCTTGGGTGAGGCCTGGTAACTTTATCAAGGAGGGATCCATCAGATCACAAGCCCTGCAGTTCGCCAGATTGGCTTAAAGGCTCTTTCACTGCACGGCTGGAAGTTTGGGACTTTGAAATCCTGTGGCAAAGGACTCCTGGACTATCCATTCGCTAAACTTTAAAAGGTCTGTGGCAGAGACTTTGTTCACTTTAAAATAAGGTGACCAGATTTTTAAAATGAAATCCGGGGACATATTTTTTTTTACTGGTAATGGTGGCAATCAGCGACTCTCTGCCCGTCGCCACCCGCCTCAAAGTCTGTCAAGTCTTACTCTCCGGGCCCCTACTACTGGGTGGGGTGCGGAGGAAGATCGCTCCACCAAGGAAGGCAAGGAGATAAGCAGGAAGGCGGCCCTCCGCTCCGACCAGCACATGATCATTAGAAAGGGGTACAGATAATGGAAAAAAATACACCCCCCTAAGCTAGTAGGAGCAGCGGAGCGGGGGGGGGTGTAATTCAGATTTATTTTTAGTTTTTATTCTGCACTGACTGTCTTTGAAATTGCCCCAGCCCCTGTTTAAATCCAATCCGGGGACAAAACCGGGGACAGACTTGGCCCGGGGACAGTGTCCTTAATCGGGGGACTGTCCCCTGAAACTGGGGATGTCTGGTCACCCTACTTTAAAAGGTCTGTGGCAGAGACTGCCCTGTTGCTGATTTGTGCGTCATCCCGGCTGCTAGGCCATGTGAGAGGGAACTATCCGGGTGACCAGTGCCCACTCTAACATTGAGAATGGTGAGTGACTTTGAACTGACACCTTTGCATAGTTGTGGCGAGTGCCTGAACCTTCCCTTGTTCTTCTCTTCCTTCAACTTTCTCACCGTTTACTGCATAAGAAAATAAAGCCTGACTGTTGAAGGTTTTACATCTGTGTGGACATTGCATTACTACAGACTTTCCTCCCCGGACAACGCAGCTGAAGAAGTAACGTGCAAAACCCAAAACTAACCAGCAGCTCCTATGGGGGTAGTGCTACATTTAGGAAGTAAGAAGAAAGTAGAAGATGACGCATGGCAATGAAGAACTTAGCAGCACGAAACCTGACAGCCGGCACCCCTTTGCAAGCTTTACAAAAAAGGCCAGGCCATTCAATTCCGTCCATTGCGGCATTGTGCTGACCGCACTTCAATCAGAGCACAACAGATAATAAGGCGACAGTCCCCCAAAAAATCAATGACTCTGCCCTTTTCCTATTCACCAATTGTAATGGCAGCCCAGACAATAAAGATTAGCAATCGGCAAACGCTTCTCTCTTTTGTCGGCAGATATTATCTACAAGACAAAGCCTCGGCTTTCATCAGATCAGGCCTCATCACCAGATTACAATCTTATCCCGGCTGTCCTTGGCTCGTCATAGAAGTAGAGGACATAATCGAAAGCCGCTACAGTTAGTTGAACGGTGGGAGAACTTAGTGCGTCTTTCAGGAAGTTTAATTAGAAGACGACTCTGAATGTCAAGTGAGAATGAAAACTGTACAGAGCCAACTTCCCGTTTTTATAAGTTCTTTAAAGCTGAACTCCGGGATACGATAATGTTGTATAAGTCCATTCATTATGTGTCTTCTTCTTGAATCTCGGTGAGCTGTTGTGCATTTCTTCCAGATCTGTGCACAGGGCCGTTGAAGGAATTTGGGGGCCCCAAGCAAAATGGACATGGAGGCCCCACCAACCCACCCCCCCCCCCCCCCGCACTCACGCAAAGCCTACAGGAACCACAGCATAGCGATACAGTTTAAGCTCACCCACACTTTATATAAATAAAAAAGGTTTACAGTGCAAATACTGCTGTTGCATATAATCCAACATACTTAAAACACAAACACACTCACATTAACATTAAGATGCTGTTTAGGACTGTTTATGGACAGGGGGACCGTGGGATGGACAGGGGGACAGAGGGATTGACAGGGAGACAGTGGGATGGACAGGGAGACAGTGGGATGGACAGGGGGACAGTGGGATGGACAGGGGGACAGTGGGATGGACAGGGGGATTGACAGGGGGACCGTGGGATGGACAGGGGGACCGTGGGATGGACAGGGGGACCGTGAGATGGACAGGGGGACTCTGCACTGTAATATCCACATCATCTCCCCCATCTTAATATCCACATTATCTCCCCCACTGTTATGTCCACATCTCCCCCCTGTAATGTCCACATCTCCCCCCTGTAATGTCCACATCTCCCCCCTTTACACATCTCCCCACATCTCACCTCGGCCTCTGCCGCCGGGTGTACCACGATGGCCGCCGCTCCGAAGCTAGGCCAAAGCCGCGGCCTTTCCTATGGCCGTGATCCGCGGATCGGCTCGGGCGGCTCAGCTGTTCGAGTCCTGCAAAGGGAATGGCGTTCCTGCTGTGAAAAAAAGTGCAGGCACACCGTTCCCATACGTTCCCGCAGGACTCGAGCCATGGACCCAGGGTGGAAATCCAGGACAGTGACAGGCAGCAGGCAGGCACCCTAGGCTGGGGCCCAAGGCCAGCTTGGGGCCCCAAGCAATTGCTTGTTTTGCCTGTCCTGTTGCGACGGCCCTGTCTGTGCAGAGCGCGAGACTACCATGCTACAAAGTTACAATGTTGAAATCTGATCACTGAGGAGAGGAGACTGAGGAGTTGCTTCCTCCTGCTTGCAGCAGACTGATTACATCAGCTCAGCCTAGGCAAAGTCATTGACTGGAGTTCAAGGATTTTTTATTTTTATTTTTTAATTATAAATTGAGAGATATTTTTTGCCCTGCATTTATTCATGCAGAATTTTTTGTAAGGTGCAATTGGGAACCTTATTATTTCTTCCAGATCTGCGCGGTAATCCAGTGTCAAAATGTTCCTTCCTGCTGCTCCCTCTCCTTGTGCAGGGTGACTGGTCTTGTCTCCACCTCTCCTGTAGTATCCTACAATCAGCCTGTCGTGGGTGGAGCCTGTTGGGCCCCTCCACCAGTTTTTCTCTCATTTCCTTGTGCAGGGTGACTGGTCTTGTCTCTGCCCCCTCCTGTAGTATCCTGCAGGCAGCCTGTAGTAGATGGGGCCTGCTGGGCCCCTCCCACAGCTCTGCTCTCTCTCCTTGTACAGGGTGACTGGTCTTGTCTCCGCCCCCTCCTGTAGTTTTCTGCAGGCAGCCTGTAGTAGGTGGGGCCTGCTGGGCCCCTCCCACAGCTCTGCTCTCTCTCCTGGTGCAAGGTGACTGGTCTTGTCTCCGCCCCCCTCCTGTAGTTTTCTACAGGCAGCCTGTAGCAGATGGAGACTGCAGGGCCGCTCCCACAGTTCTGCTCTCGTTCCTTGTGCAGGGTGACGGTCCTTGTTTCCGCCCCCTCTCCTGTAGTATGTTACAGGCAGCCTGTAGCAGGTGGAGACTGCTGGGCCCCTCCCACAGTTCTGCTCTCTTTCCTTGTGCAGGGTAACGGGTCTTGTCTCTGCCCCCTCTCCTGTCGTTTTCTGCAGGTAGCATGTAGTAGGTGGGTCCTCCTGGGCCCCTCCAACAGCTCTTCTCTCTCTCCTAGTGCAAGGTGACTGGTCTTGTCTCCGCCTCCTCCTGTAGTTTTCTGCAGGCAGCCAGTAGCAGGTGGAGACTGCTGGGCCCCTCCCACAGTTCTGCTCTCGTTCCTTGTGCAGGGTGACGGTCCTTGTTTCCGCCCCCTCTCCTGTAGTATGTTGCAGGCAGCCTGTAGCAGGTGGAGACTGCTGGGCCCCTCCCACAGTTCTGCTCTCTTTCCTTGTGCAGGGTAACGGGTCTTGTCTCTGCCCCCTCTCCTGTCGTTTTCTGCAGGTAGCATGTAGTAGGTGGGTCCTCCTGGGCCCCTCCAACAGCTCTTCTCTCTCTCCTAGTGCAAGGTGACTGGTCTTGTCTCCGCCTCCTCCTGTAGTTTTCTGCAGGCAGCCAGTAGCAGGTGGAGACTGCTGGGCCCCTCCCACAGTTCTGCTCTCTTTCCTTGTGCAGGGTGACCGGCCTTGTCTCCGCCCCCTCTCCTGTAGTATGCTGCAGGCAGCCTGTAGCAGGTGGAGACTGTTGGGCCCCTCCCACAGCTTTGCTCTCACCCTGAGCAGGGTGACTGTTCTTGTCTCCGCCCCTTCTGTAGTATCCTGCTGGCAGCCTCTAGTGGGTGGAGCCTGTTGGGTCCCTCCTACAGCTCTGCTCTCTGCACGGGCTTTGTGCAGCACAGCGATGATGTCACAGCTATGTTTTTAAGGAAATACCCGGTTTTGTAAAGGCACGTGGTGCACGCAAAGTAGTTTCATAAACGTTTTATTGCATTTAAATTGGTGCACACAAAGTAGAATATAATTATTTTTTATGGCTAATCAGGAATCTGCTCCTAGTTAGAGTACAGGATGCAGGGTAAATTTAGCCTGGTGTGAGAGGGGAGGAGAGAGACTAGAGGAGGATGGAGAATGGAGGATAGAAGAGAGAGAAGAAGAGAGAGGAGAGAGAGAAGAAGAGAGAGAAGAAGAGAGAAGCAGAAGAAGAAGAAGAGAGGAGAGAGGAGATGAGGGGAGAGAAGAGAGAGGAGGGGAGCAGAGAGGAGGAGAAGGGAGAAGAGAAGAGAGGGGAGAGGAGGGGAGGAGAGAGGAGAGGAGAGAAGAGAGAGGAGGGGAGGAGAGAGGAGGGGAGGGGAGATGAGAAGAGAGAGGAGAAAAGAGAAGAGAGGAGAGAGAGAGAGGAGAGAAGAGAGAGGAGCGAGGAGAGAGGGAAAAGGAGAAAGGAGAGAGAAGAGAGAGAGAAGATGGAAGAAGAAGAGATAAGAGAGGAGAGAGGAGGGGAAAGGAGAAGAGAGAAGAGAGAGGAGGGGAAGAGAGAGGAGGGGAAGAGAGAGGAGGGGAAGAGAGAGGAGGGGAAGAGAGAGGAGGTGAGATGATAAGAGAGGGGAGAGAAGAGAGGGGAGAGGAGAGAAAAGAGATAAATGAAGAGAGAGGTGCAAGGAGAGAGAAGAGAGAGAGAGGGGAGAGAAGAGAGAAAAGATGGAAGAAGAAGAAGAAAAGATAAGAGAGGAGAGAGGAGGGGAAAGGAGAAGAGAGGAGGGGAAGAGAGAGGAGGGGAGATAATAAGAGAGGGGAGAGAAGAGAGGGGAGAGGAGAGAAAAGAGAGGAAAGAAGAGGAGCAAGGAGAGAGAAGAGAGAGAGAGGGGGGAGAAGAGAGAGAAGATGGAAGAAGAAGAGATAAGAGAGGAGAGAGGAGGGGAGAGGAGAAGAGAGAAGAGAGGGAATAGAAGAGAGAGGAGGGGAGGAGAGAGGAGGGGAGGGGAGATGAGGGGAGGGGAGATGAGAAGAGAGGGGAGAGAGGAGAGAGGAGGGGAGGAGAGAGGAGGGGAAGGGAGATGAGAAGAGAGGGGAGAGAAGAGAGTGGAGAGAAGAGAGGGGAGAGGAGAGAGAGCAAAGAAGAGAGGAGCAAAGAGAGAGAAGAGAGAGAAGAGAGAGAGAGGGGAGAGGAGAGAAGAGAGAGGAAAGAGGAGAGAGAAGAGAGGAGAAGAGAAAGAGGGGAAAGGAGTGAAGAGGAAAGGAGAGGAGAAAGGTGAAGAGGTAAAGGGAAGGAAATGGAAAAAAAAATAACCAACAAATCAATAGAAAAACTTATATAAATGTTATATTTGAATTGTATATTGTACATTTGGAAGAGCATCCACTATTTCCAAGGTAGAGTATTTTTCTTCTCCTGTAAATATTAATTCTGCTTTGTTCTCTATTGATTGTGCAGTAAAGCCTCTGAAATCCACCACTACTATCACAAGGTTACACAACGACCTTGATCCTCTCTGTAGAAGTAGGTAAATTCATTCATTCATTCATTCATATTAATAACACTGACCCATAACTCCTGTACCAAGGTAAGCCATTAGCAGGTTGTACAATGTCTATGTAACTTATCATTGGAAATGATCATAATATTCTAACAAAGGAACTCTCTACTAGGGATGAGCTTCGTGTTCGAGTCGAACATACGTTCGACTCGAACATCGGCTGTTCGATCGTTCGACGAAGATCGAACGATTTGGGCCGTTCGCGCCAAATTCGAGTGACGCGAACGGCCCACAATGCACTACGCCATCGCAGTGTCATCCAGGCGCTGTGATTGGCCAAGCATGCACTGTGACCCCGCATGCTTGGCCAATCACAGCGCCGGCAGCGAGGAGAGCAATGATTGGCCACAGGCAGGATGCCTGTGGCCAATTATTGCTGAGGGTGTTTAGTACACGCCCCACACTATAAAAGGCCGCCAGCACGGCGGCCTAGTGTAGTGTGTTCCGGAGCAGGGAAAGACAAGCATAGGCAGGGACAGTGACATTTATTTCTTTCTTGCTTAACCTGGATTCCTTTAGTTTAGGGTAAGAGAAGGATAGGTAGGGAGAGTGTCAGTGTGTTTTACTGTGCGAGTCCTTGTTTCTAGGGACAAAGAAGGAAAGTGAGGGGAATTCTCCTTGTGCTATAGTGTGCTTTAAAAAAACATTTTTTCTAGGGACAGAAAACTCTAGGTAGGGAGAGTGTCAGTTTCTTTCACTGTGCGAGTCCTTGTTTCTACGGACAAAGAAGGAAAGTGAGGGGAATTCTCCTTGTGCTATAGTGTGCTTTAAAAAAACATTTTTTCTAGGGACAGAAAACTCTAGGTAGGGAGAGTGTCAGTTTCTTTCACTGTGCGAGTCCTTGTTTCTAGGGACAAAGAAGGAAAGTGAGGGGAATTCTCCTTGTGCTATAGTGTGCTTTAAAAAAACATTTTTTCTAGGGACAGAAAACTCTAGGTAGGGAGAGTGTCAGTTTCTTTCACTGTGCGAGTCCTTGTTTCTAGGGACAAAGAAGGAAAGTGAGGGGAATTCTCCTTGTGCTATAGTGTGCTTTAAAAAAACATTTTTTCTAGGGACAGAAAACTCTAGGTAGGGAGATTGTCAGTTTCTTTCACTGTGCGAGTCCTTGTTTCTAGGAAAAAAGAAGGAAAGTGAGGGGAATTCTCCTTGTGCTATAGTGTGCTTTAAAAAAACATTTTTTCTAGGGACAGAAAATTCTAGGTAGGGAGATTGTCAGTTTCTTTCACTGTGCGAGTCCTTGTTTCTAGGGACAAAGAAGGAAAGTGAGGGGAATTCTCCTTGTGCTATAGTGTGCTTTAAAAAAACATTTTTTCTAGGGACAGAAAACTCTAGGCAGGGAGAGTGTCAGTTTCTTTCACTGTGCGAGTCCTTGTTTCTTGGGACAAAGAAGGAAAGTGAGGGGAATTCTCCTTGTGCTATAGTGTGCTTTAAAAAAACATTTTTTCTAGGGACAGAAAACTCTAGGTAGGGAGAGTGTCAGTTTCTTTCACTGTGCGAGTCCTTGTTTCTAGGGACAAAGAAGGAAAGTGAGGGGAATTCTCCTTGTGCTATAGTGTGCTTTAAAAAAACATTTTTTCTAGGGACAGAAAACTCTAGGTAGGGAGAGTGTCAGTTTCTTTCACTGTGCGAGTCCTTGTTTCTAGGAAAAAAGAAGGAAAGTCAGGGGAATTCTCCTTGTGCTATAGTGTGCTTTAAAAAAAAAAAAATTCTAGGGACAGAAAACTCTAGGTAGGGAGAGTGTCAGTTTCTTTCACTGTGCGAGTCCTTGTTTCTAGGAAAAAAGAAGGAAAGTGAGGGGAATTCTCCTTGTGCTATAGTGTGCTTTAAAAAAACATTTTTTCTAGGGACAGAAAACTCTAGGTAGGGAGAGTGTCAGTTTCTTTCACTGTGCGAGTCCTTGTTTCTAGGAAAAAAGAAGGAAAGAGAGGGGAATTCTCCTTGTGCTATAGTGTGCTTTAAAAAAACATTTTTTCTAGGGACAGAAAACTCTAGGTAGGGAGAGTGTCAGTTTCTTTCACTGTGCGAGTCCTTGTTTCTAGGAAAAAAGAAGGAAAGTGAGGGGAATTCTCCTTGTGCTATAGTGTGCTTTAAAAAAACATTTTTTCTAGGGACAGAAAACTCTAGGTAGGGAGAGTGTCAGTTTCTTTCACTGTGCGAGTCCTTGTTTCTAGGAAAAAAGAAGGAAAGTGAGGGGAATTCTCCTTGTGCTATAGTGTGCTTTAAAAAAAAAAAAATTCTAGGGACAGAAAACTCTAGGTAGGGAGAGTGTCAGTTTCTTTCACTGTGCGAGTCCTTGTTTCTAGGAAAAAAGAAGGAAAGTGAGGGGAATTCTCCTTGTGCTATAGTGTGCTTTAAAAAAAAAAAATTTCTAGGGACAGAAAACTCTAGGTAGGGAGAGTGTCAGTTTCTTTCACTGTGCGAGTCCTTGTTTCTAGGGACAAAGAAGGAAAGTGAGGGGAATTCTCCTTGTGCTATAGTGTGCTTTAAAAAAACATTTTTTCTAGGGACAGAAAACTCTAGGTAGGGAGAGTGTCAGTTTCTTTCACTGTGCGAGTCCTTGTTTCTAGGGACAAAGAAGGAAAGTGAGGGGAATTCTCCTTGTGCTATAGTGTGCTTTAAAAAAAAAATTTTTCTAGGGACAGAAAACTCTAGGTAGGGAGAGTGTCAGTTTCTTTCACTGTGCGAGTCCTTGTTTCTAGGGACAAAGAAGGAAAGTGAGGGGAATTCTCCTTGTGCTATAGTGTGCTTTAAAAAAACATTTTTTCTAGGGACAGAAAACTCTAGGTAGGGAGAGTGTCAGTTTCTTTCACTGTGCGAGTCCTTGTTTCTAGGAAAAAAGAAGGAAAGTGAGGGGAATTCTCCTTGTCCTATAGTGTGCTTTAAAAAAACATTTTTTCTAGGGACAGAAAACTCTAGGTAGGGAGAGTGTCAGTTTCTTTCACTGTGCGAGTCCTTGTTTCTAGGAAAAAAGAAGGAAAGTGAGGGGAATTCTCCTTGTGCTATAGTGTGCTTTAAAAAAACATTTTTTCTAGGGACAGAAAACTCTAGGTAGGGAGATTGTCAGTTTCTTTCACTGTGCGAGTCCTTGTTTCTAGGAAAAAAGAAGGAAAGTGAGGGGAATTCTCCTTGTGCTATAGTGTGCTTTAAAAAAACATTTTTTCTAGGGACAGAAAACTCTAGGTAGGGAGAGTGTCAGTTTCTTTCACTGTGCGAGTCCTTGTTTCTAGGGACAAAGAAGGAAAGTGAGGGGAATTCTCCTTGTGCTATAGTGTGCTTTAAAAAAACATTTTTTCTAGGGACAGAAAACTCTAGGTAGGGAGAGTGTCAGTTTATTTCACTGTGCGAGTCCTTGTTTCTAGGAAAAAAGAAGGAAAGTGAGGGGAATTCTCCTTGTGCTATAGTGTGCTTTAAAAAAACATTTTTTCTAGGGACAGAAAACTCTAGGTAGGGAGAGTGTCAGTTTCTTTCACTGTGCGAGTCCTTGTTTCTAGGAAAAAAGAAGGAAAGTGAGGGGAATTCTCCTTGTGCTATAGTGTGCTTTAAAAAAAAAAAAATTTCTAGGGACAGAAAACTCTAGGTAGGGAGAGTGTCAGTTTCTTTCACTGTGCGAGTCCTTGTTTCTAGGAAAAAAGAAGGAAAGTGAGGGGAATTCTCCTTGTGCTATAGTGTGCTTTAAAAAAACATTTTTTCTAGGGACAGAAAACTCTAGGTAGGGAGAGTGTCAGTTTCTTTCACTGTGCGAGTCCTTGTTTCTAGGGACAAAAAAGGAAAGTGAGGGGAATTCTCCTTGTGCTATAGTGTGCTTTAAAAAAACATTTTTTCTAGGGACAGAAAACTCTAGGTAGTGAGAGTGACAGTTTCTTTCACTGTGTGAGTCCTTGTTTCTAGGAAAAAAGAAGGAAAGTGAGGGGAATTCTCCTTGTGCTATAGTGTGCTTTAAAAAAAAAAAAATTCTAGGGACAGAAAACTCTAGGTAGGGAGAGTGTCAGTTTCTTTCACTGTGCGAGTCCTTGTTTCTAGGAAAAAAGAAGGAAAGTGAGGGGAATTCTCCTTGTGCTATAGTGTGCTTTAAAAAAAAAAAAATTCTAGGGACAGAAAACTCTAGGTAGGGAGAGTGTCAGTTTCTTTCACTGTGCGAGTCCTTGTTTCTAGGAAAAAAGAAGGAAAGTGAGGGGAATTCTCCTTGTGCTATAGTGTGCTTTAAAAAAACATTTTTTCTAGGGACAGAAAACTCTAGGTAGGGAGAGTGTCAGTTTCTTTCACTGTGCGAGTCCTTGTTTCTAGGAAAAAAGAAGGAAAGTGAGGGGAATTCTCCTTGTGCTATAGTGTGCTTTAAAAAAACATTTTTTCTAGGGACAGAAAACTCTAGGTAGGGAGAGTGTCAGTTTCTTTCACTGTGCGAGTCCTTGTTTCTAGGGACAAAGAAGGAAAGTGAGGGGAATTCTCCTTGTGCTATAGTGTGCTTTAAAAAAACATTTTTTCTAGGGACAGAAAACTCTAGGTAGGGAGAGTGTCAGTTTCTTTCACTGTGCGAGTCCTTGTTTCTAGGAAAAAAGAAGGAAAGTGAGGGGAATTCTCCTTGTGCTATAGTGTGCTTTAAAAAAAACATTTTTTCTAGGGACAGAAAACTCTAGGTAGGGAGAGTGTCAGTTTCTTTCACTGTGCGAGTCCTTGTTTCTAGGAAAAAAGAAGGAAAGTGAGGGGAATTCTCCTTGTGCTATAGTGTGCTTTAAAAAAAAAAAAATTCTAGGGACAGAAAACTCTAGGTAGGGAGAGTGTCAGTTTCTTTCACTGTGCGAGTCCTTGTTCTAGGAAAAAAGAAGGAAAGTGAGGGGAATTCTCCTTGTGCTATAGTGTGCTTTAAAAAAAAAAAATTTCTAGGGACAGAAAACTCTAGGTAGGGAGAGTGTCAGTTTCTTTCACTGTGCAAGTCCTTGTTTCTAGGGACAAAGAAGGAAAGTGAGGGGAATTCTCCTTGTGCTATAGTGTGCTTTAAAAAAAAATTTTTTCTAGGGACAGAAAACTCTAGGTAGGGAGAGTGTCAGTTTCTTTCACTGTGCGAGTCCTTGTTTCTAGGGACAAAGAAGGAAAGTGAGGGGAATTCTCCTTGTGCTATAGTGTGCTTTAAAAAAAAAATTTCTAGGGACAGAAAACTCTAGGTAGGGAGAGTGTCAGTTTCTTTCACTGTGCGAGTCCTTGTTTCTAGGAAAAAAGAAGGAAAGTGAGGGGAATTCTCCTTGTGCTATAGTGTGCTTTAAAAAAAAAAAAAATTTCTAGGGACAGAAAACTCTAGGTAGGGAGAGTGTCAGTTTCTTTCACTGTGCGAGTCCTTGTTTCTAGGAAAAAAGAAGGAAAGTGAGGGGAATTCTCCTTGTGCTATAGTGTGCTTTAAAAAAAAAAAATTTCTAGGGACAGAAAACTCTAGGTAGGGAGAGTGTCAGTTTCTTTCACTGTGCGAGTCCTTGTTTCTAGGAAAAAAGAAGGAAAGTGAGGGGAATTCTCCTTGTGCTATAGTGTGCTTTAAAAAAACATTTTTTCTAGGGACAGAAAACTCTAGGTAGGGAGAGTGTCAGTTTCTTTCACTGTGCGAGTCCTTGTTTCTAGGAAAAAAAGAAGGAAACTGAGGGGAATTCTCCTTGTGCTATAGTGTGCTTTAAAAAAACATTTTTTCTAGGGACAGAAAACTCTAGGTAGGGAGAGTGTCAGTTTCTTTCACTGTGCGAGTCCTTGTTTCTAGGAAAAAAGAAGGAAAGTGAGGGGAATTCTCCTTGTGCTATAGTGTGCTTTAAAAAAACATTTTTTCTAGGGACAGAAAACTCTAGGTAGGGAGAGTGTCAGTTTCTTTCACTGTGCGAGTCCTTGTTTCTAGGAAAAAAGAAGGAAAGTGAGGGGAATTCTCCTTGTGCTATAGTGTGCTTTAAAAAAACATTTTTTCTAGGGACAGAAAACTCTAGGTAGGGAGAGTGTCAGTTTCTTTCACTGTGCGAGTCCTTGTTTCTAGGGACAAAGAAGGAAAGTGAGGGGAATTCTCCTTGTGCTATAGTGTGCTTTAAAAAAACATTTTTTCTAGGGACAGAAAACTCTAGGTAGGGGGAGTGTCAGTTTCTTTCACTGTGCGAGTCCTTGTTTCTAGGAAAAAAGAAGGAAAGTGAGGGGAATTCTCCTTGTGCTATAGTGTGCTTTAAAAAAACATTTTTTCTAGGGACAGAAAACTCTAGGTAGGGAGAGTGTCAGTTTCTTTCACTGTGCGAGTCCTTGTTTCTAGGAAAAAAGAAGGAAAGTGAGGGGAATTCTCCTTGTGCTATAGTGTGCTTTAAAAAAAAAAAAATTCTAGGGACAGAAAACTCTAGGTAGGGAGAGTGTCAGTTTCTTTCACTGTGCGAGTCCTTGTTTCTAGGAAAAAAGAAGGAAAGTGAGGGGAATTCTCCTTGTGCTATAGTGTGCTTTAAAAAAAAAAAATTTCTAGGGACAGAAAACTCTAGGTAGGGAGAGTGTCAGTTTCTTTCACTGTGCGAGTCCTTGTTTCTAGGAAAAAAGAAGGAAAGTGAGGGGAATTCTCCTTGTGCTATAGTGTGCTTTAAAAAAACATTTTTTCTAGGGACAGAAAACTCTAGGTAGGGAGAGTGTCAGTTTCTTTCACTGTGCGAGTCCTTGTTTCTAGGAAAAAAGAAGGAAAGTGAGGGGAATTCTCCTTGTGCTATAGTGTGCTTTAAAAAAAAAAAATTTCTAGGGACAGAAAACTCTAGGTAGGGAGAGTGTCAGTTTCTTTCACTGTGCGAGTCCTTGTTTCTAGGAAAAAAGAAGGAAAGTGAGGGGAATTCTCCTTGTGCTATAGTGTGCTTTAAAAAAACATTTTTTCTAGGGACAGAAAACTCTAGGTAGGGAGAGTGTCAGTTTCTTTCACTGTGCGAGTCCTTGTTTCTAGGAAAAAAGAAGGAAAGTGAGGGGAATTCTCCTTGTGCTATAGTGTGCTTTAAAAAAACATTTTTTCTAGGGACAGAAAACTCTAGGTAGGGAGAGTGTCAGTTTCTTTCACTGTGCGAGTCCTTGTTTCTAGGAAAAAAGAAGGAAAGTGAGGGGAATTCTCCTTGTGCTATAGTGTGCTTTAAAAAAACATTTTTTCTAGGGACAGAAAACTCTAGGTAGGGAGAGTGTCAGTTTCTTTCACTGTGCGAGTCCTTGTTTCTAGGGACAAAGAAGGAAAGTGAGGGGAATTCTCCTTGTGCTATAGTGTGCTTTAAAAAAACATTTTTTCTAGGGACAGAAAACTCTAGGTAGGGGGAGTGTCAGTTTCTTTCACTGTGCGAGTCCTTGTTTCTAGGAAAAAAGAAGGAAAGTGAGGGGAATTCTCCTTGTGCTATAGTGTGCTTTAAAAAAACATTTTTTCTAGGGACAGAAAACTCTAGGTAGGGAGAGTGTCAGTTTCTTTCACTGTGCGAGTCCTTGTTTCTAGGAAAAAAGAAGGAATGTGAGGGGAATTCTCCTTGTGCTATAGTGTGCTTTAAAAAAAAAAAAAATTCTAGGGACAGAAAACTCTAGGTAGGGAGAGTGTCAGTTTCTTTCACTGTGCGAGTCCTTGTTTCTAGGAAAAAAGAAGGAAAGTGAGGGGAATTCTCCTTGTGCTATAGTGTGCTTTAAAAAAAAAAAATTTCTAGGGACAGAAAACTCTAGGTAGGGAGAGTGTCAGTTTCTTTCACTGTGCGAGTCCTTGTTTCTAGGAAAAAAGAAGGAAAGTGAGGGGAATTCTCCTTGTGCTATAGTGTGCTTTAAAAAAAAAAAATTTCTAGGGACAGAAAACTCTAGGTAGGGAGAGTGTCAGTTTCTTTCACTGTGCGAGTCCTTGTTTCTAGGAAAAAAGAAGGAAAGTGAGGGGAATTCTCCTTGTGCTATAGTGTGCTTTAAAAAAACATTTTTTCTAGGGACAGAAAACTGTAGGTAGGGAGAGTGTCAGTTTCTTTCACTGTGCGAGTCCTTGTTTCTAGGGACAAAAAAGGAAAGTGAGGGGAATTCTCCTTGTGCTATAGTGTGCTTTAAAAAAACATTTTTTCTAGGGACAGAAAACTCTAGGTAGGGAGAGTGTCAGTTTCTTTCACTGTGCGAGTCCTTGTTTCTAGGAAAAAAGAAGGAAAGTGAGGGGAATTCTCCTTGTGCTATAGTGTGCTTTAAAAAAAAAAAAAATTCTAGGGACAGAAAACTCTAGGTAGGGAGAGTGTCAGTTTCTTTCACTGTGCGAGTCCTTGTTTCTAGGAAAAAAGAAGGAAAGTGAGGGGAATTCTCCTTGTGCTATAGTGTGCTTTAAAAAAAAAAAATTTCTAGGGACAGAAAACTCTAGGTAGGGAGAGTGTCAGTTTCTTTCACTGTGCGAGTCCTTGTTTCTAGGAAAAAAGAAGGAAAGTGAGGGGAATTCTCCTTGTGCTATAGTGTGCTTTAAAAAAACATTTTTTCTAGGGACAGAAAACTCTAGGTAGGGAGAGTGTCAGTTTCTTTCACTGTGCGAGTCCTTGTTTCTAGGAAAAAAGAAGGAAAGTGAGGGGAATTCTCCTTGTGCTATAGTGTGCTTTAAAAAAAAAAAATTTCTAGGGACAGAAAACTCTAGGTAGGGAGAGTGTCAGTTTCTTTCACTGTGCGAGTCCTTGTTTCTAGGAAAAAAGAAGGAAAGTGAGGGGAATTCTCCTTGTGCTATAGTGTGCTTTAAAAAAACATTTTTTCTAGGGACAGAAAACTCTAGGTAGGGAGAGTGTCAGTTTCTTTCACTGTGCGAGTCCTTGTTTCTAGGAAAAAAGAAGGAAAGTGAGGGGAATTCTCCTTGTGCTATAGTGTGCTTTAAAAAAACATTTTTTCTAGGGACAGAAAACTCTAGGTAGGGAGAGTGTCAGTTTCTTTCACTGTGCGAGTCCTTGTTTCTAGGAAAAAAGAAGGAAAGTGAGGGGAATTCTCCTTGTGCTATAGTGTGCTTTAAAAAAACATTTTTTCTAGGGACAGAAAACTCTAGGTAGGGAGAGTGTCAGTTTCTTTCACTGTGCGAGTCCTTGTTTCTAGGGACAAAGAAGGAAAGTGAGGGGAATTCTCCTTGTGCTATAGTGTGCTTTAAAAAAACATTTTTTCTAGGGACAGAAAACTCTAGGTAGGGGGAGTGTCAGTTTCTTTCACTGTGCGAGTCCTTGTTTCTAGGAAAAAAGAAGGAAAGTGAGGGGAATTCTCCTTGTGCTATAGTGTGCTTTAAAAAAACATTTTTTCTAGGGACAGAAAACTCTAGGTAGGGAGAGTGTCAGTTTCTTTCACTGTGCGAGTCCTTGTTTCTAGGAAAAAAGAAGGAATGTGAGGGGAATTCTCCTTGTGCTATAGTGTGCTTTAAAAAAAAAAAAAATTCTAGGGACAGAAAACTCTAGGTAGGGAGAGTGTCAGTTTCTTTCACTGTGCGAGTCCTTGTTTCTAGGAAAAAAGAAGGAAAGTGAGGGGAATTCTCCTTGTGCTATAGTGTGCTTTAAAAAAAAAAAATTTCTAGGGACAGAAAACTCTAGGTAGGGAGAGTGTCAGTTTCTTTCACTGTGCGAGTCCTTGTTTCTAGGAAAAAAGAAGGAAAGTGAGGGGAATTCTCCTTGTGCTATAGTGTGCTTTAAAAAAACATTTTTTCTAGGGACAGAAAACTCTAGGTAGGGAGAGTGTCAGTTTCTTTCACTGTGCGAGTCCTTGTTTCTAGGAAAAAAGAAGGAAAGTGAGGGGAATTCTCCTTGTGCTATAGTGTGCTTTAAAAAAAAAAAATTTCTAGGGACAGAAAACTCTAGGTAGGGAGAGTGTCAGTTTCTTTCACTGTGCGAGTCCTTGTTTCTAGGAAAAAAGAAGGAAAGTGAGGGGAATTCTCCTTGTGCTATAGTGTGCTTTAAAAAAACATTTTTTCTAGGGACAGAAAACTGTAGGTAGGGAGAGTGTCAGTTTCTTTCACTGTGCGAGTCCTTGTTTCTAGGGACAAAAAAGGAAAGTGAGGGGAATTCTCCTTGTGCTATAGTGTGCTTTAAAAAAACATTTTTTCTAGGGACAGAAAACTCTAGGTAGGGAGAGTGTCAGTTTCTTTCACTGTGCGAGTCCTTGTTTCTAGGAAAAAAGAAGGAAAGTGAGGGGAATTCTCCTTGTGCTATAGTGTGCTTTAAAAAAAAAAAAAATTCTAGGGACAGAAAACTCTAGGTAGGGAGAGTGTCAGTTTCTTTCACTGTGCGAGTCCTTGTTTCTAGGAAAAAAGAAGGAAAGTGAGGGGAATTCTCCTTGTGCTATAGTGTGCTTTAAAAAAAAAAAATTCTAGGGACAGAAAACTCTAGGTAGGGAGAGTGTCAGTTTCTTTCACTGTGCGAGTCCTTGTTTCTAGGAAAAAAGAAGGAAAGTGAGGGGAATTCTCCTTGTGCTATAGTGTGCTTTAAAAAAACATTTTTTCTAGGGACAGAAAACTCTAGGTAGGGAGAGTGTCAGTTTCTTTCACTGTGCGAGTCCTTGTTTCTAGGGACAAAGAAGGAAAGTGAGGGGAATTCTCCTTGTGCTATAGTGTGCTTTAAAAAAACATTTTTTCTAGGGACAGAAAACTCTAGGTAGGGAGAGTGTCAGTTTCTTTCACTGTGCGAGTCCTTGTTTCTAGGAAAAAAGAAGGAAAGTGAGGGGAATTCTCCTTGTGCTATAGTGTGCTTTAAAAAAAAAAAAATTCTAGGGACAGAAAACTCTAGGTAGGGAGAGTGTCAGTTTCTTTCACTGTGCGAGTCCTTGTTTCTAGGAAAAAAGAAGGAAAGTGAGGGGAATTCTCCTTGTGCTATAGTGTGCTTTAAAAAAAAAAAAATTTCTAGGGACAGAAAACTCTAGGTAGGGAGAGTGTCAGTTTCTTTCACTGTGCAAGTCCTTGTTTCTAGGGACAAAGAAGGAAAGTGAGGGGAATTCTCCTTGTGCTATAGTGTGCTTTAAAAAAAAAAATTTCTAGGGACAGAAAACTCTAGGTAGGGAGAGTGTCAGTTTCTTTCACTGTGCGAGTCCTTGTTTCTAGGAAAAAAGAAGGAAAGTGAGGGGAATTCTCCTTGTGCTATAGTGTGCTTTAAAAAAAAAAAATTCTAGGGACAGAAAACTCTAGGTAGGGAGAGTGTCAGTTTCTTTCACTGTGCGAGTCCTTGTTTCTAGGGACAAAGAAGGAAAGTGAGGGGAATTCTCCTTGTGCTATAGTGTGCTTTAAAAAAACATTTTTTCTAGGGACAGAAAACTCTAGGTAGGGAGAGTGTCAGTTTCTTTCACTGTGCGAGTCCTTGTTTCTAGGGACAAAGAAGGAAAGTGAGGGGAATTCTCCTTGTGCTATAGTGTGCTTTAAAAAAACATTTTTTCTAGGGACAGAAAACTCTAGGTAGGGAGAGTGTCAGTTTCTTTCACTGTGCGAGTCCTTGTTTCTAGGAAAAAAGAAGGAAAGTGAGGGGAATTCTCCTTGTGCTATAGTGTGCTTTAAAAAAAAAAAAAATTCTAGGGACAGAAAACTCTAGGTAGGGAGAGTGTCAGTTTCTTTCACTGTGCGAGTCCTTGTTTCTAGGAAAAAAGAAGGAAAGTGAGGGGAATTCTCCTTGTGCTATAGTGTGCTTTAAAAAAAAAAAATTTTCTAGGGACAGAAAACTCTAGGTAGGGAGAGTGTCAGTTTCTTTCACTGTGCGAGTCCTTGTTTCTAGGAAAAAAGAAGGAAAGTGAGGGGAATTCTCCTTGTGCTATAGTGTGCTTTAAAAAAAAAAAATCTAGGGACAGAAAACTCTAGGTAGGGAGAGTGTCAGTTTCTTTCACTGTGCAAGTCCTTGTTTCTAGGGACAAAGAAGGAAAGTGAGGGGAATTCTCCTTGTGCTATAGTGTGCTTTAAAAAAAAAAATTTCTAGGGACAGAAAACTCTAGGTAGGGAGAGTGTCAGTTTCTTTCACTGTGCGAGTCCTTGTTTCTAGGAAAAAAGAAGGAAAGTGAGGGGAATTCTCCTTGTGCTATAGTGTGCTTTAAAAAAAAAAAATTCTAGGGACAGAAAACTCTAGGTAGGGAGAGTGTCAGTTTCTTTCACTGTGCAAGTCCTTGTTTCTAGGGACAAAGAAGGAAAGTGAGGGGAATTCTCCTTGTGCTATAGTGTGCTTTAAAAAAACATTTTTTCTAGGGACAGAAAACTCTAGGTAGGGAGAGTGTCAGTTTCTTTCACTGTGCGAGTCCTTGTTTCTAGGGACAAAGAAGGAAAGTGAGGGGAATTCTCCTTGTGCTATAGTGTGCTTTAAAAAAAAAAAAATTCTAGGGACAGAAAACTCTAGGTAGGGAGAGTGTCAGTTTCTTTCACTGTGCGAGTCCTTGTTTCTAGGGACAAAGAAGGAAAGTGAGGGGAATTCTCCTTGTGCTATAGTGTGCTTTAAAAAAACATTTTTTCTAGGGACAGAAAACTCTAGGTAGGGAGAGTGTCAGTTTCTTTCACTGTGCGAGTCCTTGTTTCTAGGAAAAAAGAAGGAAAGTGAGGGGAATTCTCCTTGTGCTATAGTGTGCTTTAAAAAAACATTTTTTCTAGGGACAGAAAACTCTAGGTAGGGAGAGTGTCAGTTTCTTTCACTGTGCGAGTCCTTGTTTCTAGGAAAAAAGAAGGAAAGTGAGGGGAATTCTCCTTGTGCTATAGTGTGCTTTAAAAAAAAAAAATTTCTAGGGACAGAAAACTCTAGGTAGGGAGAGTGTCAGTTTCTTTCACTGTGCGAGTCCTTGTTTCTAGGAAAAAAGAAGGAAAGTGAGGGGAATTCTCCTTGTGCTATAGTGTGCTTTAAAAAAACATTTTTTTCTAAGGACAGAAAACTCTAGGTAGGGAGAGTGTCAGTTTCTTTCACTGTGCGAGTCCTTGTTTCTAGGAAAAAAGAAGGAAAGTGAGGGGAATTCTCCTTGTGCTATAGTGTGCTTTAAAAAAACATTTTTTCTAGGGACAGAAAACTCTAGGTAGGGAGAGTGTCAGTTTCTTTCACTGTGCGAGTCCTTGTTTCTAGGGACAAAGAAGGAAAGTGAGGGGAATTCTCCTTGTGCTATAGTGTGCTTTAAAAAAACATTTTTTCTAGGGACAGAAAACTCTAGGTAGGGAGAGTGTCAGTTTCTTTCACTGTGCGAGTCCTTGTTTCTAGGAAAAAAGAAGGAAAGTGAGGGGAATTCTCCTTGTGCTATAGTGTGCTTTAAAAAAAAAAAAATTCTAGGGACAGAAAACTCTAGGTAGGGAGAGTGTCAGTTTCTTTCACTGTGCGAGTCCTTGTTTCTAGGAAAAAAGAAGGAAAGTGAGGGGAATTCTCCTTGTGCTATAGTGTGCTTTAAAAAAACATTTTTTCTAGGGACAGAAAACTTTAGGTAGGGAGAGTGTCAGTTTCTTTCACTGTGCGAGTCCTTGTTTCTAGGAAAAAAGAAGGAAAGTGAGGGGAATTCTCCTTGTGCTATAGTGTGCTTTAAAAAAAAAAATTTCTAGGGACAGAAAACTCTAGGTAGGGAGAGTGTCAGTTTCTTTCACTGTGCGAGTCCTTGTTTCTAGGAAAAAAGAAGGAAAGTGAGGGGAATTCTCCTTGTGCTATAGTGTGCTTTAAAAAAACATTTTTTCTAGGGACAGAAAACTCTAGGTAGGGAGAGTGTCAGTTTCTTTCACTGTGCGAGTCCTTGTTTCTAGGGACAAAGAAGGAAAGTGAGGGGAATTCTCCTTGTGCTATAGTGTGCTTTAAAAAAACATTTTTTCTAGGGACAGAAAACTCTAGGTAGGGAGAGTGTCAGTTTCTTTCACTGTGCGAGTCCTTGTTTCTAGGAAAAAAGAAGGAAAGTGAGGGGAATTCTCCTTGTGCTATAGTGTGCTTTACTTTAAAAAAAAAAAAATTCTAGGGACAGAAAACTCTAGGTAGGGAGAGTGTCAGTTTCTTTCACTGTGCGAGTCCTTGTTTCTAGGAAAAAAGAAGGAAAGTGAGGGGAATTCTCCTTGTGCTATAGTGTGCTTTAAAAAAACATTTTTTCTAGGGACAGAAAACTCTAGGTAGGGAGAGTGTCAGTTTCTTTCACTGTGCGAGTCCTTGTTTCTAGGAAAAAAGAAGGAAAGTGAGGGGAATTCTCCTTGTGCTATAGTGTGCTTTTAAAAAAAAAAAATTCTAGGGACAGAAAACTCTAGGTAGGGAGAGTGTCAGTTTCTTTCACTGTGCGAGTCCTTGTTTCTAGGGACAAAGAAGGAAAGTGAGGGGAATTCTCCTTGTGCTATAGTGTGCTTTAAAAAAACATTTTTTCTAGGGACAGAAAACTCTAGGTAGGGAGAGTGTCAGTTTCTTTCACTGTGCGAGTCCTTGTTTCTAGGGACAAAGAAGGAAAGTGAGGGGAATTCTCCTTGTGCTATAGTGTGCTTTAAAAAAAATATATTTCTAGGGACAGAAAACTCTAGGTAGGGAGAGTGTCAGTTTCTTTCACTGTGCGAGTCCTTGTTTCTAGGAAAAAAGAAGGAAAGTGAGGGGAATTCTCCTTGTGCTATAGTGTGCTTTAAAAAAAAAAAATTCTAGGGACAGAAAACTCTAGGTAGGGAGAGTGTCAGTTTCTTTCACTGTGCGAGTCCTTGTTTCTAGGAAAAAAGAAGGAAAGTGAGGGGAATTCTCCTTGTGCTATAGTGTGCTTTAAAAAAAAAAAAATTCTAGGGACAGAAAACTCTAGGTAGGGAGAGTGTCAGTTTCTTTCACTGTGCGAGTCCTTGTGTGCTTTAAAAAAACATTTTTTCTAGGGACAGAAAACTATAGGTAGGAAGAGTGTCAGTTTCTTTCACTGTGATAATCCTTGTTTCTAGGGACAGGGAAGGACAGTGAGGGAAATTCTCCTTGTGCTATAGTGTGCTAAAGCATTCCTCATCAACCATTTTTGAAATCCTTGTTTTTTGGACAGTCAGGGAAATTGTCGTTGTGCTATTCTGTGCAAAAGCAATCATCCTCAACCATATTTAGAAATCCTTAAGTAAAGGGACAGAGAAGGACACCTGAAGGTAGCCCTTATTGCTTTTTTCCCATCTCCCTGCAGGCCATCTATTAGAATGTCTGGAAGGCAAACAAGGAGAGGCAGACAGTCAGGAGGCAATAAAAGAGGGCAAGCAGGCTCTGTGTCTGGGGACAACAGTGCTGGTCGTGGACGCGGTGCATTGTCATCAGCACATGGCCATGGGACACGCTTGTCCTTCTTTTCGGCAGCTGGACATGTTGAGCCACATCATGCCGAAGACTTGGTAGAGTGGATGACCAAGCCCTCCTCCTCCTCCTCATCCTCTCTCACCCAGGCTCAGGGTACTGGCAAAGCAGCTGCCAAAGCGTCCTCTTCCCTGGTATCAATGTCAGACTCATCATCAGTCACTCCTTCCCTAGACCCACCATGTCCTCCTCCTGAGGAGTCCCCCCCCGAACTGTTTGAGCACAGTGTTGGGTACATGCTCCAGGAGGATGCCCAGCGTTTCGAAGGGTCTGATGATGAAACCCAGCTACAGGAAGGCAGTAGCGTGAGAGCAGACAGAGGGGATGCTCAAGAAGGACACCAATCTGGCAGTCATGTTCCAGCAGCTGCAGCATACTGCCAGATTGGCTCCAGTGATGAGGAGGGAGGGGATGATGAGGTCACTGACTCCACGTGGGTGCCTAATAGGAGAGAGGAGGAGGAGGAGGATGAGGAGGAGGCACATCTCCAACGAGGCAGGATGCCCTTTGGTGGCCAGCGTAAGGGCAGTACACTGACGGAATCACACCGCAGAGCTCCGCCTGTGCAGGGCGCTGCCTCTGCCCGTCATTCAAAAAGTTCCTTGGTGTGGGCCTTTTTTGAGGCTAGTGCATCAGATCGCACAGCTGCTGTTTGCAACATATGTCTCAAGCGTATATCGCGTGGCCAAAACATCAGCCGCTTGGGTACCACATGCCTGACCAGACATATGTTGACCTGCCATGCAGCTCGTTGGCAAGCCTACCTCAAAGACCCACACCAAAGAACAAAGCGGACCTCTCCTTGCACCGCATCAGCTGGGATCTCCAACCCCACTATAACTTCAGTCCTCTCTGAAACATGCACTGAGAGGAATGAAGGTGTAGAATTAGGTGTGTCACAGCCAAGTACTTGCGGCCACTCTGCTAGCAGTACACCGACGTCCGATTCTAGCAGGCAAATTTCCCTGCCCCAGCTGCTGGACCGTCGAAAGAAGTTCACTCCCAGCCATCCACATGCCCAGCGGTTGAATGCTAGCTTGGCTAAATTGCTAGCGCTTCAACTGCTGCCTTTTCAGTTGGTAGACTCGGCCCCCTTCCGTGAGTTTGTGCAATGTGCGGTTCCTCAGTGGCAGGTTCCCAAACGCCACTTTTTCTCACGGAAGGCTATTCCAGCTCTCTACCGGCATGTGGAAGGCAATGTCTTGGCCTCGCTGGACAGGGCGGTCAGCGGTAAGGTGCATATTACCGCTGACTCATGGTCCAGCAGGCATGGACAGGGACGTTACCTTTCTTTCACGGCCCATTGGGTCACTCTTTTGGCAGCTGGGAAGGATGCAGGACAAGGTGCAGTAGTGTTGGAGGTTGTTCCACCGCCACGCCTCCAAAATGCTACTACTGGTTGTGACACACCTCTCTCCTCCACCCCCTCCTCTTCTTCTTCCTCCATGGCCTCTTCCTGTGGTTTGTCCTATGAACCAGCGGTGCTCCGTAGCCGTTCACGGGGCTACGCAAGTACGCAGGCAAAAAGATGCCATGCCGTGCTTGCGCTGGTGTGTTTGGGGGACAGAAGCCACACTGGGGCAGAGGTCCTGTCTGCTCTGCAGGGCCAGGCCGAGAGGTGGTTGATGCCATGCCAGCTTAAGCCAGGAATGGTGGTTTGCGACAATGGCACCAACCTCCTCTCCGCCCTCCGACAGGGACAACTGACCCATGTGCCCTGTGTGGCTCACGTCCTTAACCTGGTGGTGCAGCGGTTCTTGGGCAGGTACCCGGGCTTACAGGATGTCCTGAGGCAGGCCAGGAAAGTCTGTGTGCATTTCCGCAGATCTTATAATGCCAGTGCTCGCCTGGCTGAGCTGCAAAAGGAGTTGAACCTGCCCAAGAACCGCCTTATATGTGACATGCCCACCAGGTGGAACTCAACGTTCGCCATGCTGCAGCGGCTGCACACGCAGCAGAGGGCCATCAATGAGTACCTGTGCGACTACGGCACCAGGACAGGGTCAGGGGAGCTTGTTTTTTTTTATCCACGCCAGTGGGGCATGATCAGGGATGCATGCACTGTCCTGGCACCATTTGAGGAGGCCACGAGGATGGTGAGCAGTGACAGTGCATGCATCAGTGACACTGTACCTCTTGTCCACCTGTTGGAGCACACGCTGCGTGGAATAATGGACAGGGCACTTGAGGCAGAACAGAGGCAGGAAGAGGAGGACTTCCTTGCCTCTCAAGGCCCCCTTTACCCAGACAGTGTTCCTTCTGTCCCACCCATCGCACAGGAAGAGGAGGAGGAGGAGGAGGAGGAGGATTGTGTCAGCATGGAGGTGGAGGCTGGCACTCAGCATCATCAGCAGCAGTCTTTTAGGGATGATTTACAGTCCCAAGAAACCAGTGGACTTGTACGTGGCTGGGAGGAGGTGGCTGCGGATCATGTCGTCCTTAGTGACCCAGAGGACTCCGGAGCGAATGCCTCAGCAAACCTACGCTGCATGGCCTCCCTGATCCTGCAAAGTCTGCGGAAGGATCCTCGTATTCTTCGGATCAAGGAGAGGGACCATTACTGGCTGGCCACTCTCCTTGATCCACGGTACAAGGGTAAGGTTGCGGACCTTATGTTACCGTCGCAGAGGGAGCAGAGGATGAGACAACTCCGGGAGGCCTTGCAGAAAGGTCTGTGCAACGCGTTCCCAGAGACTGGGAGGTTACAAACTCCTGGTCCTGGACAACGAGTTGCTGAGGCTTCGGCCAGTCAAAGAAGGAGCGGTGGGGAAGGTGGCCGTCTGACCGATGCGTTCAGACAATTCTTTAGTCCGCAGCCCCAAAGTATGATCGGTTCCAGCAACCATCGCCAGCGTCTGATAAACATGGTGCAGGAATATCTAGGGGCAAGGTCAGACTTGGACACCTTCCCCACCGAAAATCCTCTGGCTTACTGGGTCTTGAGGATGGATCACTGGCCAGAGCTTGCACAGTATGCAATTGAGCTACTGGCCTGTCCTGCATCCAGCGTTCTTTCGGAACGCAAATTCAGTGCTGCTGGAGGATTTGTCACGGATCACAGGGTGCGCCTGTCCACCGACTCGGTTGATCGACTGACTTTCATCAAGATGAACCAGTCTTGGATCACCACCAGCTACCACACACCTGATGCTGATATAACAGACTAATTGATTTTAACATGTCACATCCCTTCAAGACTGATGCTGATGCTGAGTGCCTGTGCTGTTATGTTGACTGGCTATCCTCCTCCTCCGAGTCCTCAATGATACGATTGATGATGATAGCTTGGAAGATCATTTTTGTTTATGGGTGCCGCCACCAGTGGCTAAGGCCCAATTTTTCAGCCCCTGTTTTACAGGGGCGTGTAATTACAATTTTTTTAGCAATAATTTGCCATAGGGCTCATTGCTGTGCTCCAAGTACAGTATCTGTGAGGGGTTGGAGTGTTGTGGCACCAGTGCCTAAGGCCCAATTTTTCAGCCCCTGTTTAAAAGGGGCGTGTCATTACAATTTTTGAAGCAATACTTTGCAACAGGGCTCATTGCTGTGCTCCAAGTACAGTATCTGTGAGGGGTTGTAGTGTTGTGCCACCAGTGCCTAAGGCCCAATTTTTCAGCCCCTGTTTAACAGGGGCGTGTCATTACAATTTTTGAAGCAATACTTTGCAACAGGGCTCATTGCTGTGCTCCAAGTACAGTATCTGTGAGGGGTTGTAGTGTTGTGCCACCAGTGCCTAAGGCCCAATTTTTCAGCCCCTGTTCAACAGGGGCATGCAATTACAATTCTTGATCTAATAATTCACAGCAGGGCCCATTGCTGCACCCACCAAGAGTAACTGTCAGGGCTTACAGTGTTGTGGCACCAGCACCACCATCAAAGGCCCAATTTTTACTACCACTGTTCAACAATTATATGTAATTAAAATTCCTGATATAATAGTTGACAGCAGGGCGTTCCAGCACCAACCAAGAGTAACTGTGAGTGCTTACAGTGTTGTGCCAACACCAACAACTAAGGGGCCTATTTCTGCAGAGTATATACGGCAGGTCCCTACTTTCAAACATCCAACTTACAAACGACTCCTACTTGCAAACGCAAGAAGACAACAGGAAGTGAGAGGAAATCTACCACTAGGAAGGAAAATTCTCTCCTGTAAGAATAAATATGGGAGAAAGGTGTCTCCTCTGTACTGATGCTTTATCACCAATCCTTGTTTCAAGAAAAACACCACATTTCAAAAACAGTTGTCATTGGGACGGAAAGTGAGGTGAAATGTTCTGAACAGGGGCACAGACAGCAAAACAAATGTTACAGGGGTGATAACCCTTACCTATGTTTTCCAAAAAGTTTAAAAATAGATTTTTGGGCTGGAGCTACACTTCAACAATGTACCTGTTCAAAATTACAAACACATTCTACATAAGAACAAACCTACAGTCTCTGTCTTGTATGCACCGCCTGTATACGGCTGTTCAGAGTATATAGGGCCTTTTTTATTTTATGTGCGGGGTTCCCCTTAATATCCATACAAGACCCAAAGGGGCTGGTAATGGGCTGGGGTAGGGGGGGGGGGGTCATGGGGTAGCTATGCCATTTTTCTTAAAGATTTTCATCCATATTACCGGGACCAGACATTACATTAAAGCCGCAAGCAGTTTTAAATGGCTTTTTTTTCCTTTAGAAGTGTCATTTTGTGCAGGGACAGTTCTAAACACGGGAAACACGTGGCACTTCACAGGCATACTTTAGACACCCCCCAGGTACGATATTTAAAGGAATATTTGACTTTTTTTTTTTCACTTTATGCATCATTAAAATGACTGCTCCCGAAAAACGACCGTTTTTAAAACTTCTTTTTGCATTGATACATGTCCCCTGGTGCAGAACCCGGGTTCCCAAACCCTTTTTAGGACAATAACATGCATAATAGTTGTTATAATTAGCACTTTAGAATTCGAACGTTCGCATCCATTGTATTTAATAGGGTTCTAATGTTCGTACGAACTTTCGGTCCGTTCGCGGGTTCTGGTGCGAACCGAACCCGGGGGTGTTCGGCTCATCACTACTCTCTACAAACATTGACTCTCTCCTTGGGTGAACCTCTACAGTTGTGTAAAGCTATTTACATACTTTTTGTGATCGGTATTCCACACTTACATACAGTAAGAACTCTTTCCTTCTCAGGGCCATGTATCCTCCACAAGAAGAAATGTAAGATATGATTTGGGACTTCCTTCTATGGGGGGGGGGGATACACTGTTCACGTGGTTTTCCGGAACAGTATAACCATACAGGGAGGGCTGGGACAGGGGGTGGGTAGGAGGGTCAGCCACCCCAGGCACAGGGTTTAGGGGACACCCCAAGACTACCTGCTTCAGATCGGTGGCTGGCAACCAGTGGGCCAGGACTTTATATCTGCTGTCACACTGTGCTCCATGTTGCCCATGTTTACCCCATCCACCCACAGCTAACATTAAAAACACCCCATGTATGTGCAACTACCTTCTAGCTTCTAGAAAGCAAGCGGCTGGCCATGCATGTGAAATGCACACTCCATGCACAGGGTGGTACACCCATTCTATATCATGCATTAGCAATGAGGGAGGGGGGCACAGTTATGGATTTTTGCTCTGGGAGCTGGAGGAACTTGTCCTGGTACTGCATACAGGCAATGGTGAGAGGCGACTAAGGGCTCTATCACATAGGGGCCAGGGGGTGGGATGGGCAAGGTGGGAATTGCACACATGCTGCCGCCATGAAGCGGCAAATTTAACTCGGCATGTTGAGTTTGACAGGCAACAAATTTATTTTGGCATGTCAAGTTTGATAGGCGGTAAATTTAACACCAGACGTCGTTTGACAGGTGGCAAATTTAATTCCGCATGTCGAGTTTGACAGGTGGCAAATTTAACTCAACACATCAAGTTTAACAGGTGGTAAATTTAACTCAACATAATGAGTTTGACAGGTGTCAAATTTATTTTGACATGTCGAGTTTGATAGATAGTAAACTTAACTCCACATGTCGAGTTTGATAGATAGTAAACTTAACTCCACATGTCGAGTTTGACAGGTGGCAAATTTAACTCAACCTATCCAGTTTGATACGTGGCACTGCTGATTCAATGTGATGAGTTTGACAGGTGGCAAATTTAACTCAACCTATCCAGTTTGATACGTGGCACTGCTGATTCAATGTGATGAGTTTGACAGGCGGCAAATGTAATTCGGTGTGTCAAGTTTGACAGGTGGCAAATTTAGCTCAACGTGTTGAGTTTGACAGGCAGCAAAATTAATTCAGCATTTCGAGTTAGACAGGTGGCAAATTTAACTCAACATGTCGAGCTAGACAGGTGGTAAATTTGCCTCATCATATCAAGTACGACAAGTGGTAAGTTTAATTTGGCATGTTGAGTTTAAAAGGGGGCAAATTTAACTCAACATGTCAAGTTTGACGGGTTGCAAATTTAACTCAACATGTCAAGTTTGACGGGTTGTAAATTTAACTCAACATGTCAAGTTTGACAGGTGGCAAATTTAGCTCAACATGTTGAGTCTGACAAACAGCAAAAATAATTCAGTATGTTGAGTTTGACAGGTGGCAAATTCAACTCATCATATCAAGTACGACAAGTGGCAAGTTTATTTTTTCATGTTGAGTTTAATAGGGGCAAATTTAACTCAACATGTCAAGTTTGACGGATGGCAAATTTACCTCAACCTGTCAAGTTTAACAGGTGGTAAAACATAATGAGTTTGACAGGTGTCAAATTTATTTTAGCATGTCGAGTTTGATAGATAGTAAACTTAACTCCACATGTCGAGTTTGACAGGTGGCAAATTTAACTCAACCTATCCAATTTGATAGGTGGTAAATTTAACTCAATATGTCAAGTTTGACACGTGGCACTGCTGATTCAATGTGATGAGTTTGACAGGCGGCAAATGTAATTCGGTGTGTCAAGTTTGACAGGTGGCAAATTTAGCTCAACGTGTTGAGTTTGACAGGCAGCAAAATTAATTCAGCATTTCGAGTTAGACAGGTGGCAAATTTAACTCAACATATCGAGCTAGACAGGTGGTAAATTTAACTCATCATATCAAGTACGACAAGTGGTAAGTATAATTTGGCATGTTGAGTTTAATAGGGGGCAAATTTAACTCAACATGTCAAGTTTGACGGGTTGCAAATTTAACTCAACATGTCGAGTTTGACAGGTGGCAAATTTAGCTCAACATGTTGAGTCTGACAGACAGCAAAAAGAATTCAGCATCTTGAGTTTGACAGGTGGCAAATTTAACTCTACATGATGAGTTAGACAGGCGGCAAATGTAATCCAGCATGTTGAGTTAGACAGGTGGCAAATTTAACGCAACATGTCGCGTTAGATAGGTGAAAAATGTAACTCGTATCAAGTACGACAAGTGGCAAGTTTAAGTTGGCATGTTGAGTTTAACAGGAGGCAAATTTAGTTCAACATGTCGAGTTTGACAGGCAGCAAAATTAATTCCCTTTTGAGTTAGACAGGTGGCAAATTTAACGCAACATGTCAAGTTAGACAGGTGGTAAATTTAATGCATCATATCAAGTACGACAAGTGGCAAGTTTATTTTTTCATGTTGAGTTTAATAGGGGGCAAATTTAACTCAACATGTCAAGTTTGACGGGTGGCAAATTTAGCTCAACTTTTTGAGCTTGACAGTCAGCAATAATAATTCAGCATGTTGAGTTTGACAGGTGGCAAATTTAACTCTACACGATGAGTTAGACAGGCTGCAAATGTAATTCAGCATGTCGAGTTAGACAGGTGGCAAATTGAACTCAACATGTCGAGTTAGACAGGTGGCAAATGTAATTCATCGTATCAAATACGACAAGTGGCAATTTTAATGTGGCATGTTGAATTTAACAGGTGGCAAATTTAACTCAACATGTCGAGTTTGACAGGCAGCAAATTTAACTCAACATGTTGAGTTAGACAGGTGACAAATTTAACGTATTTATCGTATCAAATATGACAAGTGGCAAGTTTAATTTGGCATGTTTAATTTTAACAGGTAACAAATTTAACTCAACATGTCAAGTTTGACAGGTGGCAAATTTAACTCAACATGTCAAGTTTGACAGGTGGCAAATTTAGCTCAACATGTTGGGTTAGACAGGCGGCAAATTAACTTTGGCATGGATCATTCCATCACATCTCCCAAAAATAAAATAATTATTCCTTGTTTCAGGACAATGGGCGGAGGCATACAAATCATTCCTTTACACCCCAACAGCCAAATGCCCATCTAGGACCTTACCACTGGGGTAAAGTGCACATATTGCCGAATATTACAGAGCCATTTATTCCAAAGGGTTGTTGCCTCTCGGAAACCGCAATTTTGTAACCTTAAAGCGGAGCTCCGCCGAAATTTTTTTTATTAAAAGCCAGCAGCTACAAATACTGCAGCTGCTGACTTTTAATATTTGGACACTTACCTGTCCTGGAGTCCAGCGACGTCCGCAGCACAGGACGAGCGATCGCTCGTCACTCTGCTGCCCCCACCGCCTTTCTCGGTGAGGGAACCAGGAAGTGAAGCCTTGCGGCTTCATGCCCGGTTCCCTGCGGCGCATGCGCAAGTCGCGCTGCGCCGCTCTGAATGGTCCCATGTGTTCTGGGAGCCTAGTGTCTCCTAGAACACAACGGGTATTCTGCGGGAAGTGACGCGCTTCCCGCAGATTTCCAGCAGAGAGGACTCCCGGAAGTGGGTGCAAATACTTGTCTTAGACAGGTATCTGCACCCCCCTCCCCCCTGAAAGGTGTCAATTGTGACACCTGAGGGGGGGAGGGTTCAGATGAGCGGAAGTTCCACTTTAGGGTGGAGCTCCGCTTTAAATGTGAACAATGCTTAGGGGCTTTTTAGTGTCAAGAAAATAAAAATAAGCACATTGGCGATGACAGAAACATATTTACTATTTTAAATGCTAATTAACTTCTTTAGATTACAATAATGAACATGTGCAAGGAATTAATTCTGATTAATTGTGTCAGCGCCCACGAAAACTTGAAACAGTGTTTGAAAAACATGCAACTCGTCAAATGGCTTTTTTTTTTTTTGTCTTTTAAGTCGCTGATCAGCAGCTACACGGGGAGACCTTTTGTGCCCATTCTAATGACAATAACGGAGAGATCCTCGCTGCAGCTGCTTTTACTCCCAACTGAATTAATATTCTTTTCGCGGAATGCTCGCTCCGGGAGGGTAGTGCAAAAATTTCACTAAGTGTGTGGGCATCATTGTCATCCTCTTCTTTTCTGCCTACTCTTTGAACCTCCTTCCTTTTCCTATTCCTACTCTTAATGCGGCGTACACACAATCGTTTTTCATGCCGTTAAAAATGCCATTTTTTAAAATGGCCATTAACCACTTCGCATCCGGGCCAATTCTGACACTTCGCTCCTACATGTAAAAAGCCTCATTTTTTTGCTAGAAAATTACATATAACCCCCAAACAATATATATATTTTTTAGCAAAGACCCTAGAGAATACAATGGCGGTCATTGCAACTTTTTATCTCACACGGTATTTGCGCAATAATTTTTCAAACGCATTTTTTTTAGAAAAAAAAAAACGGTTTCATGAATTAAAAAATATTAAAACATTAAAGTTAGCCCAATTTTTTTGCATAATGTGAAAGATGAAGTTACGCCGAGTAAATAGATACCTAACATGTCACCCTTCAAAATTGTACACGCTCGTGGAATGGCGCCAAACTTCGGTACTTAAAAATCCTCATGGGCGACGCTTTAAATTTTTTTATTGGTTACATGTTTTGAGTTACAGAGGAGGTCTAGGGCTAGAATTATTGCTCTCGCTCTAACGTTCGCTACGATACCTCACATGTGTGTTCTGAACACCGTTTTAATATGTGGGCGGGACTTACGTATGCGTTCGCTTCTGCGTACGAGCTACCGGGGACAGGGGCGCTTTACAATTTTTTTTATTTTTATTTATTGTTCATTTTACACTTAACTTTTTACTTTGACAGTTAGAAAAAAATAAAATAAAAAATGATCACTTTTATTCCTATTACAAGGAATGTAAACATCCCTTGTAATAGGAATAAGCATGACAGGTCCTCTTTACAGTGAGATATGGGGTCAATAAGACCCCACATCTCACCTCTAGGCTGGGAAGCCTGAAATAAAAAAAAAAAAAAAAAAAACGATCACCGCTTCCTAGCCGAAGCGGCGCCGTTTTTTTGAATGCAGAGGCCGGGCGTGACGTCATAACATCGCGCCCGGCCTCCGAACGATCATAGAGACTCCGGCGACCATCTGGTCCGCCGGAAATCTCTATTGTAAGAAGCCGGGGCCGGCGGATCCTGTCACCGACTCACCGATCGCTCAGGTGAGTCGGTAGAAGCACCGGAGGGCGGCGGGAGGGGGGGATGTCCCCTCTCACCGCTTGTAAGAACGATCAAGCGATGGAACAGCCGCTATGATCATTCTTACGGTACAGAGAATCGCCGGCTCTAAAAAACAATATCTGAATGATGCCTGTAGCTGCAGGCATCATTCAGATATCCCGGCTCAAAGTCAAGGACGTCCATGGACGTCCTTGGGCGCGAAGTGGTTAAAACCGATCGTGTGTAGGCTCCAGAGCATTTTTAACGGCGTGAAAAACGGGCATTAAAAATTTCGAACATGCTCTATTTTTTCACGTAGTTTTTCATGTCGTTTTTTTTTACGACGCGAAAAACGATAGTGTGTATGCTTTTACGAGGGGAAAAAAAATGCGAGGGGAAAAAAAATGCGCATGCTCAGAATCAAGCGTTCGTAATGGAGATAGCACATTCGTCACGCTGTAACGGACTGAAAAGCACGAGGCTGAAAAGCGCGAATCGCCGCTCAACAAAGTTTACTAACATGAAGGGTGGCGCCATTCGAATGGAACTTCCCCTTTATAGTGCTGTCGTACGTGTTGTACGTCACTGCGCTTTGCTTGAGTGTTTTTTTAATGATCGTGTGGATGCAAGACAGGCTTGAGAGGAAACATGAAAAAAAACCACGAGAAAAACGTTGGTTAAAAAAATGGCATGAAAAACGATCGTGTGTACGCCGCATTACTTACAGTGAGCAAAAATTACAACTTCTTTGTGTATGTTTGGCTTGAGGCCATATTCATACCTTAGCTTTTGTAAACTTGCGCAAAATTGTTTATGAAATGCATGAAAATTTGCTACTTTGATGCATTTGGTGCTCAAAGGGAAGCCCATTGATGTTTAGACTTACTGTATTCACTATGGAATAGGGATACACTAAACATCCCTTAGCTTCAGTTATAGCTGGTGCGCGATTTCTGTAGCAAACAGGACTCCAGGCATTTTAGGCAGGAAAATTGGTTCTTATGCCGCGTACACACGACCATTTTTCTTGTCGGGGAAAAATTTAATTTTTTCTCTTTGACGTGAAAAACGACCGTGTGTGGGCTTTTGGTCATTTTTCCCGACGAGAAAAACGGCATTAATCACGACGAGAAAAATTAGAACATGCTCTAATTTTTCTCGTCGTGATTGACGGCATTTTTTTCTGCGGCAGTTTTCCTATAGGGAAAACACTGCCGGGGAGCCTACACACGGTCGTTTTTCTCGACCAAGAGAAAAAATTACGGGAAAAACGGCCGTGTAGGGAAACAAGCCGTTCCTCGTTTTTCCCATAGATTTTCTCGACTGTGTTTTCACCGTTGAGAAAATCGATCGTGTGTACACGGCATTAGTCTAGGCAGTTCGTCTCTCTTAGTGTGACTTCTAGTGCTATGCCTTGGCAGAGTTTTCCTTTGAGCTTCTACTGCTACATAGCTTTATTATCTGGAAACGTTATAGCTAGCGACTGGAATAGGGATACACTAAAAATCCCTTAGCTTCAGTTATAGCTGGTGCGCGATTTCCGTAGCAAACAGGACTCCAGGCATTTTAGGCAGGAAAAGGGGTTCTTGGTCTAGGCAGTTCTCGCTTATCGTGACTTCTAGTGCCTCCCCCTGAGTTTACCTTTGAGTTTCTGCTACTAGCCTTATTATCTATAAATGAAGTACGGAGAAGTTTTTGGGACTTTAAATGAGGCTAGAACCAAAGGGGTAGTGCCTCCATCCCAGGTATCATTGTTAAAAGGGGGAAAGGGGGAGTGGACAAAGGTGGGATTTTAAATGGAACACACAGCAGTACAGTTTAAGAATGGATAGTCAAGCGACTGGTAAAGTCATGTATTTTATTTGAATACCATTCAAGCAATATTTTAAGGGCACGCAGCCTCTAAATAAATGAATACATAAGTAGCATACATTACATACAGATATACAGTCAGTAATATGAAATATTATCAGTAAAAAACACTTGGTAACTCAAGACAATGTATATTTAACCAAAGTGTAACAACTACCTAATTGGTCTAAAAGATCCTTACATAAATGAAATTGGGGGGAAGGAGAAGGGAAAAACACAAAGTATATACCATAGTGGTACATATAGCAGAAATTGGACACATTAATAATTGATAAAATTTGATCCATGGTATATAGTGGTGGTCAAGTGTTTGGTGGCTCTACGCGTTTCACGGTCTAATAACCGCTCATCAGGAGCAATAAACCATGGAGTTTATCTAGAGAGAGAGAATATACATTTAACTGGATATTTACCAATGATTAAAATGGGATATACAGGAAAAAAAAAGAAAAAAAAGAAAGACAAAGTATATTGGGATAAAATTAAAATAATTTTTTATTTTTTTTTATATGGGGGATTAGTTGCACATCCAACTTACATCGGCAACTGCGCAGCCGCAGCATGCAACTAAGAACCGCCGGCACCCAATGGGACCTCACCTCCGGGAGCTGAGGTGGCTTGGCTTGGCAGCGACATCCAACACAGGCAGGTAGGAACAGATGAGTCTGAGTGAATACCCTGAACAGGGGTGTATGTAGGTAAACCCAGTAGGGGGCCTATGTGAAAAAAAGCAAATAATAAGTGTGAATATGAATGATAGTGTTAGAGGTGTATAAGATCAGTGAAAAGAGAAACGAATCAAGAGGAAAAGGAAAGGTGAGAACAAATAGAAAAATAAGGAGAGTGAGGGGGAGGGGAAGGAAAAAGCAAGAGAGAGGAGAAAGAAAGAAAAAATGAAAAGGAAATTAGTAAAGAAAGAATGAAAAAAGAAATAGCATGAAAAGGACAGAAATGGGTTAATAGTGAAGATAAATGTACCTATTGTCAAATCAGAAAACCGAGTTCCATGGACGTGTGGTGATCCTGGTGGGAAGTGAAGGAAATCATATGTGTGTGTCTGCCAAGTACTGCCTATATAGGTGTGCCGCCAAGACCAACCCCCCTACGTCACGCCTGCAATCACTGACTGAGGGAGAGGAAACCGCTTTCACCTGGGCGGCATAGCCGTCCGGCGATCAGCGCCTATCCTAATCCCTCATGTGAATGCCGGCAAGGGGACACCGCCTATGGGGGCGTACCCAGATGACGCGGAGCATCCGGCGTGTATTGAGTTGGCGTAGAAGACGCTGGGACAGTGCATCCACCCCTCCCCCCGTCACCGAAGGACGGGGAGAAGGTGGAGCCCGTCCAGCACATCTAAGTCAAAAAAATAAATAAATAAATAATTTTATCCCAATATACTTTGTCTTTCTTTTTTTTCATTTTTTTTCCTGTATATCCCATTTTAATCATTGGTAAATATCCAGTTAAATGTATTGTCAAGGTCACCTGTGGCCAGGTGACAGATGCACACCGTAGGGGGACAGGAGTGCACCGCGAGGTAGTGAACCCTATGGCTGGCTTCTGCGGATAGGAAACTGGGTGGTTGTGGAAAGCGGGACCAGAGGAGCACAACCGGGATCCTAACGGAAGCTAGAGCCAAGATTCCCCAGGGCGCGGAGTCTAAGACCCAGCAGGTCTTCTCCAGGGCCTCTAGTGGTGAGGATGTCCAGCACATCTAAGTCAAAAAAATAAAAAATAAAAATTTTATCCCAATATACTTTGTCTTTCTTTTTTTTCATTTTTTTTCCTGTATATCCCATTTTAATCATTGGTAAATATCCAGTTAAATGTATATTCTCTCTCTCTAGATAAACTCCATGGTTTATTGCTCCTGATGAGCGGTTATTAGACCGCGAAACGCGCAGAGCCACCAAACACTTGACCACCACTATATACCATGGATCAAATTTTATCAATTATTAATGTGTCCAATTTCTGCTATATGTACCACTATGGTATATACTTTGTGTTTTTCCCTTCTCCTTCCCCCCAATTTCATTTATGTAAGGATCTTTTAGACCAATTAGGTAGTTGTTACACTTTGGTTAAATATACATTGTCTTGAGTTACCAAGTGTTTTTTACTGATAATATTTCATATTACTGACTGTATATCTGTATGTACAGTAATATACGCTACTTATGTATCCATTTATTTAGAGGCTGCATGCCCTTAAAATATTGCTTGAATGGTATTCAAATAAAATACATGACTTTACCAGTCGCTTGACTATCCATTCTTAAACTGTACTGCTGTGTGTTCCATTCAAAGTCCCACCTTTGTCCACTTCCCCCTTCCCCCTTTTAACAATTATTATCTATAAATGTTATAGCCAGGGGCAGCCAGTCCATAAGGTGCACAAGGGCACCTCCTCCCTAATCTCTATTCACGACCCCCTAATCTCCATGTGCGGTGCCGGATGCATACATTTCTACGAGTTTTTTTTTTTTTTTGAAGCACATGATTAGAACCTGACTCTCTAATTGGCTTAAAAAAGGGTGAGCACCCCAAGCCCACCCACTTGTGACATTAGCGAATCAACATTCGCTATTGTCTTCCTGCTTCTCCTCCCGGCCAATCAGGACAAGAAGCAGGCCCTAAGACTGGATTTGCCGGGAGGAGAAGCAACCGTATTGGCCAGGAGGAGAAGCCCGGGAAGCCGCCCGTGACCAGGATGGGGTAGGTGCAGGGCTGGAGGGATTTTTTTCTGCCCCCCCCTCCCCAAATGGAGCACCAGCCGCCACTGGTTATAGCCCTTCCCACATGGGTGTAGCCCCTTACGACTTCTTACCTACATCTGTTTCTATGTCACCCCACATCAAACACTACTACTATTATTATACATTTACAGTGCCGTGAAAAAGTATTTGCCCACTTCCTGGATTTGTTTTGAATATTTGCCACACTTAAAGAGGAGGTCCACCCAAATTTTTTTTTTTAAAAGCCAGCAGCTACAAATACTGCAGCTGCTGACTTTTAAAAAATGGACACTTACCTGTCCAGCATGCCCGCGATGTCGGCAGACGAGAGTGAGCAATCGCTCGGTCCTCGGATGCTGCCGCCGCTATGCTCGGTGAGGGAATCAGGAAGTGAAGCGGCTTCACTGCCCGGTTCCTTACTGCGCATGCGCGAGTAGCGCGGCGCGCCGTCACTGGTCCCCGCTCTCTCCTGGTAACAGTGTGTTTCCCAGGAGACAGCGAGGGGGGGAGGGGCGTGACTCTATGCCCGGAAGTGGGTGCAGATACCTGTCTTAGACCTCACAAGACCTCACCACACTGTCCTCACAAGACCTCCTGTTCTCTAGCTCTCTTGTATCCGCCATCCCATGCTCGTCTCTAGGACTTCTCTAGAGCCTCTCCCATCCTCTGAAACTCCCTACCCCTCAAGCTGTTCAACTATCTCCTACTCCGACCAACTTTAGGAGATTCCTGAAAAACCATCTCTTCAAGGGAAGCCTATCCCACCTCCAACTAACAACTGAACTTTGAAATCTTCCATCAGTCAAAGCAGTGGGTGCACAAAGTGGATTTTACATCCTTTTGTGGCTATTGTGAAATATATTTTATATAAACTATATTGTCAAAAGTATTGGGACACCTGCTTGCCAATCATTAGATGTCCTCACAAGACCTCCTGCTCTCTAGCCCTCTTGTCTCCGCCTCCCGTGCTCGTCTCTAGGACTTCTCTAGAGCCTCTCCCATCCTCTGAAACTCCCTACCCCTCAAGCTGTTCAACTGTCTCCTACTCCGACCAACTTTAGGAGATTCCTGAAAAACCATCTCTTCAAAGGAAGCTTATCCCACCTCCAACTAACAACTGAACTTTGAAATCTTCCATCAGCCAAAGCAGTGGGTGCACAAAGTGGATTTTACATCCTTTGTGGGTATTGTCGGGACAAGTTTATTGTCCAAGAATCTCGTCAAGAAAAACGACGTGTTTTTTCTTGACGAGATTCTCGGTCGTGTGTACGAGGCTTTAGCCAAATAAGCAGGTTGAATATTTATGGTACTTCAGCCAATCCCTGGGGAGGGTTTTTCTTGACAAGATCTTCGGCCGTGTGTACGAGGCTTAAGTCCGTAGGGTTCAATATTGAGTTGGCCCACCCTTTGCAGCTATAACAGCTTCAACTCTTCTGGGAAGGCTGTCCACAGCTATGGAACACTCTACTTATAAACATCAGCATGGAAGAAAACCATCGGGCCTTCAGGAAAAAACTTAAGACCCACCTCTTCTGAAGGATCAGGACGACACTGAAAAATTATTAAATACCGTGCAAGATAAAAAGTTGCAATGACCGCCATTTTATTCCCTAGGGTGTCTGCTAAAAAATATATATATATATATATATATATATATATATATATATATATAATCTTTGGGGGTTCTGATTAATTTTTTAGCAAAAAAAAATGATGATTTTTACATGAAGGAGAGAAATGCCAGGATAGGCCCGGTGGAAAAGTGGTTAAGGACTGATAAAGTGCAACATATTATTATTTATTTTTTTGCTTTGGGTTTTCGATATGCTTTTATCCTGCCCTAACAGGACCCTGAAATATCTCCCTTTTGTCTTGAACGTCTACAGAAGGATGGCGATGCGCGGTCCCGCTCTGTGCGTGCGTCTGCAGTCAGGACACTGTAATCCATTTTTATTTTATTACCTTCAGATGGCTATTGCTTATGTGTCACACGCGCGGCCCTCACCTCTTGCTTTGGCGATGACAATCAAATACATAAATCCCATTATTTGGAGCCCGCAGCTGCAAAGTTGCGGCACTCCGAGTGGCGAGATAAAGCGCAGATGTTTACGAAGTCTTTATTTAAGGCAGCGTCTTGGTCTTCTAGGAGGATGATATCCCTCCGTGTAATGAAAGCCCCACCAGGCGAAGGGGGGGGGGGGGTGCTGTTTGGGCAAGTCTTTTGTTTGAACGTTATTGGTCCTCGGAGGAGAACGCGGAAGGTAATTATATGATTATTTTCTGCTTTAGAAATTCCCTCTTCCCCCGAAAATTTCATCCAATTGGGAAATAATGTGATCAATTCGCAGACAGCGCTCACTTAAAGATGCCTCTGTTGTCGAAAATAATGAAAAAGAAACAAATGCATGATATTAACTGTTAAAGCTCAACTCCGGGAAGATCGATCAAAAACACAAGCGGAAACCTTATATCGCAGCTTACCAATCAGGGGAGGGCTGGGCCAGGGGGCAGGGTGGCAATTGCCTCCCAGGCCGCACTAACTTATGTTCAAAATGGCCGGCAGCCACTGCCCGCTACCATTTTCTTTTTTATTCTGGTCTAGGGAGTCGGCCCGGGGGCATGGCCATGGCGGCCGACCACTAGCTGTTGCATTCCGGGAGTTGTAGTCCGCACTCAAGCTTCTGGTGGGTGGAAAACACAGCAGCGCAGAGGAAACTACAACTCCCTGGGACCGGATTCTTGGAAGCAGACAGAGGCAGGGCGTGCCAGGGAGTCGGGATGCAGGGCTGCAGGGCTGGGTGCTGGCTGCAACTTGACCCCAGGATCAGGAGCATTACCCCCCAGGAAACTGTGGCGTGCAAGGACCTGCTGAGCTGAGATCACTGAGGTGAGAGACCCTGACACCTCTAGCTGACCCCCCATCTCCCCCCCATACACCCCATGTAACCTGCCCCAGTGATCAGGCTGCATTGATGGGCACTGGTGAGGCTGCATTGAAAAACCAGGTGGGCCATGGATGGTGAGCTGATTCGGCGGTTCAATGGGCCACTTGACTGGACTTGCCCCCCAGCCTAAGGCCGCCAGCCCTCCCCTGTTACCAATCATTAGATGTCCTCACAAGACCTCTAGTTCTCGTCTCCGCCTCCCGTGCTCGTCTCTAGGACTTCTCTAGAGCCTCTCCCATCCTCTAAAACTCCCTACCCCTCAAGCTGTTCAACTATCTCCTACTCCGACCAACTTTTGGAGATCCCTGAAAAACCATCTCTTCAAGGGAAGCCTATCCCACCTCCAACTAACAACTGAACTTTGAAATCTTCCATCATCCAAAGCAGTAGGTTCACAAAGTGGATTTTACATCCTTTGTGGCTATTGTGAAATATATTTTAGATTTTATATAAACTATATTGTCAAAAGTATTGGGACACCTGCTTGCCAATCATTAGATGTCCTCACAAGACCTCCTGCTCTCTAGCCCTCTTGTCTCCACCTCCCGTGCTCGTCTCTAGAGCCTCTCCCATCCTATGAAACTCCCTACCCCTCAAGCTGTTCAACTGTCTCCTACTCCGACCAACTTTAGGAGATTCCTGAAAAACCATCTCTTCAAGGGAAGCCTATCCCACCTCCAACTAACAACTGAACTTTGAAATCTTCCATCAGCCAAAGCAGTGGGTGCACAAAGTGGATTTTACATCCTTTTGTGGCTATTGTGAAATATATTTTCTATAAACGATATTGTCAAAAGTATTGGGACACCTGCTTGCCAATCATTAGATGTCCTCACAAGACCTCCTGCTCTCTAGCCCTCTTGTCTCCGCCTCCCGTGCTCGTCTCTAGAGCCTCTCCCATCCTATGAAACTCCCTACCCCTCAAGCTGTTCAACTGTCTCCTACTCCGACCAACTTTAGGAAATTCCTGAAAAACCATCTCTTCAAGGGAAGCCTATCCCACCTCCAACTAACAACTGAACTTTGAAATCTTCCATCAGCCAAAGCAGTAGGTGCACAAAGTGGATTTTACATCCTTTTGTGGCTATTGTGAAATATATTTTATATGAACTATATTGTCAAAAGTATTGGGACACCTGCCTTTACACACACACATGGACTTTAATGGCATCCCAGTCTTAGTCCGGAGGGTTCAATATTGAGTTGGCCCCGCCCTTTGCAGCTATAACAGCTTCAACTCTTCTGGGAAGGCTGTCCACAGCTATGGAACGCTCTACTCATAAACATCCGCATGGAAGAAAACCATCGGGCCTTCAGGAAAAAACTTAAGACCCGCCTCTTCTGAAGGATCAGGACGACACTGAATGTAAATAAGCGCCTTACCCAAAAAATATTTATCTCCAGTCGGCAGGGGAGGTAGAGGAAGCAGAGCTCTCCCCTCACCCCCCACTTTTTCCTCATCTCAAGTTTCAAAAAGGGACTTCCCTTCTTCCGAATGTATTTTTTTGGGGGGTTAATTTGAGTTAATTGGAGTTTAAAAAAAAAGGGGGGAAAAGAGGGGGGGGAGTCCGGGTACTTAGGAGGGGAAGAACCAAAGGAGAGGGAATATTTCAATATAACTAGGTATATGTTGTATTTAAGATAAGAGGAAGGTTGTATATTGAATAGACCCGGTGGGTACTCGTTGGTTTGAACTGAATCAGTACATTTGTTATTTGTCATTTCTCTTGTATGCTGGATAAAGTAGATAAATAAAGAACATGAAGAAAAAAAAAGAAAATAAGCGCCTTGAGGCGATTAAGTCCACATTTGCAGCGCTATACAAGTTATTCACTCCACTCGCTCCACAAGGTTTAGGAGGGTGTCTATGGGAATGTTTGACCGTTCTTTCAGAAGTGCATTTGTGAGGTCAGGCTCTGATGTTGGACGAGAAGGCCTGGCTCGCAGTCTGCGCTCTAATTCATCCCAAAGATGTTCTATCAGGTTGAGGTGCAGGCCAGTCAAGTTCCTCCACCCCCAAACTCGCTCATCCATGTCTTTTTGGACCTTGCTTTGTGCACTGATCCAAATCATTTGGTGGAGGGGGGGGGGGATTATGGTGTGGGGGGTTTGTTTTTAATGGGTTGGACTTGGCCCCTTAGTACCAGTGAAGGGAACTCTTAAGGCGTCAGCATACCAAGACATTTTGGACAATTTCATGGGCCAACTCAATATTGAACCCTACGGACTAAGACTGGGGATGCCATTAAAGTTCATGCGTGTGTAAAGGCAGGCGTCCCAATACTTTTGATAATATAGTGTACCGTATATACTCGAGTATAAGCCGACCCAAATATAAGCCAAGGCACTTAATTTTACCACAACAAAAATGGGAAAATTTATTGACTCGAGTATAAGCCTAGGGTGTCCATCTGCATGCCTCACTGTGCCTCACTGTGCCTCACTGTGCCTCACGGTGCCCATGCCTAGACTGACGTTTAACATGGGAGTCTATGGAAGGGGTGCCCGGCTTTGAAAAATCGGTGCTCCCTGGCCGTAGGTCCCCTGGACAACAAACTTTGCACACCTGTATAGGAAGAGTGGGGCTACATGTGTGCTAAGTTTCAGGTCCAGGGGAACTACGACTGGCCGGTACCAGGTCCCCAAATTCACCAGAGAAATGACCGTTTAACATGGGAGTCTATGGAATTAGTGCCCGGGTTTGAAAAATCGGTGCCCCTCGGCCGTAGGTCCCTCAGACAACAAACTTTGCAAACTTGTAGAGGAAGAGTGGGGCTACGGCCAGCCGGTACCGGGTCCCCAAAGTCCGGGAGATCAGGCGCAAAAAGGTGACTCGAGTATAAGCCGAGGGGGGCATTTTCAGCACAAAAAAATGTGCTGAAAAACTCGGCTTATACTCCAGTATATACGGTATATTTTATTTCTAATTAAAGTGTTTGTTCCCAGAGTCAATCTTCTATGCAGTGTGGAGTCTAATAAACCAGACATAACAAGTTGTTCATATATATTTATATATATATGTTTTTTGTTTTTTGTTTTTTTTTTGTCTATAAGTGTGGAAATGATGAGTGCAATTGTAAATATTTTTTTTCAGTATGCTTAAATTAATAATAAAAAAAAAAAATCTATTTATAGTTTTTTAATTAGTTACAGCAGGGAACTGTACTATGTTAGCCACAATGAAAGCATAAAGTTTTATTTTACCAGCTGATGGGAATGAGCGGAGTGATTTTGGCAAAACTTCCTTTCCCAAAATTAGTTGAAGTTAGCATCAAAACTTGGCCTGAAGATTTCTTAAAGTCTGTGCTAAAAAATATATATATATATATATATATATATATATATATATACTATATTACCAAAAGTATTGGGACGCCTGCCTTTACACACACATGAATTTTAATGGCATCCCAGTCTTACGCCCCGTACACACGGCCGGTTTTCCCGGCAGAAAAAAGTTGGATGTTTTTTCCGACGGAACTCCGCTCAAGCCTGCCTTGCATACACACGGTCACACAAAAATCCGGTGGACCTTTGACTGCCAAGAACGCGGTGACGTCAAAGACTACGACGAGCCGACAAAAATTAAGTTCTACGCTTCCGAGCATGCGTCGGAATTTAGCGCGTCTGAATTTGTACACACGATCGGAAATTGCGAACAGTTTTTTTCCTGACGGGAAAAAAAAAAAAAGAGAGCCTGCTCTCTATCTTTTTCCCAGCAGTTTTCCTGTTGGAAAAAGTCTGATGGAGCATACACTACACACGGTCGGGATTCCCGACCAAAAGCTCTCATCAGACTTTTTCCAACAGGAAAACCGGTCGTGTGTACGGGGCATAAGTCCGTAGGGTTCAATGCTGAGTTGGCCCCACCCTTTGCAGCTATAACAGCTTCAACTCTTCTGGGAAGGCCGTCCACAAGGTTTAGGAGGGTGTCTATGGGAATGTTTGACCATTCTTCCAGAAGAGCATTTGTGAGGTCAGGCGCTGATGTTGGAAGGGAAGGCCTGGCTCACAGTCTCTGCTCTAATTCATCAATCCCACCCTCTACCAAATGATTTTGGCCAGTGCACAAAGCAAGGTCCATAAAGACATGGATGAGCGAGTTTGGGGTGGAGGAACTTGACTGGCCTGCACAGAGTCCTGACCTCAACCCGATAGAAGACCTTTAAATTGAATTAGAATGGAGACTGCGAGCCAGGCCTTCTCGTTAAACATCAGTGCCTGACCTCATAAATGCTCTTCTGGAAGAATAGTCAAACATTCCCATAGACACCCTCCTAAACCTTGTGGACGGCCTTCCCAGAAGAGTTGAAGCTGTTATAGCTGCAAAGGGTGGGCCAACTCAATATTGAACCCTACGGACTAAGACTGGGATGCCATTAAAGTTCATGTGCGTGTAAAGGCAGGTGTCCCAATACTTTTGGTTATATATATATCAGGGACAGGGAAGCTGGTCAGAGTTGATGGGAAGATGGATGGAGACAAATACAGGACAATCTTAGAAGAAAACCTGTTAGAGTCTGCAAAAGACTTGAGACTGGGGGGGAGGTTCACCAGAGCTACAATGGAATGGTTTAGATCAAAGCATATTCATGTGTTAGAATGGCCCAGTCACAGTCCAGACCTAAATCACATTGAGAATCTGTGGCAAGACTTGAAAATTGCTGATCGCAGACGCTCTCCATCCAATCTGACAGAGCTTGAGATATTTTACAAAGAAGAATGGGCAGAAATGTCCCTCTCTAGATGTGCAAAGCTGGTAGAGACATCCCCAAAAAGACTTGCAGCTGTAATTGTAGAGAAAGGGGGTTCTACAAAGTATTGACTCCGGGGGGCGCCATACAAATGCCCCCACACACTTTTTACACATTTATTTGTATCATTTTCCTTCCACTTCACAATTATGTGACACTTTGTGTTGGTCTATCACATAAAATCCCAATAAAATACATTTACGCTTTTGGTTGTAACCTGACGAAATGTGGAAAGTTTCAAGGGGTATGAATACTTTTTCAAGGCACGGTAGATACATAGTTAATCTGGTTGAAAAAAAGATACAAGCCTATCCAGTCCAACCAACAGAACAGGTCCATGATTGTTAAAAGGAGCTTCTGTAACCCTCAGGAGCCTGTTGTACCCCAAAAAACTGCAAACAAATCACCTTCAGAGCCGGTTCACACTGGGGCGACTCGTCAGGTGACCCAGCCGCCTGACAATGGAACCGTTCTAATGGGAGCGACGCAAGTCGCTCCGACTTAGAAAAAGGTTCTTGTACGACTTTGGGGGCGACTTGCATTGACTTCAATACAGAAGTCATTTTGCAAGTCGCCTCTCAAGTCGTCTTGAGATCGCCTTGCCGATTCGCCCCCAAAGCCCCTGTGTGAACCGGCTCTTACTGTTTACCCCAATACATTGGGTCCAAGTGGTGAACTGTTAGGAAATATAACGATTTTGGTGAGGCCAAGATTGACACTTTCCCTCATCACTACTGACTAACTCCCGTCTATTTGAAAACCGTCGGACTTGTCTTGCCAAGCCCTGTGCACAGACGGCCGCTTCAAAAAAACGCAGTTCTTTTGAATGGCAAGAACGCGGTGACGTCATAGACTACGATGAGCTGGCGCTTGTCACATTCGATGCCGTCGCCGCCATCTTGCTACACCCTGCACTACCCTTGTATGCTACTGCGCATGCTTCAAAGTCTTTTCGAGCATGCGCGGGTTTACCTTGGGACAGGTAAGCATACAGACGACCGGTTTTCTCGGCAGGAAACACTCTGCCAAGAATCCAGACAAGAAAAATAGAGAGCAGGTTCTCTATTTTTCTCGTCGAGATTCCCGGCAGTTTTCCTGCCGAGAAACCATACACACGAGCGGTTTTCTCTGCAAAAAGCTCTCCCAGCAGTTTTCTTGCCGAGAAAACCGGTCGTGTGTACGAGGCTTAAGGGCGAAGTTAAGGGTGACGTATGTTTAAACAGTTTAGAGGGTTAGGGATAGAGGGTTAGGGTTGGGGTTGGGGTTGAAGTTGGGGTTGGGGTTAGAGAGTTAGGGTTAGAGGGTTAAGGTTAGGGTTGGGGTTAGAGGGTTAGGGTTATGGTTAGGGTTGGGGTTATAGGGTTAGGGTTAGGGTTAGGGTTGGGGTTGGGGTTAGGGGTATAGGGTTGGGGTTGGGGTTAGAGGGTAAGGGTTATAGGGTTAGGGTTGGGGTTAGAGTTAGGGTTAGAGGGTTAGGGTTATAGGGTTAGGGTTGGGGTTAGGGTTAGAGGGTTAGGGTTAGAGGGTTAGGGTTGGGGTTAGGGTTAGAGGGTTAGGGTTATAGGGTTGGGGTTAGAGGGTTAGGATTATAGGGTTATAGGGTTAGAGTTAGGGTTAGAGGGTTAGGGTTTGGGTTAGGGTTATAGGGTTAGGGTTGGGGTTGGGGTTAGAGGGTTAGGGTTATTGGGTTAGGGTTGGGGTTAGGGTTAGAGGGTTAGGGTTAGGGTTAGAGGGTTAGGGTTGGGGTTGGGGTTAGGGTTATAGGGTTGGGGTTAGGGTTAGGATTAGGGTTAGGGTTGGGGTTAGGGTTAGGGTTATAGGGTTAGGGTTCGGGTTAGGGTTAGGGTTAGAGGGTTAGGGTTGGGGTTAGGGTTAGGGTTATAGGGTTAGGGTTGGGGTTAGGGTTATAGGGTTAGGGTTGGGGTTAGGGTTAGAGGGTTAGGGTTGGGGTTAGGGTTAGAGGGTTAGGGTTATAGGGTTAGGGTTGGGGTTAGGGTTAGAGGGTTAGGCTTATAGGGTTGGGGTTGGGGTTAGGGTTAGAGGGTTAGGGTTAGAGGGTTAGAGGGTTAAGGTTAGGGTTGGGGTTGGGGTTGGGGTTATGTTTGGGTTGGGGTTAGGTTAAGGGTTTTAGGAACTGGTGCAGTGCAACAGCAAGACAAGTTTGAGAGTAAAAAGGACGGCTTAGCCCATGTGGGAAAGATTGAGCCTCAGCAGTATCTATGGGAAGTTCCAGTTAGGTGGCTTTCCCTATCAGATCTTTCCCATCTACTAGAAAACAGTTGTTCAAAGGAAGCAGTTACCTGTTTTGTACTTAAGATTCCGTCCATCCAAAACAGAATTCGATGATGTTTATGGGCTTTTCTACAAATCGGCTCTGCACATCTGTAGTGGCCAATACAAGAACTCCTCGCCGGCTCTCAGAGCGTGACGCTTCTCATGGCTTCATCAAGAGGTGGAAGCAAAATATATTCAAAACGAGACCTCATTATTGAAGCCCTCAAGAGATATAACAAGCCATTGGGGTGAAAAATATTGGGGTATGCGGAATTGTATTTTCAACAGAACCGTTCAACTGGAACTGCTGAACTGATGACCTTCACCTACCCCCTTCCAAGGATGGCCTCTGGCCTGGATTTCATTTTGAAAAATTTCAAAGGTGTAATGAAAAAAAAAAAAAAAACTATAATGGTCTGAAATATTTCCAGAGCAGATACAGGCAGTCATTAAATCCTTGCAATATATATGTAAGAATGTTAGAATAAATTGTATGTGTGTGCATGTTTGTATATAAAATATAAATGTACAATAAAAAAAATAAAAAAATAAAAAAAAATATATATAATTTTTTTTTTTAAATATTTTAATAATATTTATATTGTATTAATACTTCATATATATATTAAATTGTAATACTATTTTATATCATTAATATTTTATAATATGAATTAACATATATAATATTAATTAATATTAGGAAACACACACACACACATATATATATATATATATATATATATATATATATATATATATATATATATATATATATATATATACTTGTATGTATATAAATGCACAATAAAAAAATAATAAATATAAAATAACATATTTTAATAATATTTATAATGTATTAATACTTCATATATATATATATATATATATATATATATATATATATATAAAATTGTAATACTATTCTATATCATATATTTTATGATATGAATTAACATATATAATATTAATTGATATTAGGAAACACACACACACGCATATATATATATATATATATATATATGTTGTGCGGGGGTTAGCTCGGTAGCGGGTGTGTGTGACCCCCTGGATGGGCTCCCCACACAAAAACAGGCCCAGCAGACGGAAGTTGTGGCTTTCAAGATCAAAAGGTGCGGTTTATTTCTCTATGTACAGTGACAAAAACACAGCAAAGCAAAAAGAAACATAAACAAAATAAATCCTGGTCAGCTTGACCTCTGACTAAACATGCAGGTTTCCCTAACTAACAACTGGGATCAGCCTGGTGCTGTCCTAGTCCCTAAGTCCCTGGTTTAGTAAATGTCCAAACAAATAGCCACACAGGCTTTGTCTCACCGCACAGGGGTTCACTCTCCCTAGACAGTCCACACAGGTCTGGGTCCAGGCATGAGCAAACACCTAATGAAGCTGGGAGTTTTTATAGAGGCCTTAAACGAGCTGACAAGCTTCAGCTGGTCTCATCAACTCCCTGCCTGCACGACGCCCAGCACTCTCCCTAGAGGTATGAATCATCCATGAGCCCACTAGCCTCAGCTGGGCTTCATCAACTTCCTCCCTAGTAGGGATGAGCTTCGAGTTCGAGTCGAACTCATGTTCGACTCGAACATTGCCTGTTCGCCCGTTCGCCGAACAGCGAACAAATTGGGGTGTTCGCGGCAAATTCGAAAAATCTATGGGAGAAATCTAAAGTGCTAATTATAAAGGCTAATATGCAAGTTATTGTCCTAAAAAGTGTTTGGGGACCCGGGTCCTGCCCCAGGGGACATGTATCAATACAAAAAGAAGTTTTAAAAACGGCCGTTTTTTCTGGAGCAGTGATTTTAATAGTGCTTAAAATGAAAAAATAAAAGTGAAATATTCCTTTAAATTTCGTACCTGGGGGGCGTGTATGATATGCATGTGAAGTGGCGCATGTTTCCCGTGCTTAGAACTGTCCCTGCACAAAGTGTCATTTTTGAAAGAAAAAAATGCATTTAAAACTGACTCGCGGCTATTAATGAATTGTCGGCTCCCGGCAATACATACAAAAGTCATTGATAAAAAAAAAAAAAAAGTGTGGGGGTTCCCCAGAATTCAATTACCAGGCCCTTCAGGTCTGGAATGGATATTAAGGGGAAACCCGCCGCAAATAAAAAAAAAATTGACGTGGGGTTCCCCCAAATATCCATTCCAGGCCCTTCAGATCTGGCATGGATTTTAAGGGGAACTCCACACCAAATTGAAAAAAAAATGGCGTGGAGTCCCCCTAAAAATCCATACCAGACCCCTTATCCGAGCACGCAACCTGGCCGGCCGCAGGGGAAAAGGGGGGGACGAGAAAGCGGCCCCCCCTCCCTCCTGAACCGTACCAAGCCACATGCCCTCAACATGGGGAGGATGTCCCCATGTTGATGGGGACAAGGGCCTCATCCCCACAACCCTTGCCCGGTGGTTGTGGGGGTCTGCGGGCGGGGGGCTTATCGGAATCTGGAAGACCCCTTTAACAAAGAGGACCCCCAGATCCCGGCCCCCCCCCCTATGTGAATTGGTAAGGGGTACATTGTACCCCTACCATTTCACGAAGAAAGCGTAAAAAAATGTTTAAAAAAACACACAAACACGTTGAAAAAGTCCTTTATTAAAAAAAAAAAAAAAAAAAACCCATTCCAGCGGTGAAATCCAGTGTCCCGCGGCGATCCCGATGTCCAGCGCTGTCCGTCATTGGTTGTGCCTGAGCGGACCTGATGGGGAACTCCCTCTCAGTATTTTAAATGTATAGACCCGCCCCTTCTAAAGTTCCCCATCAGGTCCGCTCAGCGGACCAGATGCGGAACATGAGAAGGGGCGGGTCTATACATGTATTACCAAAGTGAGAGCAGTTCCCCATCAGGTCCGCCCCCTCGGTATGTCGGACCCGCCTACGTCATTGGCTTGAGCGGGGAACTTCCTTCACTGTGTAATTTAAATGTACATAGTGAAGGAAGTTCCCCGCTCAAGCCAATGACGTAGGCGGGTCCGACATACCGAGGGGGCGGACCTGATGGGGAACTGCTCTCACTTTGGTAATACATGTATAAACCCGCCCCTTCTCATGTTCCGCATCTGGTTCGCTGAGCGGACCTGATGGGGAACATTAGAAGGGGTGGGTCTATACATTTAAAATACTGAGAGGGAGTTCCCCATCAGGTCCGCTCAGGCACAACCAATGAAGGACAGCGCTGGACATCGGGATCGCCGCGGGACACTGGATTTCACCGCTGGAATGTTTATTTATTTATTTTTTTAAATAAAGGACTTTTTCAAGGTGTTTGTGTGTTTTTTAAACATTTTTTTACGCTTTCTTCGTGAAATGGTAGGGGTACAATGTACCCGTTACCAATTCACATAGGGGGGGGGCGGGATCTGGGGGTCCCCTTTGTTAAAGGGGTCTTCCAGATTCCGATAAGCCCCCCGCCCGCAGACCCCCACAACCACCGGGCAAGGGTTGTGGGGATGAGGCCCTTGTCCCCATCAACATGGGGACATCCTCCCCATGTTGAGGGCATGTGGCTTGGTACGGTTCAGGAGGGAGGGGGGGCCGCTCTCTCGTCCCCCCCTTTTCCCCTGCGGCCAGCCAGGTTGCGTGCTCGGATAAGGGGTCTGGTATGGATTTTTAGGGGGACTCCACGCCATTTTTTTTTTAAACTTGGGGTGGAGTTCCCCTTAAAATCCATGCCAGATCTGAAGGGCCTGGTAATTGAATTCTGGGGAACCCCCACGCTTTTTTTTTTTTTTTTTATCAATGACTTTTGAATGTATTGCCGGGAGCCGACAATTCATTAATAGCCGCGAGTCAGTTTTAAATGCATTTTTTTTCTTTCAAAAATGACATTTTTTGCAGGGACAGTTCTAAGCACGGGAAACATGCGCCACTTCACATGCATATCATACACACCCCCCAGGTACGAAATTTAAAGGAATATTTCACTTTTATTTTTTCATTTTAAGCATTATTAAAATCACTGCTCCCGAAAAAACGGCCGTTTTTAAAACTTCTTTTCGCATTGATACATGTCCCCTGGGGCAGGACCCAGGTCCCCAAACACTTTTTAGGACAATAACTTGCATATTAGCCTTTATAATTAACACTTTAGATTTCGAACGTTCGAGTCCATTGTATTTAATAGGGTTCTAAAGTTTACACAAACATTTTGTCTGTTCGCAGGTTCTGGTGCGAACCGAACAGGGGGGTGTTCGGCTCATCCCTGCTCCCTAGTTGTATAAGTTGGCATAAAGCCTGAATCTGGGAGAAATATATCTACCCCCCTGGATGCAACCAGGTGACTTTACCTTCCTGCTGTCACATACCCCCCCCCTCTTGTTTTAACCTTGGGGTTGGAACACCAGCAATCAGGCATTCATGTACTCGAGACAAAGCATCCACATTCCCCATTTGAACGCCAGGGCGATGCTTTACTGTGAAGTTGAATTCCTGTAGGGCCAGGAACCACCTATTTACTCTTCTATTTGTCTCCTTGTTTTGAGCCATCCACTTTAACGGAGCGTGATCCGTAACCATGTCAAAGTGCCTACCTAGCAGATAGTACCGAAGGGAATCTAGAGCCCACTTCACCGCTAAACACTCCTTTTCAACCGTGGCGTAATTTACCTCATGGGACTTCAACTTCCTGCTGAGGTAAATTACTGGGTGCTCTTCCCCGTTCCAGACCTGGGACAATACTGCTCCTAACCCCACATCTGACGCATCACTTTGTACGACAAAGTCTTTAGAGAAGTCGGGTGAGTACAACACTGGCTGGCTACATAAGGCTTGTTTCAAGAATTGGAATGCTGCCTCAGCCTCGGGGGTCCATTTAATCATGACCGACCCTTTCCCTTTCGTCAGGTTGGTTAGGGGCACAGCCTTAGAAGCAAAGTGGGGAATGAAGCGCCGATAATAACCCGCGATTCCCAGAAAGGCTCGTACCTGCTTCTTGCTGTTGGGACGTGGCCAACTCTGGATGGCCTCGACTTTGTTGAGTTGGGGTTTTATTACTCCCCTGCCAATGGTGTACCCAAGATATTTGGCCTCCTCCTGCCCAATGGTACACTTCTTGGGGTTAGCCGTAAACCCCGCTTCCCGGATAGAGTCTAGGACTGCTTGCACTTTTGGCAGATGTGAGGCCCAATCTGTGCTATGGACAATTACGTCATCCAGGTAAGCCGCAGCATACTTCCGATGGGGCCTCAGTATCTGGTCCATTTTCCGCTGGAATGTGGCCGGCGCATTCTGTAACCCGAACGGCATTCTCTTATATTGGAACGCCCCGTCTGGGGTTACAAATGCGGTTTTCTCTTTGGCCGACTTGGCCAGGGGAATTTGCCAATACCCTTTTGTGAGGTCAAGAGTCGTCATGTATCGGGCTGTTCCCAGCCAGTCGATCAACTCATCTATACGTGGCATGGGGTAGGTGTCAAATTTTGTAACTTTGTTCAACTGACGAAAATCGTTACAAAATCGCCAGCTCCCATCCGGTTTAGGCACCAACACAATGGGACTAGACCAATCACTTTGGGACTCCTCTATCACCCCTAAGTTCAGCATTTTCTGTACTTCCTCCCGTATTGCCTCCCGTCGGGCCTCTGGGATCCGATAGGGTTTTAACTTCACCCTTTCACCGGGCGGGGTAATAATATCATGCTCTACCCCAGATGTTTGTCCCGGCAGCTCAGAGAACACCTCCTTGTTGCGAAGCACAAACTCCTTAACCTCCTGTTGTTGGGGTTGTGACAAGGTGGCTGCTATTCCAACCTCCGGAATCACGCAACCAGTTTGAGCTGGTGACCAAGTTTCTGCGACTAGGGACTCTCTATCCCTCCAGGCTTTCAACAGATTAACGTGATAGATCTGTTCGGGCTTTCGCCTTCCTGGTTGTCTGACCTTGTAATTCACTTCGCTCACTTTTTCCATTATCTCGTAGGGGCCTTGCCATTTGGCAAGGAATTTACTTTCAACCGTAGGGACAAGTACCAATATCCTATCCCCCGGGGAAAAGGTACGGGTCTTGGCTCCACGGTTGTACACTCTCTGCTGTGCCAACTGCGCTTGGGCCAAATGTTCCTTCACGATGGGCATTACCTGTGCAATTCGATCTTGCATCAGGGTGACATGCTCAATCACACTCCTGTGGGGAGAACTCTCACTTTCCCAAGTTTCCTTGGCAATATCCAACAGCCCTCTTGGGTGTCTCCCATACAGTAACTCAAAGGGGGAGAATCCCGTAGAGGATTGGGGCACCTCCCTAATAGCAAACATCAAATAAGGAAGTAGACAGTCCCAATCCTTCCCATCTCTATCCACCACTTTCTTCAACATTTGTTTTAGGGTTTTGTTGAATCTTTCAACCAGCCCATCGGTTTGGGGGTGATACACAGACGTACGCAATTGCGTCACTTTGAACAATTTACACAGCTCTTTCATAACCCGGGACATAAAGGGTGTACCTTGGTCCGTAAGCAGTTCTTTACAAATACCCACCCGGCTAAAAACAAGAGATAGCTCTTTGGCTATGGTTTTGGCCGAGGTATTTCGGAGAGGGATCGCTTCTGGATAACGGGTGGCATAGTCCATTATAACTAATATGTACTGGTGCCCCCTAGCGGACTTGATTATAGGACCTACCAAATCCATTGCGATCCTCTCAAACGGGACCTCAATGATGGGTAGAGGGACCAGCGGGCTACGGAAATGTGGCATCGGGGCCGACCTCTGACACACAGGGCAGGAGGAACAATAATGTTCTATGTCCTTCATCACCCCAGGCCAATAGAATCTCTGTAATACCCTCTCTCGGGTTTTCTCTGTCCCCAGATGACCTCCAAGAATGTGCCCATGGGCCAACTCCAACACCAACTTCCTGTAAGGTTTGGGCACCACAAGCTGCTCAACGGTTTCTTCTGCCCTTTTTGCCACCCGATACAGTAGGTCCTTCTCTACGCTGAAGTATGGGTAAGTGCAGGTATTATCTGGGTTCACTAACTCGCCATCTATTTCCACTATGTTTTCCCGTGCCTTTATTAGGGCGGGGTCTTTTAACTGTTCTGTGGCAAAATTTTCCCTGTGAACCTCAAGATCAGAAAACTCCACAGACGGTAGGTTTTCGTCTGAGGAGGTGGGCTCCTCTCCAGTTTCTTGAGTCTCGCCTGCCAATACTGACAAGGGAAATTCTGGAGAGTCCTCACCACTCTCAGAGGAGTTCTGGCTATCACCTTCCTGGTACATAGGGGCACCAGTGGGGGGCTCAGGATCATCCCACAGTTCCCAGAACTTCGGAAAATCCCTTCCCACAATGGCATCATGCGGTAATTGAGATACTAACCCCACTGGATGAGAGAGGGTACCTTTGGGGGTCTTGAAACACACTGTAGTCACTGGATACTCTCGGGTGTCCCCATGCACACAAATAACAGCTACCTTGCTATTCCCAGAGACCTCTGTTTTAACTAATTCAGCCTTTATCAGGGTCACAAGGCTACCTGAATCCAGTAATACCACAACATTTCTACCATTAATACACATTTTGCATAAATGTTTCTCAGTTCCCCGAATGGCAGTGCATGCGACTGTCGCACACAGCGAATGACGTCTGTCCGTCAGAAAGTCACATTGCATGGGTTCCTCCACAACCGGGCAATTTGCTGCAATATGTCCCGCTTGCCGGCAGCGGTAGCAAACAATCCTTTTGGCTGCCTCTTGAGCCCCCGACTTCCCAGGCTGTTCTCGCCAAACCCTGGGCAGAGCTCCCACCCTCTCACTCTCTCCACCCTCACCCCTTGGAATCATCTTATCCGCCCCTGGGGATGGTCTGGTCTTAGGGTGGAAAGTCCGAGAGTCTCTGGAAGAGGCCGTCAGGTTCTCTGCAGCCAAGTATCTCTCTACACGATCCACAAGTTTACCGGCCGTTTCTGGGTCTCCATGGCTTACCCACTTTTGAATGGCGGTAGGAAGAGCTCTCAAGAAACGATCCATCACAACACATTCCACAATCTCCGGTGCGGACAAAGTCTCTGGCTGTAGCCACTTCCTGCTCAGGTGAATGAGATCATACATTTGAGACCTGGGGGGTTTTCCAAGCTGGAAAGTCCAGTTATGCACACGCTGAGCCCGGACAGCCAGGGTGACACCCAGCCTTGCCAATATTTCAGCTTTTAGCATCACATAGTCTTTTGCTTGGTCAGGCTCTAGGTCATAGTAAGCTTTCTGCGATTCACCAGTTAACAGAGGAGCCACCAGCCCAGCCCACTGCTCCTCAGGCCACTTTTCTCTTTCAGCAGTCCTTTCAAATGTGGTCAAAAATACCTCTGGATCATCCTCTCCAGTCATTTTTGTCAATAAACGACTCACCCCAAAGGACGCGGTATTAGTGGGACGGCTTTCCTCACTGGTCTGCGGACGTTGCTGCATTACTGCTTCCATCTGTTGTTGTAGTCTCTGCTCTTGCTTCTGCAACAGGTCTATGAAGCGGGCCTCAGATTGCTGCTGGGCTTGTTGCTGGGCTGCGAAGCTCTGTTGTTGAGCTGCAAGGCTCTTTTGCAAACCTGCATTTGTCTGCTGTTGATTGGCATTTGCTAGAGCCAGCTGTTTCAGTATCTCCTCCATGATGGCTTAAAAAAAAACTGCCACTGGTTCTCCACCAACTGTGCGGGGGTTAGCTCGGTAGCGGGTGTGTGTGACCCCCTGGATGGGCTCCCCACACAAAAACAGGCCCAGCAGACGGAGGTTGTGGTTTTCAAGATCAAAAGGTGCGGTTTATTTCTCTATTTACAGTGACAAAAACACAGCAAAGCAAAAAGAAACATAAACAAAATAAATCCTGGTCAGCTTGACCTCTGACTAAACATGCAGGTTTCCCTAACTAACAACTGGGATCAGCCTGGTGCTGTCCTAGTCCCTAAGTCCCTGGTTTAGTAAATGTCCAAACAAATAGCCACACAGGCTTTGTCTCACCGCACAGGGGTTCACTCTCCCTAGACAGTCCACACAGGTCTGGGTCCAGGCATGAGCAAACACCTAATGAAGCTGGGAGTTTTTATAGAGGCCTTAAACGAGCTGACAAGCTTCAGCTGGTCTCATCAACTCCCTGCCTGCACGACGCCCAGCACTCTCCCTAGAGGTATGAATCATCCATGAGCCCACTAGCCTCAGCTGGGCTTCATCAACTTCCTCCCTAATTGTATAAGTTGGCATAAAGCCTGAATCTGGGAGAAATATATCTACCCCCCTGGATGCAACCAGGTGACTTTACCTTCATGCTGTCACAATGTATATATATATATATATATATATATATATATATATATATATATATATATATACATTTATACTTGTATGTATATAAATGTATAAACAAACGAATTAAATACATATATAAAATATAAAATAACATATTTTAATAATATTTATATTGTATTAATACTTCATATATATATTAAATTGTAATACTATTTTATATCATTAATATTTTATAATATGAATTAACATATATAATATTAATTAATATTAGGAAACTCACACACACACACATATATATATATATATATATATATATATATATATATATATATATATATATATATACTTGTATGTATATAAATGTACAATAAAAAATAACAAATTAAATAAATATAAAAAATATAAAATAACATTTTAATAATATTTATATTGTATTAATACTTCATATTTACATATTATATTGTAATACTATTTTATATCATTAATATTTTATAATATGTATTAACATATATAATAATAATTAATATTAGGAAACACACACACATATATATACATACATATATACTTGTATGTATATAAATGTACAATAAAAAAAACGAATTATATAAATAAAAAAAATATAAAACAACATATTTTAATATTTTTTATATTGTATTAATACTTCATATATATATAAATTGTAATACTATTTTATATCATTAATATTTTATAATATGAATTAACATATATAATATTAATTAATATTAGGAAACACACACACACATGTATATGTATATATATATATATATATATATATATATATATATATATATATATATATATTATACACATATATACTTGTATGTATATAAATGTACAATAAAAAAACAAATAAAAAATATAAAATAACATATTTTAATAATATTTATATTGTATTAATACTTCATATATATATATTTATATATATATATATTAAATTGTAATACTATTTTATATCATTAATATATTATAATATGAATTAACATATATAGTATTAATTAATATTAGGAAACACACACACACACATATATATATATATATATATATATATATATATATATTATACACATATATACTTGTATGTATATTAATGTACAATAAAAAAAACAAATTAAATAAATATAAAAAATATAAAATAACATATTTTAATAATATTTATATTGTATTAATACTTCATATATATATTAAATTATAATACTATTCTATATCATTAATATTTAATAATATGAATTAACATATATAATATTAATTAATATTAGGAAACACACACACACATATATATATATATATATATATATATATATATATATATATACTTGTATGTATATAAATGTACAATAAAAAAAACGAAATAAATATATATAAAATAAAATATTTTAATAATATTTATATTGTATTAATACTGCATAATATGATATTTATTATATGTATTAATATTTTACTAGGTGGGAGTTTTCCCTTTGGAACTCGCACTTCACCTTGGAGATTCGCAGTGCACCGTGGGATTGTTTTTTACATCACTGGATGGACTTTCTGTTCGCATTATCGCTGTTTCATTTATCTGTCACAACTTTTTTTTTTGGGGGGGGGGGGATTATTGATTTTTGCTGTGTGTGTCTCACAGAGTTAGTTGCAGCTGCAAATCTATTTGCATATTATATACTTTTTGGATAGCGCAATATATTTTATATACCAGTTGGTAATTAACCCCTTGCCGACCATCCGCCGCAGTTTTACTGCGGCAGAATGGCACGGCTGGGCGAAGCGACGTTACCTTACGTCGCTTCGCCTTTTCGCCCACTAGGGGAGCGTAAGCGCCGTCCGAGGCACGCGCACGCGCCCGCAGAACGCCCCTGGAGCCCATGCAAGTGCCCGGTGGGCGCGATGACCGCCGGGCTCCCGCGATTGCTCGTCACCGAGCGAGAAGCAGGATCTGTGTCCGTTCTCTTAGGGGAGAAGAGACTGATCGTGTGTTCATACAAAGTATGAACACCGATCTCTCTCTTCCCCTAGTCAGTCCCATCCCCCCTACAGTTAGAACACAGTGAGGGAACACAGTTAACCCTTTGAGCGCCCCCTAGTGGGTTAACAACCCCTTCTCTGCCAGTGACATTTTTACAGTAATCAATGCATTTTTGTAGCTCTGATCGCTGTATAAATGCGAGTAGTCCCACAAATGTGTCAAAAGTGTCCGATGTGTCCGCTGCAATATCGCAGTCCCAATAAAAATCGCAGTCCCGCCATTACTAGTAAAAAAAAAAAATAATAATAAAAATGCCATAAAACTACCCCCTATTTTGTAGACGCTATAACTTTTGCACAAACCAATCAATAAACGCTTATTGCAATTTTTTTTTTTTTTTTTACCAAAAATATGTAGAAGAATACGTATCGGCCTAAACTGAGGAAAAAAATCGGTTTTTTTTTTAAAAATAACGTGGGATGTTTATTATAGCAAAAAGTAAAATATATTGTGTTTTTTTTTTCAAAATTGTCGCTCTATTTTTGTTTATAGCGCAAAAAAATAAAAACCGCAGAGGTGATCAAATACCACCAAAAGAAAGCTCTATTTGTGGGGAAAAAAAGGGCATAAATTTAATTTGGGTACAACGTCGCACGACCGCGCAATTGTCAGTTAAAGCGACGCAGTGCCAAATTGTAAAAAGTGCTCTGGTCAGGAAGGGGGTAAAATCTTCCGGGGCTGAAGCGGTTAATAATAATTTTAATATTGCCTATATTGTATTAATAACAAAAAAAAAAAAAAAAATAATAATATCTATAATATAAAGTTAAATATCATGTCTCAGAAAGTAATTTTGTAGAACAAAGTAGGAAAAAGGGTTATAAGTATTTCAGAAGAGCTTGGAGTCTATTAACCACTTCAGCCCCGGACCATTTTGGCTGGCCAAAGACCAGAGCACTTTTTACAATTCGGCACTGCGTCGCTTTAACTGACAATTGCGCTGTCGTGCGACGTGGCGCCCAAACAAAATTTACGTTCTTTTTTTTCCACAAATAGAGCTTTCTTTTGGTGGTATTTGATCACCTCTGCGGTTTTAATTTTTTGCGCTATAAACAAAAATAGAGCGACAATTTTGAAAAAAAAAATCTATATTTTTTACTTTTTGCTATTATAAATATCCCCAAAAAATCTATAAAAAAACGATTTTTTCCTCAGTTTAGTCCGATACGTATTCTTCTACATATTTTTGGTAAAAAAAAAAAAAAACGCAATAAGCATTTATTGATTGGTTTGCGCAAAAGTTATAGCGTCTACAAAATAGGGGATAGTTTTATGGCATTATTAATAATATTTTTTTTTTTTAATAGTAATGGCGGCGATCAGCTATTTTTATCATGACTGCGACATTATGGCGGACACATCGGACACTTTTGACACCATTTTGGGACCATTGTCATTTTTACAGCGATCAGTGTTATAAAAATGCACTGGTTACTGTGAAAATGACACTGGCAGTGAAGGGGTTAGCCTGTAGGGGGGCGCTGAAGGGGTTAAGTGAGACCTAGGGAGTAATTCTAACTGTCAGGGGGCGTGGCTACCAGTGACACGTCACTGATCGCTGTTCTCGATGAGAGGGAACAGACAATCAGTGACAGTGTCACTAGGCAGAAGAACGGGGATATGTTGTGTTTACACTGGCCTCTCCCCGTTCTTCAGCTCTGTGACCCGATCGCGGGACACCGGCGGACATAGAGTCCGCGGGCACGGTCACGGAGCTCGCGGCAGTGGCACGCGCGGGAGTTTCAAACTGACGTAAATATACGTTACTCTGCCCAGCCGTGCCATTCTGCCGACGTAAATGTACAGGAGCCGGTCCTTAAAGGGTTTGTAAAGAAATTAAAAAAAAAAATTAAAAAAATAACAAACATGTTCTACTTACCTCCACTGTGCAACTCGTTTTGCACTGAGTGGCCCCCGATCCACGTCTACTGGGGTCCCTCGGCGGCTGACTCGGCTCCTCCCCGCAATCACTCACTACCTATATGTGAGCTTGCATGGTGGTGAGTGATTGCGGGCGCGCTTCAGTGATACAGCCGCTCACTGTATCACTCAACCCCGCCCCCCGGCGCACCGCATCATTGGATGTGATTGACAGCAGCGCCAGCCAATGGCTGCGCTGCTATCAATCCATCAACTGTAGCCAATCAACGGCCAGGCTGAACGACGAGGAGGATGACTGGGGCGAGCGCGGGACTTTCGAGGGCTCAGGTAAGTATAACGGGAGGCTCGTGGGGGCGGTATTGTCAGATGTTTTTTCACCTTAATGTATAGGATGCATTAAGGCGAAAAAACGTGTACCTTTACAACCCCTTTAACCGGTTAATAGTGAGCAGGGCCGCCATCAGGGGGGTACAGGCAGTACACCTGTAAGGGGACCGGAGGTCCCCAGGGGCCCGGATGGCCCCCTTTTTTTTATATATTTTTGTTTTGTTTTGTAAGTGGCCCAGAGGTCCCCAGGGGCCCGGAGTTCCCCAGGGCCCCGAATGTCAACCCCCCCTTTTTTTTTTTATATATATTTTTTTTTATTATTCATTTTTTTATTTAATTTGTTTTTTATTTATTTATTTATTTTATTTATTTAATTACATTTTTTTTTGTAAGGGGCCCAGAGATCCCCAGAGGCCCGGAGGTCCCCAGGGCCCCGGATGGAAACCTCCCTTTTTTTATTTATTTTTTATTAAAAAAAATATTATACATTTTTTTATTTAATTTTTTTTTCATTTTTTTTAATTGTTTTTAATTTTTTTTTATATATATTTTTTTTAAGGGGCCCAGAGGTCCCCAGAGGCCCGGAGGTCCCCAGGGCCCCGGATGGAAACCTCCCTTTTTTTATAATTTTTTTTTGTAAGGTTCCCCAGGGCCATGGATGGCAACCCCCCTTTTTTTTGTTTTCTTGTTGCTCTGTTTTTTTTTTTGTGTTCGTCAGCACCCAAACCCCCTGCTTCTCAATTCGTGGCACCCCCCCCGCTTCTGAATTTGCGGCAGCCCCCCCCCCCCTTCTCAATTCAGCCCCTGGTTCTCCTCGGCTCCAGGGGGCCCATGCCTGAAGCTGTGTAAGGGGCCCCAAGATTCCTGATGGCTGCCCTGATAGTGAGCTTATCCTTTAATGGTCAAATCGGCTCCCCATTCCACATAACAGCAGTTAGCGGTCTAAACCATCTCACCAAGTTCTGAAAGGAAAGAGAAAAAAAATAAAAATATATAGCTCAATCTATATTAATAACATTATAAAACCCAAAACACTTCTACATCCGACTTGGAACAAACCGTTCACATTATTTAATTTTTTTTTTTTTTTTTTAAATACAGAATTTAAGTCTCTCTCTTTTATTGTCCAATATTACGATAATGGAACTTGTGAGTTATGTTTAATGTAGAAAAAAAAAAAAAAAAAAAAACTAATTTCAAGCCATGTAAAAATATATGGCATGGAAAATTGCAAATGAATTAACTAATTAAAAAAAGCAGATGTAATGCACCATGAGACGAGAGACAATTTAGTCTCAGCAGCTGTGGCATTTGTAGTTAACACCCGATGTTTATTTACAAGCTCCTATCTGGAAAACACAAGAGGTTTTTTTTTTTTTTTTTTTATTTTTCTTTTCCTATTTATTTTCAAAACTAATAATGTATATATATATATAAATATGCTGCTGTAGAAAATGGAGGAACAGTGGGACTGCGGGGTTTAAGAGAGAACTCCTAGCTAAGCAAAGAACTGAGCAATAGATTCACAATGGGGAATGCTATTGATCCATCCTTGCTCCTTGAAAGCCCCTTGGCCCTTAGAGAAAGGAAGCCGTGACTGATTGCTCTTTAAAAGTGCAAGTCAAGCCGGCGACTTTTTCTTTTCTAGCTTTGAATAGAGCAGGACAGGAAATGATGGGAAAAAATCTGCAACAGGGCCACAGACGAAAATTACGAATCTTGAATACGTTATAAAGGAGTGCTGAAGCCCTAAGGCAGGGGGCGCCCAACCAGTGGCCCCCGGGGGGGGGTAGGGTGAGCACATTTCCAAACTACCATTCAGGGACACCCTCCCTTCCCAAAAATCAGCTTGTGCTGTAACGAATCACAGCACAGTGATTGGACACAAGAGGCGGGATTGATTATTTCTCCAATCACAAGCAGGGGGCGGGGATTGTGCTCCTCCAGGCATTCCCGGCCAGGACAAGTACTGTCAGTGAGTAAAGCGGTGATGTGGCGGCCTTTTTTGGGGGCATCAGATTGACCCAGGGGGTGGCTGTGTCAGTTTCATTCCGGGACACTGTATTGTCCTGGAATGAATGTGCCCGTGACAGACCTGCAAAATGCGGGACTGTCCCGGGCAATCCGGGACACGTGGTCACCCTACCTGGGGGCCACAAGTGGCCCGTGGAGCCCTCTGATGTGGCCCGTGACTTCCTGCTCTGGGATGGAATAGAATAATGTTATTAAAGGTACCGTATATACTCGAGTATAAGCTGACACGAATATAAGCCGAGGCACCTAATTTTACCACAAAAAAACTGGGAAAACTTATTGACTCGAGTATAAGCCTAGGGTGTCCATCTGCATGCCTCACTGTGCCTCACTTTGCCTCACTGTGTCCATGTCCATGCCTCACTGTGCCCATGCCTCACTGTGCCCATGCCTCACTGTGCCCATGCCTCACTGTGCCCATGACTAGACTGACGTTTAACATGGGAGACTATGGAAGAGGTTCCCGGCTTTGAAAATTCGGTGCTCCCTGGCTGTAGGTCTACATGTGTGCCAAGTTACAGGTCCAGGGGACCTATGACCGGCCGGTACCGGGTCCCTAAAGTCACCAGAGAAATTACCACTTAACATGGGAGTCTATGGAATGGGTGCCCGGCTTTGAAAAATCGGTGCTCCCCGGCCGTTGGTTCCCCAGACAAAAAACTTTGCACACTTGTAGAGAAAGAGTGGCGCTACATGTGTGCTAAGTTTGAGGTCTAGGAAACCTACAGCCGGCCGGTACCGGGTCCCCAAAGTCCGGAAGCTCAGGCGCAAAAAGGTGACTCGAGTTTAAGCCGAGGGGGGGGGGGGGATGTGCTGAAAAACTCGGCTTATACTCGAGTATATACGGTAAGTTATCTGTTCTGCAGTGGTTACTGGGCTGCTTTCAAACTGATCTGTAGATGCAGAGCATTGCACATGCGGGTTACCTGCACTGAGCCGTAGACCTTTATTACCTGTGAGTTTGGTGAGCTACCTGAAAGTGCACCACACCTACAGGATGTAATAGAAGTCTATGGCGAAGTGCAGCTAACCTGCAGGAAAGCCACAGGTGAAGTGTGCTGCACCCGCAGTGCGGGTAAAAAACATCAGTGTGAAAGCAGCCTTGGGCCCCTTTCGCAAGGTCAGTCCGACCCAATTTATTCACCTCTAAGGAGTAGCAGATGTAAATGGACTTGTGTCCGTTTACAAACGCCTACCTCCAATCCGATCCGCAAAAAAAAAGAGTAGAGCGGGCTCTATAGAGTAGGGTGGGCTGCCATCCACCCACTCCACTCATTGTGGCCCGTGACCGGTTACCAAGTCGCTTAAGTGGCCCTCACTCTTCAAAAGGTTGGGCACCCCTGCCCTAAGGGCTTTGTCACAAGATGCTGCTCTGTTCTGGCCAGCGGGGGATCCCTGAGCAAGTCTGTTTACATCAGCCAGACCATTGAGCCACACGGGGCTTCCAATAAGGTCCACCTTAACCACTTCAGCCCCGGGCCATTTTACTGGTCAAAGACCAGGCCACTTTTTGCGATTCGGCACTGCGTCGCTTGAACGGACAATTGTGCAGTCGTGCGACGTGGCTCCCAAACAAAATCAATGTCCTTTTTTTCTCACAAATAGAGCTTTCTTTTGGTGGTATTTGGTCACCTCTGCGGTTTTTATTTTTTAGCGTCCATTTTGAAAAAAATTCTATATTTTTTACTTTTTGCTATAATAAATATTCCCAAAAATATATAAAAAAACTTTTTTTTCCTCAGTCTAGTCCGATACGTATTCTTCTACATATGTTTGGTAAAAAAAATTGCAATAAGCGTTTATTGATTGGTTTGCGCAAAATAGGGGATAGTTTTATGACATTTTTATTAATATTTTTTTTTTTTACTAGTAATGGCGGCGATCAGCGATTTTTATCGTGACTGTGACATTATGGCGGACACATCGGACACTTTTGACACATTTTTGGGACCATTGTCATTTTTACAGCGATCAGTGCTATAAAAATGCACTGATTACTGTGAAAATGACAATGGCAGTGGAGGGGTTAACCACTAGGTGGCGCTGTAGGGGTTAAGTGTTTCCTAGGGAGTGCTTCTTACTGTAGGGGGGATGGGCTGTGTGTGACATGACACTGATCACCGCTCCGATTACAGGAAGCGGTGATCAGTGTCATTGTCACTAGGCAGAGCGGGGAGCTTGTTTACACTAGCATCTCCCCGCTCTATCTCTCCGTGAGACGATCGCGGGAATCCCCGCGGCGATCGAGTCCAGGGGACCCACGGTCAGGCTCACGGAGAAAGCGTCAGGGTTACGAGCACGCCGCCGTTGGCACGTACGCGACCACACGGCGGCATCTTAAAGGGGACGTACCTGTACCTACTTATGCCTGTCCGTGCCACTCTGTCGACGGAAATATACAGGTGGCGGTTCTTAAGTGGTTAAAGGCAGACAGGTGGACCTGACCTTGTGAAAGGGCCATAAAATGGTACCATTGGTGACAATTATCCGGGATTGAAACATCCCAAACCCGTGGCGCAATGCAGCTCCAAACCTGCTCCTCTCACCTCTAGTCACCTTGTCACATGCTCCCCTCCAATGGGCGGTATGTGACAGTAGGTTGTGATAGAACTTTAGCAAAGTAAATGCGCTATAATGCTAAATATGCTACAATAAGGGGCGTCGAACAGGACAGGCAAACCAAGCAGCTGTCCTGGGGCCCCAGCAGAGGGAAACACAGCAGAAAGAGGAGCCAGAGAACTCGAGGAGGCAGCACGGGAGGAGGAGGTAAGACATTCCCCCCCGCATATCCACTGTAATATCGTGCCGCGATAGCCACCCCGCCACGCAACAACTTGTTGTCCAAGTCCCGCGGTAGCACCCTCCCCCCCTCAACAACTTGGTGTCTTGAAAAAAAAAATGCCAATGTCCCGCGGTAGCACTACCTACCCCCCCCTGCTTCTTAAGTTAAAAAATTGTTGTCCATTGTGCTTGGGGCCCCCAAATTCCTTCAAACGGCCCTGGCTACAATGTCCTTAATGTGTCCATATCATTTGCTGAAGTGTGTTTGCATCGTTAGGACCAAAGGCAGGAAGTATGCTCACCCCTGTGCCATCAGACACCCTACACCCAGTATTTCTCCTATTCCCGTTGACTGACCATCAAAATGTATCATAGCAATTAGCACCACATCTTGAACCCTTGATGTCCCATCATCTATATCAGTCTAGTTCACAGAGAGATGCCATTACATATTATAACTCTCTTGTACCTGACCTGTCATCTAATTAACACCAACAGCCCACGGACAATTAGTGTAGCCCCAGTAATTAAACAGACTGTTTTCAAAGATAGGGGTGGGTTAACCCTTATAAGAAGTCAGGTTGGTGGCACCTTCCAATAGTTAATTACACTAATTGTAGATCTAAGCACTGTAATTATACCCAGTAAAGCCTCATACACACGACCGGTTTTCTCTGCAAGAAACAACAAGAAAACTGTTGGGAGAGCTTTCTTGCCGAGAAAACCGTGCGTGTGTACCAGGCTTTCAGGTTTCTCATCAAGAAAACTGCCCAGAATCTCGACGAGAAAAAAAGAAGACCTGCTTTCTTTTTTCTTGTCGGGAGTCTCATTTTTTCACATCATGATTCTCATCAGACTGTATTTGGACGAGAAAACCGTTTGTGTGTATGCTTTTCCACAGAGGCTCTCTAATTAGGCAAATTAGGCGATCGCCTAAGGCCTTACACTCACAGGGGCCTCGCGGCCGCCTAATTTGCCTGTGATCAGTACTAATGTCAGCGCCATCGGATCTCTATCACCCCTCTCTCTTTATCACCTCCCACTCTCTCCCCCCTCTTGCATTGGCTGAATATGTCTGATGGGTGAGGAGGGTGCCCTGGAAGTGAGGCTGATCACCTGTGTGCTAGATCCGTACATTTTCTGCAGCCATTTTTCTTGCTTAAATTATTTTTCCCCATTATGGGCGTGAGTGGGGCCTCATGTCTAAGTTTTGCCTAAGGCCTCACGTCTAAGTTTTGCCTAAGGCCTCACAAAGCCTAGAGCCACCTCTGCTTTTCAGAGTCTTCAAAAACCGTGCATGGTCAGAATCAAGTATGAGACGGGAGCGCACCTTCAGGTAAAACTAGCGTTCGTAATGGAGATAGCACATTCATCACGCTGTAACAAACTGAAAGCACGAAGACTGAAAAGCGTGAATCGTCTCTCACTAAACTTTTACTAACACGCAGTAACGCAAGATTAGCAAAAGCAGCCCAAGGGGTGGCGCCATGAGAATGGAACTTCCCCTTTATACTGCCGTCGTACGTGTTGTACGTGACCGCGCTTTACAACAACGAGATTTTGGATTGACAGTGTGTATGCAAGGAAAGCTTGACAAGAATCTCGTCGTTTTTTTTGCGACGAGATTCTCGGCCGTGTGTACGAGGCTTGACACTCGTACATGGAACTGACAAACTAACAAACTGATGACAGAAAGGGACACATTATAAAATGATTTAACCAAAAACTCTTTCTTTGCTAGTTCTTGTCACCAACTGTGACAAAATAAGGGACCCCAGATACCCCTAAGATTACTTAAAAAAAGTAAAATTGTAAATACACAACGTATATGTTTTTTTTTTTTCCCCCCATAGGGTGCCCTGTCTAAGATAAGGGTCCAGTCAGGAGCGGCCCATCCATTAGGGGGCGCACGGACCCCGCCCCACCTATCCTCGCCACCCCCGGTATGCAGTGGATAGATTCATGCATAGCATGAGTCTATCCACGGCTGCCCCCTATTCATGTGTCCGGCCCCTTTTGGGTCACCGGGCATATAAATTAGAGCCAGGTGTGTTGCAACAGTGAATGAAAATTAAAATTCGCTGTTGCAACACTGATCCTCCTCCCGGCCAATCGGGAAGCAGGTATAAAACCTGTTTCCCGATTGGCCAAAACGTCCTAGCGCTGGGAGGAGGAGAGAGGAGACACCGTGGAAGATGCTCCAGGAGAGGATACCGGAGCAGCTTTCCCGGAGCATGCCACGCTCTCACCGCCCGCATCCAGGGTAAGGACAGCAGGTGGTCGTGGTGGGGGGGTTTGTTTTCTGCCCCCTTCACAAAAAAAAACACCAGCCACCACTAGGACCAGTATTTATCCTGAGAGGAACCTTAAAGGGGTCCTTTTTTATTTTTTAAATAACAAACATACCATACTTACCTCCACTGTGCAGTTCGTTTTGCACAGAGTGCCCCCGATCCTCGTCTTCTGGGGTCCCTCGGCGGCTGTCTCGGCTCCTCCCCACAAGAGCTAACCCCCATTCTGGGAAGCTCTCTCCCAAGGGGGTTAGCTTGCGGGCGCGCTCCCGTGTGATACAGTGGCGGCCATAGCCGCCAAGCGTATCACTCGGCCCGGCCCCCCGGTGCGTCGTGTCATTGATTTGATTGACAGCAGCAGGAGCCAATGGCCAATGGCTGCAATGAAGAGCAGAGAACAGCCGAGATGACCGGGCCGAGAAGCCAGCGCGTTCACGACCTGGGACTATCAAGGGCTTAGGTAAGTAAATGGGGGGGGGGGCTGGGGATGCATTAAGGTGAAAAAAACAGGAAGCTTTACAACCCCTTTAAAAACCAATTACAGTTTGGGTTGAGGTCAGGACTGCAGAACAGTCCAATTCCTCCAACCCAAACTCACTCATCCATGTCTTTATGGACCGTTGATTTGTGCACTGGTCCAAATCATTTGGTGGAGGGGGGATTATGGTGTGGGGGGGTTGTTTTTCAGGGGTTGGGTTTGGCCCCTAAGTTCCAGTGAAGGGAACTCTTAAGGCTTCAGCATACCAAGACATTTTGGACAATTTCATGCTCCCAACTTTGTGGAAACAGTTTGGGGACGGCCCCTTCCTGTTCCAACATGACTGCGCACCAGTGCACAAAGCAAGGTCCATAAAGACATGGATGAGCGAGTTTGGGGTGGAGGAACTTGACTGTCCTGCACAGAATGATGACCTCAGCTGCAGCAGCTGGAGATTTTGACGAGTGGACAAACTGGGCCTTTAGTTGGCCTTTCCTAAGCTCGGGCCAAACTCTATATGGCCACCAACTTGACTTTCATTCCTAATTTTGACATATCAAGCATTTATTCATGTAGACTTGTAAAGTTACTTACCCACTTCCCTACCCAGCCATAGTCAAATGACGTCCACAGATGGGATCTCCCATCCTGGGTGGACGTCATATGATGTCCTGGCTTTGTAGGGGGATATCTGAATGGTGCCTGCAGCTAGGAGGCATCATTCAGATATCCTTTTAAAGTGCCGGCGATTCTGTGCGCCATAAGAATGATCATAGCGGCAGTTCCGTTAGTTTTACCAGAACGAGCGCTCCCGTCTCATACTTGATTCTGAGCATGCGCGTTTTTTTCCCCACGTCGTTAAAGCCTACACACGGCCGTTTTTCATGACGAGAAAAACGACGACGAGAAAAATAGAGCATGTTCCAAATTTTTAATGGCCCTTTTCACGTCGTGAAAAATGCTCTGGAGCCCACACACCATCGTTTTTAACCACTTCCCTACCCGCCCATAGTCAAATGACGTCCACAGATGGGATCTCCCATCCTGGGTGGATGTCATATGACGTCCTCGGCTTTGTAGGGGGATATCTGAATGATGGGTGCAGCTAGAGGCATCATTCAGATATCCTTTTGTTCAGCTGGCGATTCTGTTCACCATAAGAATGATCATAGCGGCGGTTCCGCCGCTTGATCGTTCTTATAGGCGGCGGGAGGGGACATGGCCCCCTCCCGCCGCCATCCGGTGCTTCTCCGGGCTCTCCCGTGCGATCGGGGACCCGGAGCGAATCTTCCGGTGCCGTTGGTGGGTCACGTGACGAGCATAGAGATGACTGGTGACCAGATGGTCACCAGTCATCTCTATGATCGTCGGAGGCCCGGGCGCGATGTGATGACGTCACGCCCGGGTCCTCAAATGTAAACAAAGCCGCCATTGTGGCTGTAAGTATGAGATCAGTGAAAACATTTTCACTGATCTCATGCTTTCCAGCCTGGAGGAGAGATGTGGGGTCTTATTGACCCCGCATCTCTCCATAAAGAGGACCTGTCACACACATTCCTATTACAAGAGATGTTTACATTCCTTGTAATAGGAATAAAAGTGATCAAAAAAAAAAGTTAAATAATTGTAAAAAAATAAATAAATAAGTAAAAAAAAAAAATTAAAACGCCCCTGTCCCCGGTAGCTCGCGATCAGAAGCAAATGCACACGTAAGTCGCCCACATATGTAAACGTCGTTCAAACCACACATGTGAGGTATCGCCGCGTGCGTTAGAGCGCGTGCAACAATTCTAGCACTAGACCTCCTTTGTAATTCTAACCTGGTAACCTGTAAAAAAAATTAAAGCGTCACCTATGGAGATTTTTAAGTATCGAAGTTTGGCGCCATTCCATGAGTGTGCGCAATTTTAAAGCGTGACATGTTAGGTATCTATTTACTCGACGTAACATCATCTTTAATATTTTCCCGACAAATTGGGCTAACTTTACTGTTTTGTTATTTTTTAATTCATGAAACCATTTTTTTTTTTCAAAAAAAGGCGTTTGAAAAATTATTGCGCAAATATCGTGCAAGAAAAAAAGTTGCATAGACCGTCATTTTCTTCCCTAGGGTGTCTGCTAAAAAAACATATATAATGTTTGGGGGTTCTGAGTAATTTTCTAGCAAAAGAATGATGATTTGTACATGTAAGAGAGAAGTGCTAGAATAGGCCCGGTATTGAAGTGGTACAAAAAGCCCTGTATGGAAAGGGTTAAAGCCTCGGACACACGGCCGAGAATCTCGTCAGGAAAAAACACGTCGTTTTTCCTGACGAGATTCTTGACAAGAATTTTGTCCCGGCCGAGTGTACACGCGCTCGATTAAATTATTTTAAATGGAACGAACGCGGTGACGTCATCGACTATGACCAACGTGCGCTCGTCATATTCGATGCCACCGCCGCCATCTTGCTACACCCTATCTATGCCTAGGAAGCTACTGCGCATGCGTCTAAGTCATTTCGAGCATGCGCGGGTTTCCACGGCCTACAGGTAAGCGTACACACTCTCGGGTTTCTTGTCGGGAAACAGGCCGACGAGAATCTCGACGAGAAAATAGAGAGCAGGTTCTCTATTTTTCTCGTTGAGATTCTGGCCAGTTTTCTTGACGAGAAACCTGAAAGCCTCGTACACATGGCCGGTTTTCTGGGCAAGAAAGCTCTCCCGGTAGTTTTCTCGTCGTTTCTTGACGAGAAAGCCGGCCGTGTGTACGAGGCTTAAGGATCCACTTTATGTCAGTATAAGATCACATTTTTAAGGGAACATCAATTCAATAGGTCAAGGGAACATCCTCTTTCAAATGCTTATAAGGACCATTGCTTGGTGTACATACTCTAAATGGTGAGCATACTCTAAAGAGCCCAGTAGAATATGTCGAAGATATACAAATGAATAAAAGTAACAGATGGAGGTGGAGATCTTTTTCTAATAGTTCTCCTCAACACAGAGGTATAATCAACACAGCTATCTCGCACCTTTCCCTGGTATCCGTGAGATCTGTCCAATGTTCACCGACAGCTTTACAGCTAATTAGCCACGTATTTATTATGCTCCTCAAAAACACATATGAGATTTCACACTTTGGCATAAATGAGGTCTTTAAGGTGAGCTAGCCAAGAAGAAAAGCCTGTTTTGTTAATTGAAAGCTAATGAATTCTTGTTTAAGAACAGTAATAGGTAAGCCTTTTGGGACCTATCAGGTGCTACTAGAGCGTCCAATTCCTCCACAGCACCTTCATAATCATCCAGCCAAGCCATATAGGTAAACAAATTACAAGCTAATTAGAAGCTGTTTCCATATGTCTCCTTTTATGACCCAAAGACTCCACTGTTGACCATCGGCATTTATAAGGCCCTGTTTGAGGGGATCTCGGACGCTTGGTTAATTGGAAGAGCTATATAAATATTTAACCTATTGCCCACAACAATAATTGAACATGTTTCCCACCGGCTGGGGAGCCAGAAAACTCGCCTGGTAAAACATAATTAGTGTGAGTGAAGAAAAGAAAGGCGCTCGTTATTTTCATGTGTTGCTCTAATGCAAAAAAATAAAGCTCATTTTCTCTACAAACATGCAGTTGTTAACCTAAATCACTACTCGCTTTTACCCTTCAACCTTTTTTAAGTAATTGCGATCAAGGTCCAAGTATTCCAAACCCGAATGGCTCCATCAGGTAATGAATTGGTGGACTTTAGTTGGTCTTATGCCGCGTACACACGGACAGAAATTTCCGACAGAAAAAGTCCGATGGGAGCTTTTGGTCGGATATTCCAACCGTGTGTATCCTCCATTGGAACTGTTTCTGCCGGAATTTCCGACGGACTTGGATAGAGAGCAGGTTCTCTATTTTTCCGTTGGAAATTCCGAAAGAATTTCCAACAGAAAATGTCCAATGGGAACTTTTGGACGGATATTTCCGACCGTGTGTATCCTCCATTGGAACTGTTTCTGCCGGAAATTTCCGACGGACTTGGATAGAGAGTAGGTTCTCTATTTTTCCGTTGGAAATTCCGACAGAATTTCCAACAGAAAATGTCCAATGGGAACTTTTGCTCGGATATTTCCGACCATGTGTATCCTCCATTGGAACTGTTTCTGCCGGAATTTCCGACGGACTTGGATAGAGAGCAGGTTCTCTATTTTTCCGTTGGAAATTCCGACAGAATTTCCAACAGAAAAAGTCAGATGGGAACTTTTGGTCGGATATTCCGACCGTGTGTATCCTCCATCGGACTGTTTCTGTCGGAATTTCTGACGGACTTGGATAGAGAGTAGGTTCTCTATTTTTCCATTGGAAATTTCCAACGGAGGCTTTCCCGTTGGAAAATCTGACCGTGTGTACACAGCATTCATTTTGGCTAGATATGACATTGTTGACAAGAACTAAAAAGACAGGAACCCAACTAGGAGATAGGAACAGAGTAGTGTCATCCTGAACAAGGACCTTCATGGCAGGATCACCAGGGATTTTTTTATGAAAGCTGCATTTTAACCACTTTCCCCGGGTAGACGTCTTTTACTTTGAGTGAAGATATCTGGATTATGGTTGGAGCTACAGCAGTGGTTCTCAACCTGGGGGTCGGGACCCCCTCGGGGGTCAAATGACGATTAGCCAGGGGTCACCAAATCCTGGGCTGTTCCTGAAGCCCGTACCACTCTCCCAGCCTTTTTGCAGCTGCCCAGCAGGGCTGTCCCTGGAGCCTGTGGAAGCCCAGCTGGGCTGCTCCTGGAGCCCGCAGCCACCCACTCAGCCTCTTCACAGCCGCCCATTCAGTTAATGGCATGGGTGGGGGTGCAAAGACTAGAGGTCAGTTGACTGGTGAGGAATGTGAAGTGGGAGGGGCTGGAGGAGACCCTATCTCCTGATTTCGGCATAGGTGTCACTGCTGCGAGACACCACAAAGCTGGAGACACAGTGAAGCCGGGGACACAGTGAGTAACACTACCTGTGATTAGAGTTGCCATTAAAAGTCCCCACTACAGTTCTCAGATCAGCAGATGACCTTGATCAAGAGCACCTAAGTTGGCTGATCAGAACTCCACCCAGCACTGCCACTGATCCCACCCCCCACCAGAACTGTCACTCACCCCCAACTCCCCGCCAGCACTGCCACTCACCCCCAACTCCCCGCCAGCACTGCCACTCACCCCCAACTCCCCGCCAGCACTGCCACTCACCCCCAACTCCCCGCCAGCACTGCCACTTATTCCACCCCCCCACCAAGAAGTAAGAGAAGGAATAAAAATAGAGAATACATAGAAGGGAGAGGAAAAGAGGGGGAGGAACAAAGAAAAAAAGAAGAGAAAGAGCTAGAAACACAGCTAGAGAGAGGGATGGGGAAAAAAAAGAAATTAGGATTAAGAGAGATGAAAGGGAAAAAAAAGAGAAGAGAGAGAGTGGTACTTCCTAAAATGTACCAGAAGGGGCTGTAATACTGTACGAGTGGAAAGGACTCAGGGATGTCCATTGGTTAGGGGCGCAAATTACTTGTCTTGCCTTGGGTGCTGACAACCCACGCTACGAAAATAATTTTACTGTTAGGGGGTCCCCACAACTTGAAAGATTTTATTAAGGGGTCACGGCACTAGAAAGGTTGAGAACTACTGAGCTACAGGCATCATCCAGATCACTTTTATTTCAGCCACCGATGGCTGTTTAGCCGCTTGATTGCTTTTAAAGGCGGGGGGGGGGGGAGGACCTCCGGTGCGATTGGGTATCTGGAGAATGAATCCACCGGCCATACTCCCTGGCCATCTCTATGACCCTTGGAGGCCAAAAGTGACCATCACTTCTGTCTCTGGCAGATGTAAACACTGCCTTTTTTTTTGGGGGGGGGGGAGTTTTGCCAGAAAGCCTGAGATTGTTTTTTTTTTTTTTATCTCAGGCTCTCCAGCATAGAGGAGAGATGTGGTGACTTATAGACCTCACATCTCTCCATAAAGAGGACCTGTCATGCCCGAATAGGGCATGACAGGTCCTCTTTATGGAGAGATGTGAGGTCTATAAGGGGTGTTTACAATAAATAGGAATAAAAGTGATAAAAAATAAATAAAAATTACTGTATTTATTGGCGTAAAACACTCACTTTTTTACCCTAAACATAGAGGGTAAACTGTGCCTGCGTGTTATACGCAGGGGGCTGTGGAAAGTTTTTTTCCTAAAACTTCCCTCTTATAGTTAGGGTGCATGTTATACGCCTGTGCGTGTTATACGCCGATGAATACGGTAAGTGAAAGTTAAAAAAAATAAATAAATAAAAATAAACCAAGAAGAAAACATTTTTTTTAAAGCTTTTCCATCCCCTCGTGCTCGCACGCAGAAGCAAACGCATGCGTAGGTCGCGCCCGCATATGTAAACAGCGTTTAAACCACACATGTAAAGTATGGCTGCGATCATTAGAGCAAGAGCAATTTTTGTAGGGCTGGACCTCCTCTATAACTCTAAACAGGTAACCTGTAAAAATAAATAAAAATAAAACGTTGCCTATGGAGATTTTTAAGTACCGTAGTTTGGCGCCATTCCTCTAGTGTGCACAGTTTTAAAGCGTGACATGTTTGTTATTAGACATGTGCATTCGTTTTCTTCCGGATGCATTTTCGTCTGAATTTCGGGTATTTTCGTTATCGTTTTAACAAACGAAAACGAACGCGCAGAATCCGAAAGATCCGACATAAAAAAAAATGCTTTATTTTTGTTTTCGTTGCGACAACAGTTCCATATAGATAGGAGATCTGACATGATGCTGACAATAGCGATCTGTGTCTATCGAACCTGCGGTCGAATGTGCCTAACCTTAACTCTATTAGTCCGAGATTATTCTACATAGAGAGAAAAGATTCGACATTATAGAGACAGTGTTGGGGGTAGAAAATTTGTCATGAACGACGAAGATTCGACTAAGCAGCGAAAAACATACAAACATTGAATCTGTCATTGAAGGCTGATGGTGTCTGTCGAAAGTTCTAAGAAGATTCGACGGAGCAGATAAACTGTACGACGCCGCAATCGTACATTTCCGGTCAAATGCTCTGCCCATAGGCTATAGAAGAATTTGAATGTTGGTTGACTAGTAATAATAATTAATAAATATAATTATTACTAGCGTCATACAACATTAGAATTCTTCTATAGCCTATGGGCGGAACATTAGACTGGAAATGTATGATCGCGGCGTCGTACAGTTTCGCTGCTCCGTCGAATATTCTTAGAACATTCGACAGACACCATAAGCCTTCAATGACAGATTCGACCTTAATTCATTCGGATTTTCTGACGAATGCATTTTTTAACGAAACAAAATAAATAAAAACGAATTTTGGGAGTAACTAAATACATTTATTTTTCGAAATTCCGAAACGAAATATTTCAGTGTGCACATGTCTATTTGTTATCTATTTGCTCAGTGTAACATCATCTTTCACATTATGCAAAAAAATTGGTTAAAGTGTTTTGTTTTGTTTTCCAAAAGAAAATCGCGTTTGAAAAATTACTGAGCAAATACCGCGTGATATGCAAAATTGCAATGGCCGCCATTGTATTCCCTAGGGCGATGGCAAACCTATAAAGTGAAAAGAAGAAGGGGTGTGGCGCCAATATAATCAAAAAAAAGATTAAATATATCTAATGCTGCACCTAAAATTAGTGAATACTAATAGGCAAATATGTAGATAGTAAAGGGCGCACAGAACCATATAAGGAAAGTTAAATTAAAAGTGAACACACTGTGTTAAGTGATCATAACATGCATATATGAATCATACACATATCAGATAAAGTCCATATATATGCAAAAATAAAAGCAGGATATTGGAAAACCTATGGCTTGTGTGCCAAAGCTGGCAGTGGCACCCGGTGTGGTCTTCTGCTGCTGTAGCCCATCTGCTTCAGGGTTGGATGTGTTGTGCGTTCAGAGATGCTATTCTGCATACCTTGGGTCAGGGGAGAGCTGGCGGCCTTAGGCCTAGGGGGCAAGTCCAGTCAAGTGGCCCATTGAACCGCTGAATCAGCTCACCATCCATGGCCCACCTGGTTTTTCAATGCAGCCTCACCAGTGCCCATTAGTGCAGCCAACTCCAGTGCCCATCAATGCAGCCTGATCACTGGGGCAGGTTACATGGGGTGTATGGGGGAGATGGGGGGTCAGCTAGGGGTGTCAGGTGCTCTCACCTCAGCTCAGCAGGTCCTTGCATGCCACGGTTTCCTGGGGGGGTAGCGCTCCTGATCCTGGGGTCAAGTTGCAGCCAGCACCCAGCCCTGCAGCCCTGCGTCCCGACTCCCTGGCACGACCTGCCTCTGCCTGCTTCCAAGAATCCAGTCCCAGGGAGTTGTAGTTTCCTCTGCGCTGCTGTGTTTTCCACCCACCAGAAGCTTGAGTGCGGACTACAACTCCCGGAATGCAACAGCTAGTGGTCGGCCGCCATGGCCATGCCCCTGGCCCGACTTCCTAGACCAGAATAAAAAAGAAAATGGTAGTGGGCAGCGGCTGCCGGCCATTTTGAATATAAGTTAGGGCGGCCTGGGAGGCAATTGCTACCCTGCTCCCTGGCCCAGCCCTCCCCTGCCTTGGTTGTAACGAGTGGTTATTTGAGTTACTGTTGCCTTTCTATCATCTGGAACCAGTCTGCCCATTCTCCTCTGACATCAACAAGTCATTTTCCTCCACACAACTGCCGCCCACTGGATATTTCCTCTTTTTCGGACCATTCTCTGTAAACCCGAGAGATGGCTGTGTGTGAAAATCCCAGAAATACTCAGACCAGCCGGGCTGGCACCAACAACCATGCTACGTTCAAAGTCACTTAAATCCCCTTTCTTCTCCATTCTGATGCTTGGTTTGAACTTCAGGTCGCCTTCACCACGTCTAGATGGCTAAATGCATTGAGTTGCTGCCATGTGATTGGCTGATTAGCAATGTGTGTTACCAAGCAACTGATCAGGTGTACCTAATAAAGTGACTGGTGAATGCATACCTCTGTCCAGAACAAACCCTTGGGATTATTTGAAGCCTTTTATCATAGCTAGTACACTATGCGATGTAGAACTCATTTATTGACCTCTAATAATAATATTTTCTCTCCTTCGCTTTTTATTAGAACACAGCGTACCGCCTAGCAGAACTTTCCCATCCTTCTCTCTCCCCACCTCCATCATTGAGCCTCCCCCCCCACCTCTATCAATGAGCCTTCACGCCCCACCTCCATCAATGATCCTTCACTCCCCACCTCCATCAATGAGCCTCCCCCTCCTCCATCAATGAGCCTTCCCCCCCACCTCCATCAATGAGCCTTCACAAACCACCTCCATCAATGATCCTTTGTCCCCACCTCCAGCAATGAGCCTTTGTTCCCCACCTCCATCAATAAACCTTCCCTCCACACCTCCATCAATGAGCCTTCCTCCCCCACCACCTCCATCAATGAGCCTTCCCTCCCCACCTCCATCAATGAGCCTTTGTTCCCCACCCCCATCAATAAACCTTCCCTCCACACCTTCATCAATGAGCCTTCCGCCCCCCACCACCTCTATCAATGAGCCTTCACTCCCCACCTCCATCAATAAGCCTTCCCTCCCCACCTCCATCAATGAGCCTTCCCCCCCACCTTCATCAATGAGCCTTCGCAAACCACCTCCATCAATGAGTCTTCCCTACCCACCTCCATCAATGAGCCTTCTCTCCCCACCTCCATCAATGAGCCTTGGCTCCCCACCTCCATCAATGAGCCTTCACCCCACCTCCATCAATGAGCCTTCCCTCCACCCCCATCAATGAGCCTTCCCTCCCCACCTCCATCAATGAGCCTTCCCTCCCCACCTCCATCAATGAGCCTTCCCTCCCCACCTCCATCAATGAGCCTTGGCTTCCCACCTCCATCAATGAGCCTTGGCTTCCCACCTCCATCAATGAGCCTTGGCTTCCCACCTCCATCAATGAGCCTTCCCTCCCCACCTCCATCAATGAGCCTTATTCCCCACCTCCATCAATGAGCCTTCGCTCTCCACCTTCATTAATGAGCCTTGGCTCCCCACCTCCATCAATGAGCCTTCCCTCCCCTCCTTCACCAATGTGCCTTCGCTCCCCACCTCCATCAATGAGCCTTCCCTCCCCACCTCCATCAATGAGCCTTCGCTCTCCATCTCCATTAATGAGCCTTCCCTCCCCACCTCCAACAATGAGCCTTCGCTCTCCACCTCCATCAATGAGCCTTCCCTCCCCTCCTTCATCAATGAGCCTTCCCTCCCCACCTTCATCAATGATCCTTCACTCCCCACCTCCATCAATGATCCTTCCCCCCTACCCCTATCAATGAGCCTTCACTCCCCACCTCCATCAATGAGCCTTCGCTCCCCACCACCAAGCAGTTGAACTGGTGTACCTAATAAAGTGACTGGTGAGTGCATACCTCTGTCCAGACCAAACCCTAGGGATTATTTGAAGCCTTTTTATCATAGCTAGTACACTATGCGATGGAGAACTCATTTATTGACCTCTAATAATAATATTTTCTCTCCTTTTCTGCTCGCTTTTCATTAGAACACAGCGTACCACCTAGCAGAACTTTCCCGTGCTGGCTCAGACTCGCTCACAAAACTGCATTTCGGCACATGCTGGCAATAACAGAGCTCTTAATCTTTACAGTGAATGTGCCATGGGCATTGAGGTCTATACAATCACATTAGATAAACAAATATGATTTATTTGCATTACCTGCTTCCCACAAGCAATAATATATTTAGCGGTAAATAAAATATCAATCACTGTCATCTTGCATATGGGCGCACTAAGCAGATCCAATACTGTATTCCAGTTCCACGACGAGAGAGGCGAAGTAGCCAAGACTTGCCGTGTCTCTGTACGGGCTTGTAAGATTTACTAAGCTCTTGGCACAAGTATAAGAAACCCAGAGAGAGGAAGTATAACAACAATTCTCGTCCAAGTAAAATCACAGGGGACGAAGTAACATTTTCAGTTTTAAACTGGAAAGAAGAGGGTGTGTTTTCATCATTGAGGAAGTCCTTTGATGAGGTGCGGGGTCAGGAGCCGATTGTGGAGACGGTTATACAAGTTGGATCTCATAGGATTTGGCAGGAACATTGGTTTAAAGTAAAAAAAAAAAAATTTAGAGAGGGCAAAACTCTCCAGAAATTTTACAGAGAATAAAGGACGTGCTTTTTATTTTTTGTGTAAGCTTTTGAAATACACTATATTGTCAAAAGTATTGGGACACCTGCCTTTGCACGCACATGAACTTTAATGGCATCCCAGTCTTGAGCCAGTCAATGTGCCTTCCTCCCTCCACATCCATTACTGAGCCTTCCCTTCCCACCCCACATCCATCAATGAACCTAACCCCCCACCTCCATCAATAAGCCTTCCCTCCCCACCCCACCTCCATCAATGAGCCCTCCCCTCCACCTCCATCAATGAGCATTCCCCTCCCACCTCCATCAATGAGCATTCCCCCCCACCTCCATCAATGAGCCTTCCCCCCACCTCCATCAATGTGCCTTCCCTCACCACATCCATCAATGAGCCTTCACACCCCACCTCCATCAATGAGCCTTCACACCCCACCTCCATCAATGTGCCTTCTCTCCCCACATCCATCAATGAGCCTTCCCTCCCCTCCTCCATTAATGATCCCCCCACCTCTATCAATGAGCCTCCCCCTCACCTCTATCAATGAGCCTTCACACCCTACCTCCATCAATGAGCCTTCTCTCCCCACATCCATCAATCAGCCTTCACTCCCCACCTCCATCAATGAGCCTTCTCTCCCCACATCCATCAATGAGCCTTCCCCCCCAACCCTATCAATGAGCCTTCACTCCCCACCTCCATCAACGAGCCTTCTCTCCCCACCTTCATCAATGAGCCTTTTCTCCCCACCTCCATCAATGAGCCTTTTATCCCCACCTCCAACAATGAGCCTTCACTCCCCACCTCCATCAATGAGCCTTCCCTCCCCACCTCCATCAACAAGCCTCCTCTCCCCACCTCCATCAATGAGCCTTCCCTCCCCTCCTCCATTATTGAGCCCCCCCCACCTCTATCAATGAGCCTTCCCCCCCACCTCTATCAATGAGCCTTCACACCCCACCTCCATCAATGTGCCTTTCCTCCCCACCTCCGTCAATGAGCCTTCCCCCCACCTCCATCAATGAACCTTCACTCTCCACCTCCATCAGAGAGGGCAAAACTCTCCATAAATTTTACAGAAAATAAAGGAAGTGCTTTTTATTTTTTGTGTAAGCTCTTGAAATACACTATATTGTCAAAAGTATTGGGGCACCTGCCTTTGCACGCACATGAACTTTAATGGCATCCCAGTCTTGAGCCAGTCAATGTGCCTTCCTCCCTCCACATCCATTACTGAGCCTTCCCTTCCCACCCCACATCCATCAATGAACCTAACCCCCCACCTCCATCAATAAGCCTTCCCTCCCCACCCCACCTCCATCAATGAGCCCTCCCCTCCACCTCCATCAATGAGCATTCCCCTCCCACCTCCATCAATGAGCATTCCCCCCACCTCCATCAATGAGCCTTCCCCCCACCTCCATCAATGTGCCTTCCCTCCCCACATCCATCAATGAGCCTTCACACCCCACCTCCATCAATGAGCCTTCACACCCCACCTCCATCAATGTGCCTTCTCTCCCCACATCCATCAATGAGCCTTCCCTCCCCTCCTCCATTAATGATCCCCCCACCTCTATCAATGAGCCTCCCCCTCACCTCTATCAATGAGCCTTCACACCCTACCTCCATCAATGAGCCTTCTCTCCCCACATCCATCAATCAGCCTTCACTCCCCACCTCCATCAATGAGCCTTCTCTCCCCACATCCATCAATGAGCCTTCCCCCCCAACCCTATCAATGAGCCTTCACTCCCCACCTCCATCAACGAGCCTTCTCTCCCCACCTTCATCAATGAGCCTTTTCTCCCCACCTCCATCAATGAGCCTTTTATCCCCACCTCCAACAATGAGCCTTCACTCCCCACCTCCATCAATGAGCCTTCCCTCCCCACCTCCATCAACAAGCCTCCTCTCCCCACCTCCATCAATGAGCCTTCCCTCCCCTCCTCCATTATTGAGCCCCCCCACCTCTATCAATGAGCCTTCCCCCCCCACCTCTATCAATGAGCCTTCACACCCCACCTCCATCAATGTGCCTTTCCTCCCACCTCCGTCAATGAGCCTTCCCCCCACCTCCATCAATGAACCTTCACTCTCCACCTCCATCAGAGAGGGCAAAACTCTCCATAAATTTTACAGAAAATAAAGGAAGTGCTTTTTATTTTTTGTGTAAGCTCTTGAAATACACTATATTGTCAAAAGTATTGGGACACCTGCCTTTGCACGCACATGAACTTTAATGGCATCCCAGTCTTGAGCCAGTCAATGTGCCTTCCTCCCTCCACATCCATTACTGAGCCTTCCCTTCCCACCCCACATCCATCAATGAACCTAACCCCCCACCTCCATCAATAAGCCTTCCCTCCCCACCCCACCTCCATCAATGAGCCCTCCCCTCCACCTCCATCAATGAGCATTCCCCTCCCACCTCCATCAATGAGCATTCCCCCCACCTCCATCAATGAGCCTTCCCCCCACCTTCATCAATGTGCCTTCCCTCCCCACATCCATCAATGAGCCTTCACACCCCACCTCCATCAATGAGCCTTCACACCCCACCTCCATCAATGTGCCTTCTCTCCCCACATCCATCAATGAGCCTTCCCTCCCCTCCTCCATTAATGATCCCCCCACCTCTATCAATGAGCCTCCCCCTCACCTCTATCAATGAGCCTTCACACCCTACCTCCATCAATGAGCCTTCTCTCCCCACATCCATCAATCAGCCTTCACTCCCCACCTCCATCAATGAGCCTTCTCTCCCCACATCCATCAATGAGCCTTCCCCCCCAACCCTATCAATGAGCCTTCACTCCCCACCTCCATCAACGAGCCTTCTCTCCCCACCTTCATCAATGAGCCTTTTCTCCCCACCTCCATCAATGAGCCTTTTATCCCCACCTCCAACAATGAGCCTTCACTCCCCACCTCCATCAATGAGCCTTCCCTCCCCACCTCCATCAACAAGCCTCCTCTCCCCACCTCCATCAATGAGCCTTCCCTCCCCTCCTCCATTATTGAGCCCCCCCCACCTCTATCAATGAGCATTCCCCCCCACCTCTATCAATGAGCCTTCACACCCCACCTCCATAAATGTGCCTTTCCTCCCCACCTCCGTCAATGAGCCTTCCCCCCACCTCCATCAATGAACCTTCACTCTCCACCTCCATCAGAGAGGGCAAAACTCTCCATAAATTTTACAGAAAATAAAGGAAGTGCTTTTTATTTTTTGTGTAAGCTCTTGAAATACACTATATTGTCAAAAGTATTGGGACACCTGCCTTTGCACGCACATGAACTTTAATGGCATCCCAGTCTTGAGCCAGTCAATGTGCCTTCCTTCCCCCACATCCATCAATGAGCCTTCCCTTCCCACCCCACCTCCATCAATGGACCTTCCCCCCACCTCCATCAATAAGCCTTCCCTCCCCACCCCACCTCCATCAATGAGCCCTCCCCTCCACCTCCATCAAAGTGCCTTCCTTCCCCACCTCCATCAATGAGCCTTCCCTCCCACACCTCCATCAATGTGCCTTCTCTCCCCACATCCATCAATAAGCCTTCCCCCCACCTCCATTAATGAGCCTTCCCTCCCCACCTCTATCAATGAGTCTTTTCTCCCCACCTCCATCAATGAGCCTTCCCCCTCACATCCATCAATGAGCCTTCCCCCCACCCCTATCAACGAGCCTTCTCTCTCTCCCCACCTCTATCAATGAGCCTTCCCTCCCCTCCTCCATTAATGAGCCCACCCTCACCTCCATCAATGAGCCTTCCCCCCCACCTCTATCAATGAGCCTTCCCTCCCCACCTCCATCAATGTGCCTTCCCTCTATACCTCCATCAATGAGCCCCCCCACCTCTATCAATGAGCCTTCCCCCCACCTCCATCAATGAGCCTTCCCCCCACCTCCATCAATGATCCTTCACTCTCCACCTCCATCAGAGAGGGCAAAACTCTCCATAAATTTAACAGAGAATAAAGGATGTGCTTTTTATTTTTGTGTAAGCTCTTGAAATACACTATATTGTCAAAAGTATTGGGACACCTGCCTTTGCACGCACATGAACTTTAATGGCATCCCAGTCTTAAACCAGTCAATGTGCCTTCCTTCCCCCATACCCATCAATGAGCCTTCCCTTCCCACCCCACCTCCATCAATGGACCTTCTCCCCCACCTCCATCAAAGAGCCTTCCTTCCCCACCTCCATCAATGAGCCTTCACACTCAACCTCCATCAATGTGCCTTCTCGCCCCACATCCATCAATGAGTCTTTACTTCCCACCTTTATCAATGAGCCTTCCCCCCACCCCTATCAATGAGCCTTCACTCTCTACCTCCATCAATGAGCCTTCTCTCCCCACCTCCATCAATGAGCCTTCTCTCCCCACCTCTATCAATGAGCCTTCACTCCCCACTTCCATCAATGAGCCTTCTCTCCCCACCTCCATCAATGAGCCTTCCCTCCCGACCTCCATCAATGACCCCCCCCCACCTCCATCAATGAGCTCCCCCCCACCTCTATCAATGAGCCTCCCCCCACCTCTATCAATGAGCCTTCCCCCCCACCTCCATCAATGAGCCTTCCCTTTCCACCTCTATCAATGAGCCTTCCCCCCCATCTCTATCAATGAGCCTTCCCTCCCCACCTCCATCAATGTGCCCTCTCTCCCCACCTCCATCAATGTGCCTTCCCTCCATACCTCCATCAATGAGCCCCCCCACCTCTATCAATGAGCCTTCCCTCTCCACCTCCATCAATGAGCCTTCCCTCTCCACCTCCATCAATGAGCCTTCCCTCCCCACCTCCATCAATGAGCCTTCCCTCCCCCACCTCCATCAATGAGCCTTCCCTCCCCCACCTCCATCAATGAGAACCTGGTATCGTTCCCTTCAGCCGACTATTCCCTGCACCATAAGAACAATCATAGCGGCAGTTCAGCCACTTGATTGTTCTAACCTCCCCTTTCGCTGCCCTCCGATGCTTCTACTGGCTCACCCGTGTGATCCGTGAGCCAGAGAATAAATCCACTGGCGCCAGAGGTTGACCATAGAGATTTCCAGGGAACAGATGGTCCCCGATCATCTCTATGATTCTCGGAGGCCCGGGCGTGACGTTATGACGTCACACCCGGCCTGGCAGTTGTAAATACTGCCATATACTCGGCTGGAAAGCCGAGATCATCCTGGCTTTTTTTTTTACTTCAGGCTTTTCAGGCTTTCCAGCCTGGAGGAGGGATGTGGGGATGTGGGGTCTTATTGACCCCACATCTCTCCATAAAGAGGACCTGTCACGCACTATTCCTATTTCAAGAGATGTTTACATTCCTTGTAATAGGAATAAAAGTGATCTATTTTTTTTTTTTTTAAAGGGAGAGTGTAAAAATCAAAAAAAATTTATAAAAAAAATAATTTAAAAAAATGTTAAAACGCCCCTGTCCCCGCAAGCTCGCACGCAGAAGTGAACGCATACGTACGTCACGTCCACATATGTAAATGGCATTCAAACCACACGTGAGGTATCGCCGCAAACGTTAGAGTGAGAGCAACAATTCTCTACCAAGACCTCTGTAACTCAAAACGGGTAACCTGTAAAAAAATAAAATAAAAATGTTGCCTATAGAGATTTTTGCAGACATGGGAGTAAGTCACACATGTGCAAGTCACAAGCAAGTCTCAAGTCTTAACCTTCAAGTCTCAAGCAAGTCCCAAGTTACTGTGATGAAAAGCAAGCAAGTCAAGTCGAGTCCCTGCTAAAAGTCAAGCAAGTCAAGTCATTTATTTTGGTCAAGTCACAAATCAAGTCAAAATACTGATCTACCCCATACTGTATAAAAATAATAGGAGGGATAACAATAAATAATATTGGTTATGTGCCCATGCCTCACTGTGCCCAATGCCTCACTGTGCTCGTGTCTCACTGTGCCCAATGCCTCACTGTTCCCATGCTTCACTGTGCCCGTCAGCCGTGTACCTGATCGGCGGCATCCCGGCGGCCATTCCAGTATTCAAAAGCCGCGCCTCCTCCTCGTCTGTGATAGGCGGAACACTCAATTTCCCAGCATTCAGTGTTCCGCCTATCACAGACATCCGCTCATCCTCATAACACAGACGAGGATAAGAGGATGTCTGTGATAGGCTGAACACTGCCTGCTGTGAAATTGAGTGTTCCGCCTATCACAGATGAGGAGGCGCGGCTTTTGAACACTGCAATGGCCGCCGTCTGTCTGCATGACACGCTGATCAGGTAGGCAGAGGCGGCTTGCGGTTAGTGTTAGTGGTGCCAAGTCATTGCAAGTCATATAGCCCAAGTCAAAGTCAAGTCCCAAGTCATTAGTGACGAGTCAAAGTCAAGTCGAGTCATTTATTGAATTCTGTCAAGCAAGTCGCAAGTCCTCAAACAGGTGACTTAAGTCTGACTTAAGTCAAGTCATGTGACTCAAGTCCCCCACCTCTGGATTTTTGAGTACCAAAGTTTGCCGCCATTCCACGAGCGTGCACAATTTTCAAGCGTGACCTGTTAGGTATCTATTTACTCGGTGTAACATCATCTTTCACATTATATATATATATATATATATATATATATATATATATATTATATATATATATTCAAAAAATGGGCTAACTTGAGTTTTTTTAATTTTATTTTTTCTTTTAAAGAATTTTATTAGGATTTTTTTCAAAAAGTTTTCCAAGTTTACAACAAAAATGTCGATATTGTAAATATTTCAAATTCTAAATTTTTATATACAATTAGCAGAACAGACACCTTATTGTGAATACTCAACAGTATCAATATAGTTGAGTATTGTCGTATCAAATAAAATTGAACCAACCAAATTGCACAAATAAAATATTATGTCCTTCAAACATAAATAGATGTCTTGTAATATCTGTCCTGCACATCTGGTATTAAAATTGTACATATGTGTCTGAGTTTGTACTTCCATGTCATCTGGTCTCAAGGTTAACTTGTTGTTCTAAGAAGATGTCATAAAATTCTTATTATAGGACAGGGAGAGGGAAGGGGGAAGCTTGATTGTAGAATTCAAACAATCTTGGGTTGCGTGAAAGAAAAAAAAAAAGAAAAAAAGGGGGGATTATCCAGTTCCCAACCGGCCGCCATAAACACAAAGATCCCGGTTCTCTCAGGGGAGAGGAGACAGATTGTGTGTTCATACTAATATATGTCATACTAAGTATGAACACCAATCTCTCTCTTCCCCTAGTAAGTCCCATCCCCTCTACAGTTAGAACACACTGAGGGAACACAGTTAACCCCTTGATCGCCCCCTAGTGTTAACTCCTTCCCAGCCAGTCTCCCGCTGTGTCATGCTGTCTTAACTGTAGTCGGCGGCCATTGCCGGGTGTACTGCGCATGCGCGAGTGCGTCCACAAGAACGTCTTTCTTGGTGGGTGATAGGGGATTGACGTGCGTTAAATGAAAACCGTGCAGGCACGGTGCGGCGGCTAGTAGAGTTGGTGTATTTGATGGGTTGACGACGTGTAGCAGAAAGACGTTCTCAAGGACGCGCTCGCGCAGTACGCCCGGTTGGAGAATTTGATAAGTTGGAACTTTTGACAGAACACCACCGACTGCAGTTGCATGACACAGCGGGAGATCAAAGGTACATGAGGCTGCAGATGGGCACTGATGAGACAGGTGGGCACAGTGAGGCTGCAGATGGGCACTGATGAGACAGGTGGGCATAGCGAGGCTGCAGATGGGCACAGTGAGGCTGCAAATGGGCACTGATGATACAGGTGGGCATAGTGAGGCTGCAGATGGGCACAGTGGGGCTGCAAATGGGCACTGATGATACAGGTGGGCACAGTGAGGCTTCAGATGGACACTGATGATACAGGTGGGCACAGTGAGGCTGCAAATGGGCACTGATGATACAGGTGAGCACAGTGAAGCTGCAGATGGGCACAGTGAGGCTGCAGATGGGCACTGATGATACAGGTGGGCACAGTGAAGCTGCAAATAGGCACAGTGAGGCTGCAGATGGGCACTGATGATACAGGTGGGCACAGCGAGGCTGCAGATGGGCACTGATGATACAGGTCGGCACAGCGAGGCTGCAGATGGGCACTAATGATACCGGTCAGCACAGTGAGGCTGCAAATGGGCACAGTGAGGCTGCAGACGGGCACTGATGATACAGGTGGGCACAGTGAGGCTGCAGATGGGCACAGTGAGGCTGCAGATGGGAACTGATGATACAGGTGGGCACGGTGAGGCTGCAAATGGGCCCAGTGAGGCTGCAGATGGGCACAGTGATGCTGCAGATGGGCACTGATGATACAGGTGGGCACAGTGAGGCTGCAGATGGGCACTGATGATACAGGTGGGCACAGTGAGGCTGCAGATGGGCACAGTGAGGCTGCAGATGGGCACTGATGATACAGGTGGGCACAGTGAAGCTGTAAATGGGCACAGTGAGGCTGCAGATGGGCACTGATGATACAGGTGGGCACAGTGAGGCTGCAAATGGGCACAGTGAGGCTGCAGATGGGCACAGTGAGGCTGCAGATGGGCACTGATGATATAAGTGGGCACAGTGAGGCTGCAGATGGGCACAGTGAGGCTGCAGATGGGCACTGATGATACAGGTGGGCACAGTGAGGCTGCAGGTGGGCACAGTGAGGCTGCAGATGGGCACTGATGATACAGGTGGGCACAGTGAGGCTGAAGATGGGCACAGTGAGGCTGCAGATGGGCACTGATGATACAGGTGGGCACAGCGAGGCTGCAGATGGTCACCGATGATACAGGTGGGCACAGTGAGGCTGCAAATGGGCATTGTTTACCAGTAGCTGCTGCATTTCCCACCCTAGGCTTATACTCGAGTCAATATGTTTTCCCAGTTTTGTGGTGGTAAAATTAGGTGACTCGGCTTATATTCGGGTCGGCTTATACACGAGTATATACAGCATAATGTTTGGGGTTTCTGAGTAATTTTCTACCAAAAAAAAAAAGATGATTTTTACATGTAGGAGCAAAAGTGTCAGAATTGGCCCCGGATGGGCAGTGGTTAAATCAATAGTTGACTTTATATTTCTCCGCTTACTTAAAACTGAATTATCTCTCAGAAAAGCGCACGAAACAAACTTCAACTTAATCATCGTTTGGTCAATCTCGCCCTTTAGGTAATATTACATTACGTACAGTTAGTCCCCTTGACATTTTGTCCTGTTCTACCAAGAAAAACCCATAAAAATAAATAAAAAATAAGACTATTTATTTTCCGAAGCAAGTGCGTGAGCCTGAGCCTATTAAACCACAAAAGAAAAAAAAAAGAAAAAAATCAGTTAATGGTAATATTACGGTCAGAAATGCCAGCATATTTCTTGTAATAAGACAAGCCTAACTTAACAAGAGGGTAACAAGGCACAAGTAGGGATCAAAGGGGTCCCAGCTCCGTGCCTCAGGTGGTGAATCGCGTCTACAACGTCAGAAAAAAAGGGAATTCTCCTGGGGCCGACCTTACAAATTAATTACCGCCAATACGTTTGTATGCCGGCAGTCCACAACACATTTTATTTTACCACTTATTAGAAGCAGAAAAAAAAAAAAAGGCGGAACGGGCCGGCTTATCGGTCCATGACCCTCAACGCGGCCATTGTGCCCGGGGGGATAAAATGATTGCGTGTATTTGTGGTGCGTTACAGCAGAACGTATAAATAGAGCGGCTTGGTAACTGGATACGGAGAGAGAGAGAGGGAGAGACGGAATTAACTATTCATGGGGTTGCTTAGGAAACGGCGATAACTACGAAACGCAGAAGGTCACACTGACCCAGTGGTGCCTGAAAGATCTGTAATATGTGTTTGTTTGTTAAAAAAAAAAAAAAAAAAAAGTTTTGTTTGCAGCTTTCCTGAGATTAAAAATAACACGTTGGATCTGTATTTAAGGCTAATGAGTTCAGGAAAAAAAAAAAAAGCAGACGTGTAAAAAAAAAAAAAGGCAAGAAAAAGAGGAGAGCGCCTCCTAAGTGTAGTATTAAGACGTATTTATTTATAATATCACAATTGGCAACTGATATATACAGAAAATGGAAAGGTTCCCCAGTGGGGCTTTGTCCAAAGCCCCACCGGGGAACGTTTCCATTTTCTTATCATTTCGGGGTTCGCAGCGCTTGTATCTCTCCTCCATATCACTCATATATACAGTGCCTTGAAAAAGTATTCCTACCCCTTGACATTTTCCAAATTTTCTCATGTAACCAAAAAATATAAATGTCTATTATTGGGATTTTAAGAGATAGACCGACACAAAGTGGCACATAATTGTGAAGTGGAAAGAAAAATGATAAATGGTTTTCCAATTTTTTTACAAATAAATATGTGAAAAGTGTTGGGGGGCATTTTTATTCAGCCCCCCTTTACTCTGATACCCCTAACTAAAATCTAGTGGGACCAATTGCCTTCAGAAGTCACCTAATTAGTAAATAGAGTCCACCTGTGTGTAATTTAATCTCAGTATAAATGCAGCTGTTCTGTGAAGCCCTCAAAGGTTTGTTAGAGAACCTTAGTGAACAAACAGCATCATGAAGGCCAAGGAACACACCAGACAGGTCAGGGATAAAGTTGTGGAGAAGTATAAAGCAGGGTTAGGTTATAAAAAAATCTCCCAAGCTTTGAACATCTCACAGAGCTCTGTTCAATCCATCATCGGAAAATGGAAAGAGTATGGCACAACTGCAAACCTACCAAGACATGGCCGTCCACCTAAACTGACCGGGCCGGGCAAGGAGAACATTCATCAGAGAAGCAGCCAAGAGGTCCATGGTAACTCTGGAGGAGCTGCAGAGATCCACAGCTCAGGTGGGAGAATCTGTCCACAGGAAAACTATTAGTCGTGCTTCTCCACAAATCTGCCCTTTATGGAAGAGTGACAAGAAGAAAGACATTGGTGAAAGAAAGTCATAAGAAGTCCTGTTTGTAGTTTGTGAGAAGCCATGTGGGGGACACAGCAATCATGTGGGGGACACAGCAAACATGTGGGGGACACAGCAAACATGTGGGGGACACCGCAATCATGTGGGGGACACAGCAAACATGTGGGGGACACAGCAATCATGTGGGGGACACAGCAAACATGTGGGGGACACGGCAATCATGTGGGGGACACAGCAAACATGTGGGGGACACAGCAATCATGTGGGGGACACAGCAAACATGTGGGGGACACAGAAAACATGTGGGGGACATCGCAATTATGTGGGGGACACCGCAATCATGTGGGGGACACAGCAAACATGTGGGGGACACAGCAATCATGTGGGGGACACAGCAAACATGTGGGGGACACAGCAAACATGTGGGGGACACAGCAATCATGTGGGGGACACAGCAAACATGTGGGGGACACAGAAAACATGTGGGGGACACAGTGAACATGTGGGGGACACATCAAACATGTGGAAGAAGGTGCTCTGGTCAGATGAGACCAAAATGGAACTTTTTCGCCTAAAAGCAAAACGCTATGTGTGACGGAAAACTAACACTGCACATCACCCTGAACACACCATCCACACTGTGAAACATGGCGGTGGCAGCATCAGGTTGTGGTTGTGGTTTGTGCAAAAGTTATAGCGTCTACAAACTATGGGATATGTTTATTGAATTTTTATTATTTTTTTTTTTTTTTCAAGAAATGGCGGCGATCAGCGATTTTTAGTGGGACTGCGATATTTCAGCGGACAAATCAGACAGTAAGTGACACTTTATGGGGACCAGTGACAGCAATACAGTGATAAGTGCTAAAAATAAAATGCATTGTCACTGTGCTAATGACACTGGCAGGGAAGGGGTTAACATTAGGGTTGATCAAAGGGTTGAATGTGCTCCTGCGGAAAGCTTTTGAACTGTGTGGGGGAGGTGCTTTGACTGGGGGAAGGCAGAGATCCCGTGTTTCTCCATCTTCCCCTCTCACAGAACGGCGATCTGCCTTGTTAACATAGTGTAAAGGCCAGTCAAGTTCCTCCACCCTAAAATCGCTCCTCCATGTCTTTATGGACCTTGCTTTGTGCTCTGGTGAGCAGTCATGTTGGAACAGGAAGGGGCCGTCCCCAAACTCCTCCCACAAAGTTGGGAGAATGAAATTGTCCAACATGTCTTGGTATGCTGACGCCTTAAGAGTTCCCTTCACTGGAACTAAGGAGCCAAGCCCAACCCCTGAAAAACAACCCCCACACCATAATCCCCCCTCCCCTCCCCCACACCATAATCCCCCCCTCCACCAAATGATTTGGACCAGAGCACAAATCAAGGTCCATAAAGACATGGATGAGCGAGTTTGGGGTGGAGGAACTTGACTGGCCTGCACAGAGTCCTGACCTCAATTTGATAGAACACTTTTGGGATGAATTAGAGCGAAGACTGCGAGCCAGGCCTTCTCGTCCAACATCAGTGCCTGACCTCACAAATGCGCTTCTGGAAGAATGGTTCCATAGACACCAGTGGCGGCCCGCCCATTCGATGAACCAGAGTGCCGCTATCCACGGCCGCTATTTTGATAGGACACCGCCACCCCCTATTCATGAGTCCCCGCCCCTTTAAGGACGCCAGGCGTGTACATTTTCGTTTTTTTTTTTTTAAGCACCTGATTAGAGCCAGAGGCTCTAAGGCTACTTTCACACTGAAGCACTGGATGCGCTGGCGGTATAGCGGCGCTATTTGTAGCGCCGCTATACCGTAATTTTTGCCGCGATTTGCAGGCGATTTTAACCCCCGCTAGCGACCGAAAATGGGTTAAAAACGCCCGAAATTACGCCTCTTTGCGGCGTATTGCGAGCGTTTTGGAGGCGCTACCCCATTGATATCAATGGGCAGGGGGCGCTATAGGAGCAGTATTTTTACCGCTCCTATCGCGCCTCAAAGATGCGGCTTGCAGGAGTTTTTTGACCCTCCTGCAAGCGCAACGCTCCAGTGTGAAATCCCTCGGGGCTTTCACATTGGATACAATTGAGCGGCTTTTTTGGGGCGCATTGCAGGCGCTATTTTTAGCGCAATAGCGCCTGCAAAGCGCCTCAGTGTGAAAGGGGCCTAATAGGCTTCAAAGTAGGGTGGGCTCCTGGTGCAGAGCATTGCGCCAGGATCCCGCCCAGGTGTTACAACAGCGAATTCATTTTCACTATTGAAACACTGATCCTCAATCCGGCCAATCAGAAGCAGGTCTGAGACCCGTTTTCCGATTGGCCGAAAAGAGAAGAGTCCCAATTGGCCGCCGTGGAGGAGGGAGGAAACGGAAGCCGCTGCAATGCCTGTGGAAAGCAAGGGAAGGGAAAGCTGTCGCCGCCTAGCAAGGGAAGTCGCCGGTAAAGCCCGGGAGAACCGCTGCCCACCATAGATGGTGCACCGGACACACCCGACCGACCGCCGGTGGGGGTAGGGGTGGGGGTTGACTGTTTGCTGCCCCCTCCCCCAAAAAAAAAATCACCACTGGCCGCCACTGATAGACATCCTCCTAAACCTTGTGGACGGCCTTCCCAGAAGAGTTGAAGCTGTTATAGCTGCAAAGGGCGGAGCCAACTCACTATTGAACCCTACGGACTAAGACTGGGATACCATTATGCCGCGTACACACGACCGTTTTTCATGACGAGAAAAATGCCATTTTTTTATTTGGTCCTTAAAGTGGAGCTCCACCCTAATTTTTCACTTCTGCGGATCGGATTCCTCCCCCCCCTCCGGTGTCACAATTGACACCTTTCAGGGGGGAGGGGGGTGAAGATACCTGTCTAAGACAGGTATTTTCACCCACATCCGGGAGTCCTCTCTCCGGGAATCTGCGGGAATTACGTCACTTCCCGCAGACTTCCCGTAGTGTTCTGGGAGACACTCGGCTCCCAGAACACAGGAGCACCAATAAGAACGGCGCAGCGCGACTCGCGCATGCGCCGTAGGGAACCGGGCATGAAGCCGCAAGGCTTCACTTCCTGGTTCCCTCAGCGAGGATGGCGGAGGGAGCAGCAGAGCGACGAGCGGTCGCTCGTCCTCTGCTGCGGACGTCGCTGGACTCCAGGACAGGTAAGTGTCCATATATTAAAAGCCAGCAGCTGCTTTAGCTGTAGCTGCTGGCTTTTAATATTTTTTTTTTCCGGCGGAGCTCCGCTTTAACCACCTCAATACCGGGCCTATTCTGGTACTTCTCTCCTACATGTACAAATCATCATTCTTTTGCTAGAAAATTACTCAGAACTCCCAAACATTATATATTTTTTTTAACAGACACCCTAGGGAATAAAATGACGGTCATTGCAACTTTTTTTCTTGCACGATATTTGCGCAATAATTTTTCAAACGCCTTTTTAAAAAAAAAAAATGGTTTCATGAATTAAAAAATAACAAAACAGTAAAGTTAGCCCAATTTTTGGGGAAAATATGATAGATGATGTTACGCCGAGTAAATAGATACCTAACATGTCACACTTTTAAAATTTCGCACACTCATGGAATGGCACCAAACTTCTGTACTTAAAAATCTCAGACAATTTAATTTCTTTTTCAGGTTACCAGGTTAGAATTACAGAGAAGGTCTAGTGCTAGAATTGTTGCACGCGCTCTAACGCACGTGGCGATACCTCACATGCGTGGTTTGAAAGGCGTTTACATATGTGGGCGACTTACGTGTGCATTCACTCCTGATCGCGAGCTACCGGGGACAGGGGCGTTTTAATTTTTTTTTTTACTTATTTATTTATTTTTTTACAATTATTTTACTTTTTTTTTTTTTTGATCACTTTTATTCCTATTACAAGAAATGTAAACATCCCTTGTAATAGGAATGGTGTGTGACAGGTCCTCTTTATTGAGAGATGCGGGGTCAATAAGACCTCCACATCTCTCCTCCAGGCTGGAAAGCATGAGATCAGTGAATTTTTTTTCACTGATCTCATACTTACAGCCGCAATGGCAGCTTTGTTTACATTTGAGGACCCGGACGTGATGTCATCACATCGCGCCTGGGCCTCCGACGATCATAGAGATGACTGGTGACCATCTGGTCACCAGTCATCTCTATGCTCATCACGTGACCCACCAACGGCGCCGGACGATTCTCTCCGGGTCCCCGATCGCACGGGGGAGCCCGAGGAAGCACCGGATGGCGGCGGGAGGGGGCCATGTCCCCTCCCGCCGCCTATAAGAACGATCAAGCGGCGGAACCGCCGCTATGATCATTCTTATGGTGAACAGAATCGCCAGCTGAACAAAAGGATATCTGAATGATGCCTCTAGCTGCACCCATCATTCAGATATCCCCCTACAAAGCCGAGGACGTCATATGACATCCACCCAGGATGGGAGATCCCATCTGTGGACGTCATTTGACTATGGGCGGGTAGGGAAGTGGTTAAAAACGATGGTGTGTGGGCTCCAGAGCATTTTTCACGACGTGAAAAGGGCCATTAAAAATTTGGAACATGCTCTATTTTTCTCGTCGTCGTTTTTCTCGTCATGAAAAACGGCCGTGTGTAGGCTTTAACGACGTGGGGAAAAAACGCGCATGCTCAGAATCAAGTATGAGACGGGAGCGCTCGTTCTGGTAAAACTAACGTTCGTAATGGAGATCGCACATTCGTCACGCTGTAACGGACTGAAGAGCACGAGGCTGAAAAGCGCGAATCGTCGCTCAACAAAGTTTTACTAACACGAGAATCAGCAAAAGCAGCCCAAAGGGTGGCGCCATCCAAATGGAACCTCCCCTTTATAGTGCCGTCGTACATTTCGTACTTCACTGCGCTTTGCTCAAGCATTTTTTTTTCACGATCGTGTGTAGGCAAGGCAGGCTTGAGAAGAATCACGTCGAGAAAAACGTCGTTTTTTTCAATGACATTAAAAACGTCCGTGTGTACGCGGCATTAGGCTCCGTTCACATCTAGGCATTGCTATTTTAAAGGAGTTTTTCTGGCATTTTTGCAGCGTTTTTGTACAGGCATTTTGAAGTTCAAAAGGTCACCAATGTAAAAGAATTAAAATGCTTGTAATCTGCCAAAAAAGAAGCTCATGTACTTTTTTGGGCGACGGGTATTTTACTTCAGGCGACAGAACACTCTAATGTGAACAGGGACCATTGAAATTAATGGAATTTGTCTTGTTGGGCATTTTTAGAGCTGAGGCTTAGACCCCTTTCACACTGGGGTGTTTTTCAGGCGCTCTAGCGTTAAAAAAAAAGCACATGTAAAGCGCCTAAAAGAAGCTGCATCTGCAATCCCAATGTGAAAGCCTGAGTACTTTCACACTGAGGCGCTGCGCTGGCAGGGCGTCAAAAAAAGTCCTGCAAGCAGCTTCTTTGCAGCGCTTTAGGAGCGTTGAATACACCCCTTCCCATTGAGGCTCTTTTTTTTTAACGCCGAAGCGCCTAAAAAAAAAAAAACAGTGTGAAATGGGGTCTTAGCGGAGCTTATCCAGCGTTTTTCGGGCGCTGGCAGTGTGAAGGGGCTCTGAAAGGCTTTCACATTGGGATTGCAGATGAGGCTTCTTTCAGGCGTTTTTTTTTTTAATGCCAAAGCGCCTGAAAAACGCCCCAGTGTGAAAGGGGTCTTAAGCCTCGTACACACGGCCGAGAATCTCGTCGTAAAAAACACGTCGTTTTTTTCGACGAGATCCTTGGACAAAAAACTTGTCCCGGCCGAGTGTACACACGCTCCTTTCAAAGAACCCGCGGTTCTTTGAATAGAGCGAACGCGGTGACGTAATTGAATACGGCGAGCATGCGCTCGTCACATTCGATGCCGTCGCCGCCATCTTTGTACACCCTATCCTATGCCTAGGAATCTACCGCGCATGAGACTTCGACTCATGCGCGGTAGATTCCTAGGCATAGGATAGGGTGTACAAAGATGGCGGCGACGGCATAAGGCTTCCCGGCGAAAAGGTAAGTGTACACACACACAATTTTCTTGTCGAGAAACATGCTGACGAGAATCTCGACGAGAAAATAGAGAGCAGGTTCTCTATTTTCTCGTCGAGATTACTTGTCGGTTTTCTTGACCATACACACGAACGAGTTTCTCGGCAAGAAATCTCTACCAGCAAGTTTCTTGCTGCTTCTTGCCGAGAAACTCGGTCGTGTGTACGAGGCTTGAGAGCAGAAAAACTCCCAAAAACACTTAGGTATGAACGGAGCCTAGGACCACTTTCACACTGAGGCGTATTTCAGGCATTTTAGCGCTAAAAATAGCGCATAAATAACGCCTGAAATACTCCTGCCCCAGCATTCTCAATGTGAAAGACCGAGGGCTTTCACACTGAAGCGATGCGCTGGCGGGAGGAAAAAAAATTTCCTGCAAGCCGCATCTTTGGAGCGGTAAATGAGCGGTGTGTACATCGCTCCTTTACCGCTCCTTCTCATTGAAATCAATGGGACACCGCGGTAATACCTCCCCTTGCTGTAGCCGCGGTTTGCGGGCGGTATTAACCCTTTTTCGGCTGCTAGCGGGGGTTAAAACCGCACCGCTTGCGGCCAAATATTGCGGTAAATACGACAGTATAGCGGCGCTAAAAATCGATCCGCTATACCGTCACCGCACCTGCCCGCCCCAGTTTGAAAGGGGCCTAACAGTCGTGTGTACGCGACATTTCAGGTGCTTTAGCGTTAAAAAAAGCGCCTGTAAAGCTCCTGAAAGAAGCTGTATCTGCAATCCCAATGTGAAAGCCCGAGTGCTTTCACACTAAAGCGCCTGAAAAACGCCCCAGTGTGAAAAGGGTCTTAGCGTTAAAAACAGTGGCTTTGATAAAGAAGCTGTGCGCTTCGAAACGCGTCAGCCGGTAGTGCGCCCCATCACGGTCTCCTTGATCGGTCGAAGTGTGGTTTGGGTTTCACATGCTGCAGCCTCCAAGGCACTGTTTGTACAATGCGAACTTCTGTACTAGTTTTGTGAGTACCTTTCTATTGCTTTTATTTTAAATAAATTATTCTAAACGATATCACACCAGGCTGGTGCGCCCTTGTTCTTCCTTTTTTTCATTAGCATTAAAAAAAGTGCCTGTAAAGCGCCTGAAAGAAGCCTCATCAAAAATAAGTCCTGCAGGCAGCTTCTTTGCAGCGCCTTAGGAGCGTTAAATACACCGCTCCTAAAGCGCCCCTTCCCATTGAGGCTCTTTTTTTTTAACGCCAAAGCGCCTGAAAAACGCCCCAGTGTGAAAGGGGTCTTTAGGCCCCTTTCACACTGGGGCGGGAGGTGCGCTGGTGGTATAGCACTGCTATTTTTAGCGGCGCTAAACCCGTCGAAATTGCCGCGTATTCGGCCGCTAGCGGTGCGGTTTTAACCCCCGCTAGCGGCCGAAACGGGTTAATACCGCCGGCGATGCGCCTCTGTAGAGGCGCATTGCCGGCGGTATAGCCGCGCTGTCCCATTGATTTCAATGGGAAGGAGCGGTGAAGGAGCGGTATACACAACACTCCTTCACCGCTCCAAAGATGCGGCTAGCAGGACTTTTGGAGCGGTCCTGCTAGCGCACCGCCTCAGTGTGAAAGCCCTCGGGCTTTCACACTGAGACTGCAGGGACAGGGGTTTTTCAGGCGGTATTTAGGCGCTATTTTTAGCACTAAAACGCCTGAAAAACTCCTCAGTGTGAAAGGGGCCTTACCCGCATTTTTTGGGCGCTGGCAGTGTGAAAGGGCTCTGAAAGCACTTGGGCTTTCACATTGGGATTGCAGATAAGGGCTTCTTTCAGTGCCTGAAAAACGCCCCAGTGTGAAAGGGGTCTTAGAGCAGAAAAACGCCCAAAAACACCTAGGTATGAACGGAGCCTAAGACCACTTTCACACTGAGGCGCTTTTCAGGTGCTTTCCCCCTTAAAAAAGCGCCTGAAAACTTATTTCCATTAAAATCAATGGATGCTTTCACACTGAGGCAGTGCGCTGAAAAAACGCCCCTCTCCATTGAAATAAATTGAAATCGCTTCAAAAGCGCATGAAAAGCGCTTCAAAAGCGCTCAATGTTTTACTGGCAGTTTTTTAAGCGCCTCAGTGTGAAAGTGGCCTTATTAAAGTTCATGTGCGTGTAAAGGCAGGCGTCCCAATAATTTTGGTAATATAGAGTATATTTAATGCCCCCAAGGCTCACAATGCTGTTGTGCATCATGTGCTCCTTCATCCAGAGTGGGGAGGGGGTGCTCTAATACAGTAGATGTGTTACTGGCCAAATCATCAGGTAAAAAAACAAAAAGGGGGGAAAAAGCCAAAGAAAAGAAAACGAATGCAGCCGCCACATCTAATGATTGGAAAGCTGCAATACATTACATTTTTGATTTTAGGTTCAAATGGTGAAGAAAAAATAAATGTCACACATTGAGACTTTAAGCATCGCCCATTATTCTTCCTCTTTACTTGTTGCTCCCGATGTGAAATCGCTTCACAGGTGACTTTGAATTGTTTTTAGGGAGAGATGAAAGGAAAGTAATCTGCTTCCTTGTAACATCTCACGGGATGGAAGAGATACTTTGTCACACCTACAAGAGGAGGCAATTTCATTGTAATTCCCGACCAACTGAGACGCTCACTATCTGAAAATTATGAGAAGATTCCTCTTCCCCGTGAGAGCCGTGTAATGCACTTTGGAGAACTTTCCTGCATGCCTATTGGATATTTTCGGGAACGTATTTTTCTTTTTTATAAATATATCAAATTCTTCCGGGCATCTCAATGGTAGCAGGCGTCACACCGGCCTGATTTGAACACAGACACTCGGCCCAGGGGAGGGCTGGTAGCCTTAGGCCTGGGGGGCAAGTCCAGTCAAGTGGCCCATTGAACCGCCGAATCAGCTCACCATCCATGGCCCACCTGGTTTTTCAATGCAGCCTCACCAGTGCCCATCAGTGCAGCCAACTCCAGTGCCCATCAATGCAGCCTGATCACTGGGGCAGATTACATGGGGTGTATGGGGGGGAGATGGGGGGTCAGCTAGGGGTGTTAGGGTCTCTCACCTCAGTGATCTCAGCTCAGCAGGTCCTTGCACGCCACGGTCTCCTGGGGGGGGGGTAACGCTCCTGATCCTGGGGTCAAGTTGGAGCCAGCGCCCAGCCCTGCATCCCGACTCCCTGGCATGCCCTGCCTCTGCCTGCTTCCAAGAATCCGGTCCCAGGGAGTTGTAGTTTCCTCTGCGCTGCTGTGTTTTCCACCCACCAGAAGCTTGAGCGCGGACTACAACTCCCGGAATGCAACAGCTAGTGGTCGGCCACCATGGCCGTGCCCCCGGTCCGACTTCCTAGACCAGAATAAAAAAGAAAATGGTAGCGGGCAGTGGCTGCCGGCCATTTTGAACATAAGTTAGGGCAGCCTGGGAGGCAATTGCCACCCTGCCCCCTGGCCCAGCCCTCCCCTGGCTCGGCCTGATTTGAACACAGACGCTCGGCTTGATCCTGCATTGATCAGCTCTGTATATTGTTTTGCCTCGCTACACTCGTCATGTACATCACCTACAGGAGATATGGAAACTTTATAAATGGATGTTAGTAGTAGACATGTGCAATTCGTTTTTGGAACAGTTTTTGGGTTATTCAGGAGATACGGATGTATCCGCCCCCCCCCCCAAAGCACCTTTATGGGGACAAGGGCCTCTTCCCCACAACCCTGGCACGGTGGTTGTGGGGGTCTGTGGGCAGGGGGCTTAATCAGAATCTGGAAGCCCCCTTTAACAAGAGTGCCCCCAGATCCTGCCCCTCCCATGTGAATGAGTATGGGGTACATATTTACTAGCCCCTTCCCCAGTTCTCCATCCTGAAGCATCCCCCTGTGTGCCCGCAGCAGCTGCCGATGGGAGAGGAGAAGAGGGAAGCTGACAGCGCTAAGGGGGGCAGCACAGGGAAACTGCGCCACATGGGGTGATCAGGGCCGTTTGAAGGAATTTGGGGGCCACAGGCAGGATTTTTAAACAAGTTGAGAAGCGGGGGGGATTGCTACTGGGCGGGGGGGGGGGGGTTGACGCTCACCCCTGATGTTCTTGGGGGGAGGCCCCGTGGGACATTGACGCTGATCGCGAAAGGGGGGATCCAGGAGGGGGGAGGACGATCGCAGGAGGAGGAGAGGCGATCGCGGGGGGGCCCGATCACAGGAGAGGGGGCCGATCGCGGGAGGGGGGCCCGATCGCGGGAGGAGTGGGGGGATGATCGCAGGAGGGGGGCCCGATCATGGGAGGGGGGGCCCGATCGCGAAAGGGGTGGGGGGGACGATCGCCCGACGTTAGAGTGGATAAGGGGGGGTTTGTCTTACCTTCTCCTCCCGTGCTGCCGCCTCTTGCTTCTCTTCCTGCTCTGCGGGAAAATTCACACTATCGCTGGACTGCTGGGGCCCCAGGCCAGCTCGGGGCCCCAAGCAGTTGCTTGGTTTGCCTGTCCTGTTCCGACGGCCCTGGGGGTGATTAGGGTGGGCCCAGGCATGCCTATGGTGAGGGCACTCTAATACAGGAGGTGTGTTACCGGCCAGATGACCAGGTGAAAACAGAATGAAAAGAAGACTAAAAAAAGAAAACAAATGCAGCCACCCCATCTAATGATTGATAAGCTGCAATATACAGTGGGTACGGAAAGTATTCAGACCCCCTAAATTTTTCACTCTTTGTTATATTGCAGCCATTTGCTAAAATCATTTAAGTTCATTTTTTTTCCTCATTAATGTACACACAGCACCCCATAATGTACACACAGCACCCCATAATGTACACACAGCCCCCCATATTGTACACACATCCCCCATAATGTACACACAGCACCCCATATTGACAGAAAAACACAGAATTGTTGAAATTTTTGCAGATTTATAAAAAAAAGAAAAAGTAAAATATCCCATGCTCCTAAGTATTCAGACCCTTTGCTGTGACACTCATATATATATAACTCAGGTGCTGTCCATTTCTTCTGATCATCCTTGAGATGGTTCTACACCTTCATTTGAGTCCAGCTGTGTTTGATTATACTGATTGGACTTGATTAGGAAAGCCACACACCTGTCTATAGAAGACCTTACAGCTCACAGTGCATGTCAGAGCAAATGAGAATCATGAGGTCAAAGGAACTGCCTGAAGAGCTCAGAGACAGAATTGTGGCAAGGCACAGATCTGGCCAAGGTTACAAAAGAATTTCTGCTGCACTTAAGGTTCCTAAGAGCACAGTGGCCTCCATAATCCTTAAATGGTAGACGTTTGGGACGACCAGAACCCTTCCTAGAGCTGGCTGTCCGGCCAAACTGAGCTATCGGGGGAGAAGAGCCTTGGTGAGAGAGGTAAAGAAGAACCCAAAGATCACTGTGGCTGAGCTCCAGAGATGCAGTCGGGAGATGGAAGAAAGTTGTAGAAAGTCACCCATCACTGCAGCCCTCCACACTGCCCTGTGATTAGGCACAAGAGGCGGAATTTATGGTTTCTCCAATCACAAGCAGGGGGTGGGGATTGTGACTCTCCAGATATGCCCGGCCAGGACAAGTACTGTCAGTGAGTAAAATAGCGATATGGCGGCCTTTTTTGGGGACATCAGATTGGCCCGGGGGGTGGCTGTGTCAGTTTCATTCTGGAAAACCGTATTGTCCTGGAATAAAGGTGCTCGGGACCCGGGACAGACCTGCAAAATTTGGGACTGTCCCGGGCAATGTGGGACTGTCCCAGGCAATTCGGTACAGGTGGTCATCCTAAATATATGACATTTCTGGTTTTGAGTTTAATGCCGCTTTAACAGAAGGGGAGGACGGACCTTAATAAGCTTGGCCAGGCCATCTAGGCTTCTGTTACCCCCCTCGTCTTTAAAGGGTTTATTTTCCTTTTTTTTTTTTTTTTTTTACTGGGGTGCATCTTCAAACATTTCTTTTTCTTTTTCCTCCTAAAATATTCCCGAACATTCCCAGCCGCCGTCTCCTTTCCTGCGTCAGCAATACGGGATGAGAGAGAAGAAAGTGTGTTTTAATTGCCACACTCAGACCAAGGTTGTCTAAAGGATATTATCAACTTTCTCCGACACTTTGAAATGCGTTTGCCTGTGAACCATGAAAAGGAGCAGATCCTTTCAAAACTCCGGGGCTGGCTGGCTGATCAAAGTAAACGACAATTAATATTATTCCTGAAATGCTATAGCATGACCTTAAATAATAGATGACTCCATTTCTAAGATACAATGATTAAAATCTACGACGGAAGCCCGACGCTCGCCTTCTGCTAGCGCTGACTGATGCCCTTGTGCGCGCCGGGGGAAGGACGCGGGTCTCAGATGTTGACTCTGTACCCAGTGGTGATGCACAATGCACTTGGCAGGTCGCTGGAAAGAGGTTTTTTTTTTTTTTTTTTGAAGGGCTCCTTAGTGCCTACTGAGCTGTGATGATTGAGGGGTCAGGAGGCCACCATGGCGACCTCCGTTTGGCTCATAAACTGCAGTTTAGGCGTAATTCCTCCAAAAACCTGAAATCAAACCTGCCCTAAGAGCCGGTTCACACTGGGGCAACACGACTTCCAGCGCGACTTTACAAGGCAACTTTAAGGCAACTTCGAGGCATTTTCGAGTTTCCTCCAGGACAGGCGACTTTGCCAGTGGCCAATCAAACGATAATCAGCTCTGTGGAAGGGAGGGGGGAGGAAGGGGTTTGCCTGAGAAAACTATTTTCTCTTCCTGTAAAGTTGCTTCAGTTAAGACACTGATCCGACTTTGGAGGCGACTTCCATTGAAATCAATGGGTACATATCGCCTAGAAGTCGTTTTCAAGTAGTACAGGAACCTTTTTTGAAGTCGGAGCGACTTCTGTAGTGTGCATAAAGACGGCTCCATAGACTAACATTACAGCGCGACTTGGGGCGTCTCGGGGCGACCTGAAGTCGGATCCTGAGTCGCCCTGGTGTGAACCGGCTCTAAAGGGTCACTATCATCTAAATACCAAAAACATTACAAAATAAAATTCAGTATATACATATTACAAAGGTCACTTTTACCGTATATACTCAAGTATAAGCCGACCTGAATATAAGCCGAGGCACCTAATTTTACCACAAAAAATGGGAAAATTTATTGACTCAAGTATAATCCTAGGGTGTCCATCTGCATGCCTCACTGTGCCTCACTTCACCTCACTGTGCCCATGCCTCACTGTGTCCATGCCTCACTGTGCCTTACTGTGCCCATGCCTCACTGTGCCCATGCCTCACTGTGTCCATGCCTCACTGTGTCCATGATTAGACTGACGTTTAACATGGGAGTCTATGGAAGGGGTGCCCGGCTTTGAAAAATCGGTGCTCCCCGGCCGTAGGTCCTCTAAACAAAAAACTTTGCACACTTATAGAGGAGAGATGGGGCTATATGCGTGCCAAGTTTCTGGTTCAGAGGACCTACGACCGGCCGGTACCGGGTCCCCAAATTCACCAGAGAAATGACCATTTAACATGAAAGTCTATGGAAGGGGTGCCCGGGTTTGAAAAATCGTTGCTCCCTGGCCGTAGGTCCCCCGGACAACAAACTTTGCCCACTTGTAGAGGAAAAGAGGGGCTACATGTGTGCAAAGACTGGGGTTCAGGGAATCTACGGGCGGCCAGTACCGGGTCCCCAAATTCCAGGAGATCAGGCGCAAAAAAGGTGACTCGAGTATAAGCCGAGGGGGGCATTTTCAGCACAAAAAAATGTGCTGAAAGACTCGGCTTATACTCGAGTATATACGGTACTTAGTATTTAGAATTTGTACAAATGTTGTATCAAAATTTGTATAGAAAATGTAGCTTCCTCCTCATCAGTCTTGCACAGGTGTACCGGCTCCTCTCCTAGACTGAAAAGGCTTATTGCAGCAAGTCAGATAGAGCCCACCTCATTCCCTGGCTGGAGGACATCCAGCATCATCTAGACCAGTGGTCTCCAAACTGTGGCCCGAGGCCAGATGCGGCTCTTTGCTTGCTTTTATCCAGCCCTAGGGGCTCTATTTCACCCAGTGATACCAATAGGCCATAATTCCCCTCAGTGATGCCAACGATGGGCCACAATCCCTCCCAATAACAAAAATGATGGGGCACAATTCCTCCAAATTACATCACCGATGGGGCACAATTCCTTCCAATGACACCAACGATGGGACACAATTCCTCCCACTGATACCAATGATGGGGCACAATTCCTCCCAATGACACCACTGATAGGGCACAATTCCTTTCAATGACACCAAAAATAGGGCACAATTCCTCCCAATGACACCAATGATGGGGCACAATTCCAATGATACCAAGAATGGGGCACAATTCCTCCAAATCACACCAAAAATAGGGCACAATTCCTCCCAATGATACCAATGATGGGGCACAATTCCAATGATACCAACCATGGGGAGCAATTCCTCCCACTGATACCAATGATGGGGCACAATTCCAATGATACCAAGAATGGGGCACAATTCCTCCCAATCACACCAAAAATAGGGCACAATTCCTCCCAATGACACCAATAAAGGGGCAAAATTCCAATGATACCAACCATGGGGAACAATTCCTCCCAATGACACCAACGACGGGGCACAATTCCTCCCACTGAAACAAAAAATTGCTCCCACTGACGTCAGGACCTTTTCTACTCCCAATAGTCACAGTCCGGCCCCCCTAAAGTCCCTTTGTTTAGAAGGTTTGGAGACCCCTGATCTAGACCTTTCCTCCCCAAACTGACTATACCTGACCGCCACTTTCATTCATTGGATTTTAGTTCTCTCAATTATGGAGGCTCAGCATCACATGTGGGCATTATCATGCAAATGCCACCTGCCTAGGTACGCCCACTCCTCTTGACTGGCATCCAACCATCAAGGCATTCTGACATTTGCATAACTCCTCCCAAGAGCCAGCCGATTGCTTGCAGCAGTCATTTGGTGGAGGGGGGATTATGGTGTAGGGCTGTTTTTCAGAGGTTGGTCTTGGCTCCTTAGTTCCAGTGAGGTGTCGGCATACCAAGACATTTTGGACAATTTCATGCTCCCAACTTTCTGGGAACATTTTGGGGGCGGCCCCTTCCTGTTCCAACATGACATAGGCAGAGCTCTGTCCTGTCTCTCACCCAGCCGATCAATGGGTGCTGGTGGACATAAATTGGCCGGCACCCACTGATCGGCTTGTGCTGTGTGGGAACAGTTTGGGGATGGCCCTTTCCTGTTCCAACATGACTGCCCACCAGTGCACAAAGCAAGTTCCATAAAGACATGGATGAGGGGTGAAGGAACTTGACTGACCTGCACAGAGTCCTGACCTCAACCTGATAGAACACCTTTGGGATGAATTAGAGCCAGGCCTTCTTGTCCAACATCAGTGCCTGACCTCACAAATGCACTTCTGGAAGAATGGTCAAACATTCCCATAGACACCCTCCTAAACCTTGTGGACCGCCTTCCCAGAAGAGTTGAAGCTGTTATTGCTGCAAACAGGGCCGCCATCAGGGGGGTACAGGCAGTACACCTGTAAGGAGCCCGGAGGTCCCCAGAGGCCCGGATGGCAACCCCCTTTTTTTTTTGTAAGGGGCCCAGAGGTCCCCAGGGCCCCGGATGGCAACCCCCCTTTTTTTTATCATTTTTTTTTCTATTTTTTCTTAATTTTTTTGTAAGGGGTCCAGGGGTCCCCAGGGCCCCGGATGGCAAAAATTCAACAATTCGTGGCGGCAGCACCCCTCGCTTCCCAATTCGTTGCACCCCCCCACCGCTTCTCAATTCGCGGCGGCAGCACCCGCCCGGTTCTCCTCTGCTCCAGGGGTACCATGCCTGTGTAAGGGGTGTAAGGGGCCCCAAAATTCCTGATGGCGGCCCTGGCTGCAAAGGGCGGGGCCAACTCAATATTGAACCCTACGGACTAAGACTGGAACGCCATTAACCACTTAACGACCGCCCACCGCCGATTTACGTCGGCAGAATGGCACGGACAGGCAGAATCACGTAGATCTACGTGATCGCCTTTGTGCAAGTGGGGGGTCCATCCGGACCCCCCTTCACTGCAGTGAGCGACCGTTAAGTGTTCGGGAGCGATCAGGCATGAGGGGGCGGCCGCTCGATTCCGCCCCCCTCCCTCGCGATCGCTCCCGGCCAATGAAAATGCTTCCTCCGCCATGTGATGTAAACAAGGCTGGAGGAAGTGATGTCATCTCCCTCGCCGCGGTCTTTCCGTTCCCGGCGCCGAGCAGAGAGGAAGCAGGTTAGTGCACCAACAGTCCACTGACACGTAGGTACACATAGGCACACAAATCACCCCCCCAGTCACCCCCAGATCACCCCCCAGGTCACCCCAAAGCCCCCAATCACAGTGTCACTGATTGCAGTGATCATTTATTTTACTGATCACTGCATTTAGTGTCATCTGTGATTGTAAAAAGTTGCAGGGCAGTTAGGATTAGGCCCCTTTAGGTCCAGGGTAGCCCCCTAACCCCCCCCTAATAAAGGTTTAACCCCTTGATCACCCCCCAGGTAACCCTTTCACCCCCTAACTTCAGCGTCACTAAGCGATTGTTTTTCCGATCGCTGTATTCGTGTCGCTGGTGTTTTAGATAGGCAGTTATTTTTTTTTAGGTTCGCCGCAGGTTTTTATTAGTGTCAGGTACCCCCATATATTATTTTAACCCCCTGATTGCCCCTAGAGTTAACCCTTTCACCAGTGATCGCCGTATAAGCGTCACTGGTGTCACTGGTTAGCCAGTAAGTTATTTAGTTATTTAGGTTACCCGTCAGGTTTTTATATAGTGTCAGGTACCCCCATATTTAACCTAATAAAGGTTTTAACCCCCTGATTGCCCCTAGTTAACCCTTTCACCAGTGATCACCATATAAAGGTTACGGGTGACGCTGGTTGATTAGTTTGCTTTTTATAGCATCAGGGCACCCGCCGTATATAACCCAATAAAGGTTTAACCCCCCTGATCGCCCGGCGGGTGAGATCAATTAGGTTTTAGCGCCAGAGAGGGTCTGCATCGCCCCAGGCAGTGTTAGGTTAGTGACAGTAACGCTAACACCCACGCGCAAAGCATACACCCCCCTTAGTGGTATAGTATCTGATCAGATCTGATCAGATCTATACTAGCATCCCCAGCGGTTTAGGGTTCCCAAAAATGCAGTGTTAGCGGGATCAGCCCAGATACCTGCTAGCGCCTGCGTTTAGCCCCTCCGCCCAGCCCAGCCCAGCCCAGCCCACCCAAGTGCAGTATCGATCGATCACTGTCACTTACCAAACACAACACACATAACTGCAGCGTTCGCAGTGCTTGGTTTTTGGGGCCCTGTACGCGGCTAGGCTCCCAAAAAGTCCCACACATGTGGTATCCCCGTACTCAGGAAAAGCAGCAGAATGTATTTTGGGGTGCAATTCCACATATAACCATGGCATGTGTGAGCAATATATCATTTAGTGACAACTTTTTGTACATTTTTTTTTTCTTTTTGTCATTATTCAATCATTTGGGACAAAAAAAAAAAAAATATTCAATGGGGTCAACATGCCTCTCAGCAAATAGCTTGGGGTGTCTACTTTCCAAAATGGGGTCATTTGGGGGGGTTTTGTGCCATCTTGGCATTTTATGGCCAAAAAACTGTGATAGGTAGTGAGGAGTGAAATCAAAAATTTATGCCCTTAGAAACCTTGAAGGCGGTGCTTGGTTTTTGGGGTCCCGTACGCGGCTAGGCTCCCAAAAAGTCCCACACATGTGGTATCCCCGTACTCAGGAGAAGCAGCAGAATGTATTTTGGGGTGTAATTTCACATATGCCCATGGCATGTGTGAGCAATATATCATTTAGTGACAACTTTGTGCAAAAAAAAAAAAGTTTGTCATATTCCCGCAACTTGTGGCAAAATATAAAATATTCCATGGACTGAACATGCCTCTCAGTAAATAGCTTGGGGTGTCTACTTTCCAAAATGGGGTCATTTGGGGGGGTTTTGTGCTATTTTGGCATTTTATGGCCTTCGAAACTGTGATAGGTAGTGAGGAGTGAAATCAAAAATTTGCGCCCTTAGAAATCCTGAAGGCGGTGCTTGGTTTCCGGGGTCCCGTACGTGGCTAGGCTCCTAAAAAGTCCCACACATGTGGTATCCCCGTACTCAGGAGAAGCAGCAGAATGTATTTTGGGGTGCAATTCCACATATAACCATGGCATGTGTGAGCAATATATCATTTAGTGACAACTTTTTGTAATTTTTTTTTTTTTTTGTCATTATTCAATCACTTGGGACAAAAAAAAATATTCAATGGGCTCAACATGCCTCTCAGCAATTTCCTTGGGGTGTCTACTTTCCAAAATGGGGTCATTTGGGGGGGTTTTGTACTGCCCTGTCATTTTAGCACCTCAAGAAATGAGATAGGCAGTCATAAATTTAAAGCTGTGTAAATTTCAGAAAATGTACCCTAGTTTGTAAACGCTATAACTTTTGCGCAAACCAATAAATATACGCTTATTGACATTTTTTTTACTAAAGACATGTGGCTGAATACATTTTGGCCTAAATGTATGACTAAAATTGAGTTTATTCGATTTTTCTTATAACAAAAAGTAGAAAATATCTTTTTTTTTCAAAATTTTCGTTCTTTTTCCATTTATATCGCAAAAAATAAAAATCGCAGAGGCAATCAAATACCATTAAAAGAAAGCTCTATTTGTGGGAAGAAAAGGACGCAAATTTAATTTGGGTACAACATTGCATGTCCGCACAATTTACAGTTAAAGCAGCGCAGTGCCGAATCCCAAAAACAGGCTTGGTCCTAATGGTCCGAAATGGTCCGGGGCTTAAGTGGTTAAAGTTCATGTGAGAGTAAAAATACTTTTGACAATATAGTGTATAACATTTTTGACATGTCTACTTTGACTAAGAATGTAAAATTGAAAAAAAAAGAAAAGTCATGGACTTTGTCTTAGGTCCCTTTCACACATGCGGACCGTACAGCCTCGTACACACACGGGCGGGAATCCCGTCGAAAAAAAAAAAAAACGTCGGTTTTCTCGACGGGATTCCTGGCAAGCTTGTCTGTGTACTGACGGCCATTCAAAAGTACCGCCGTTCTTTTGAATGGCAAGAACACGGTGATGTCATCGACTACAACGATCCGGCGCTCGTCACATTTGATGCCGTCGACCGCCATCTTGCTACACCCCACACTACCCTTGTATGCTACCGCGCATGTGTGGAAGTCTCATCGAGCATGCGCGGGTTTACCATGGACAGGTAAGCATACAGACGACCGGGTTTCTGGGCAGGAAACACTCTGCCGAGAATCCCGATGAGAAAATAGAGAGCAGGTTCTTTATTTTTCTTGTCAAGATTCCCGGCAGTTTTCCCGACGAGAAACCATACACACGACCGGTTTTCTTGGCAAAAAGCTCTCCCAGCAGTTTTCTTGCCGAGAAAACCGGTCGTGTGTACGAGGCTTGAGTCCGTTTTTTCATCCATCCGTTTACGGATGAAAAACGGACATACATGTATGCCTATGGGATAGCGGGTGTCAGCGGATGAACATCCGTTTCTGCAGATGGAGGAAAATCCTTTTTTTCCATCCATCTGCAGAGCGGATCGGATGAACACGGACAGACGGTCCGTGTTCCTCTGATCCCCCTATAGAGGAGAGCGGAGATCTGACAGGGCGGTCCCTGCACAGTGTGCGGGGACCGCCCTGACATCCGCCGGCTCAGCAGGGAATCAACCGAGCGATCCCCGCTGAGCAAGCGGATATTTAAGGAACGGGTTATCGCGGGATCCGCCCGTGTGAAAGGGCCCTAAATAATCAGATTTGAGTGTTCCTGGTTTGAGAGGCTTATGTCGCGTACACGCGACCGTTTTTCATGACGAGAAAAATGCAATTTTTAAAAATGGTCGTGAAAAACGGTCGTGTGTACGCTCCAGAGCAAAAATGCCTGTTTTTTTTTTAGAACCTGCTCTATTTTTTCTCGTCGTTTTTCATGTCGTTCTTTTTAACGTCGTGAAAAACGGTTGTGTCTATGCTTTTACGAGGGGGAAAAAAAATGTGCATGCTCAGAATCAAGTATGAGACGAGAGCGCTTGTTCTGTGTAAAACTAGCGGTCGTAATGGAGATCGCACATTGGTCACGCTGTAACGGACTGAAGAGCACGAAGACTGAAAAGCGTGAATCGTCTCTCAACAAACTTTATTAACACAAGGATCAGCAAAGGCGTCCCAAAGGGTGGCGCCATCCGAATGGAACTTCCCCTTTATAGTGCCGTCGTACATTTCGTACGTCACCGCGGTTTGCTCAAGTGTTTTTTTTTTTGTTTTTTTTTATGAACGTGTGTAGGCAAGACAGGCTTGAGGGGAAACACGAAAAATCCCGTCGAGAAATACATTGTTTTTTTTCCATGACAAGGAATAACGGTCGTGTGTACGCGGCATTAGCACTAGAAGTCACCGGGGACAAAATCAGGACTAGATTTTTTTTTCCTTTCATATTTCTTTTAGGTCATATTTTCCAAGTAAATGTCAAACCATTTAAAGCATCAACTTTAATCCCGTGTGAATATTTTTCCACCGTCCTCATCAAACATTCTAACCTGTTTAACCCGTGTCAATAAATGCAATTACGGTGACAAAGATTGTCAGGGTTTCGTGTTTAATTCCAGCTATGTATTACATCTGACTGCACTGACAGCTGAGAGCATTCCATTCTCATAAATATTCCACATATTGTCATTAAAATGCTATGAAATGATAGATTCTGAGACGTAAAGTAGATGTAACCCATAGTTGAGTGATATTTGATTTGCTAAGGCACGATGTATGCATGGGCGTCCGCTAAACTTTTTTCAGGGGGGGGGGCATCATTTTAAGGTCATCCATGCTTCTTTGTGGCAGTGGATCAGCACTGTATACACCACTCCTCCACCGCCCATTGAAATAAATGGGCACCGCTGCCGAAGCGCTTGCAAAGCGTTTCGGCAGCGGCGATACACAGTTGCATTTAACCCTGTCTTTGACCGCTAGCTGGGGTTATTGCAACACTGGGGGGCAAGTGTCTTCACTCTGACTTCAACACTCTTACGATTCCGGGGGGGGGGGCAATTGACCCCCCTTGCCCTATGGAGCAGACGCCCATGGATGTATGATAAACAATGATTTGTAATACTTGTTTTGATGTGCTTCTGCATTGAGACCTCTCAAGGCTTCCACTGACTCGGTGACAACACTGGAACACATGAGACAAGAACAGAGCGTTGTCACCCTATAACAGAAAGGGAATTAACAAGGACCTTTATGACAAGATCGCCAGAGAATATTTTAGGAAAAGCAGCAGACCTCAAGAGATTGAAAATGACTTTTTTACATTTGTACGAGATTTTAGTCTAGACCAGAATAATTTACATACATATTTTATAGTTTCTACCTCTGGTAGCTCTCTTTGTACGTCCATGTAATCAGCATCACTGCAGAACAGTCGCTGAGACCTTGGAATAACCCATACATGGTGTCTAATATCTTTAGTCAGTTCATCTAAGATTTATATTTCAGGTAGTAGAAAGTCACCAGCAGTTCCTTATGTCCCCCAGGGACTTGAGTTCCCCGGTATCATACCACAAAGCAGTGGCGGTGCGTCCATAGTGGGCTCAGGAGCGCCGCCCCCTCTCTCTCCTGCGCCCGTCACTCACGCCAACAATACATAGGTTCATGCATTGCATTGCACCACTCTCGCTCACTATTCAGATGGCCGGCCCCCTGGTGAGCGCCGGCCATCTGAATAACAGCAGCTGGTAGACTTGTGCACAACGGAAATATTTGTTTAGTTTTGGTTCGTTTCTTTTCGGTCCTGTTGATTCGTAATCGTTCGTAATTTTGCTAGACGGGATTTTTCGTGTTCTGACTAATTCGTATTTTCACAAGCGACATTTTTCGTCGGTAGAGTACATTGTTTTTCATTGATTCCGGACACAACTCCTACTTTCGTAACTTTTTTTTGGGTTAGTTGATTCGTAATTTTCCGTGTCTCTCTCACAACGACGCTGCCTATTATGCCTAATGTGCTTCGAATGGATTTGTACTTTTCTAAATACATAGCGGTTATTTGTAACGATTCGAAATCTCGTATTTTACGTTCGTTTTTGACATGCGGCTATAGCCTCCGCCCCCTGTACACCATTTTGAGAGGGAGTTCAGCACGGTGAGGGAGAAGCAGAGAGAAGAGCAGAGTGTTATTGTGCTTCGAATGGATTCGTACATTCCTAACTTTTTTCATAACGAATTATGCCAAAGGCATTCGGGCATTCGCTATTTGCGATATAATTTATTTCGGATTCGGTTTTATTCGTAATTGCTTTGATCGGAAATTCGAATGCTTCCGAATGTTCGAAAGTTGCTAAATTCAGACAAATTTTGATTCGTTACGAAACGAATTGCACAAGCCTAGCGGCTGGTTGGTTTTTGGAAGTGCCTATCAGAGCCAGCGTCTCTGATAGGCTTCCCGATTACAGCCTGTGGGCTCTAATCGGCTTCCGAATAGTTAACCAGGGGACACACATGGTGTGCGTTCCTTGGTTAACACTGACACGCGTCTCAGCCAATCAGGTTCACCGGGTCTGGTTACCGGTAACCTGATTGGCTGAAGCGAGATCGAGGGCGGGAGAAGGCATTGAGGGAGCGTGGAGAGGAGGGTGCTGACCCGAGGAAGGTAAGTGCCGGGCTGGGGACAAACTGGCTGTATTTGGGGGGAAACCGGCGGCATTTGGGGGGAAACTGGCTGCATTTGGGGGGAAACTGGCAGCATTTGGGGGGAAATTGGCTGTATTTGGGGGGAAACTGGCTGTATTTAGGGGGAAACTGTCTGTATTTGGGAACAAACTGACTGCATTTGGGGGAAAACTGACTGCATTTGGGGGGAAACTGGCTGCATTTGGGGGGAAACTGGCTGCATTTGGGGGGAAACTGGCTGTATTTGAGGGGAAACTGGTTGCATTTGAGGGGGCAAACTGGTGGCGTTTGATGGGCACAGTAGATACGTTTAATAGGCACAGTGGTGGCAATTGATGTTTTTTTTTTTTCTCAGTTTGTTTGCGCCCCCCAAAGAAATTCTGAGCACCAGCCACCACTACCACAAAGTGACTAGGAGCTTTAAAAGATCTGAATACCCACCAGTGGCGGTGCGTCCATAGAGGGCGCCGGAGCGCCGCCCCCTCTCGCTCCGGCACCGCCACTGAAAGACAATATACAGATTCATGCATTGCATGAATCTGTGTATTGTCACCCCTGCCGCGCTGCCCACTATTCATATGGCCGGCTTCCTGGTGAGCGCCGGCCATATGAATTAGAGCGGCGGCCGGCGGTGGGTGTGGCTTGGAAGTGCCTATCAGAGCCAGCGGCTCTGATAGGCTTTCCGAATACAGCTCTCACGCTGTATTCGGCTTCCAAAAACTCCTCCCAGGTACGCACGGGGGTGCGTTCCTGGGAGAAGACTGTGGAGGTTTCAGCCAATCAGGTTCACCGGATCTGGTTACCGGTGACCTGATTGGCTGAAGTGACATCGAGGGCGGGAGAACATACCGAGGATGGCGCGGACCGAGGAAGGTAAGTGCAGGGCTGGGGGGGGGGACAGGCTGCATTTGGGGGGGAACTGACTGTATATGGGGGACAAACTGGCTGCATTTGGGGGGGAACTGACTGTATATGGGGGACAAACTGGCTGCATTTGGGGGGGAACTGACTGTATATGGGGGACAAACTGGCTGCATTTGGGGGGAACTTGCTGTATATGGGGGACATGCTGGCTGCATATGGGGGCACACTGGCTGTATTATGGGGGACAAACTGGCTGCATTTGGGGGGAACTGGCTGCATATGGGGGCACACTGGCTGCATTTGGGGGGAACTGGCTGTATATGGGGGCACACTGGCTGCATTTGGGGGGAACTGGCTGTATATGGGGGCACACTGGCTGCATTTGGGGGGAACTGGCTGTATATGTGGGCACACTGGCTGCATTTGGGGGGAACTGGCTGTATATGGGGGCACACTGGCTGCATTTGGGGGGAACTGGCTGTATATGGGGGCACACTGGCTGCATTTGGGGGGAACTGGCTGTATATGGGGGCACACTGGCTGCATATGGGGGGAACTGGCTGTATATGGGGGACAAACTGGCTGTATATGGGGGGCACACTGGCTGAATATGGGGGCACACTGGCTGTATTATGGGGGTCAAACTGGCTGCATTTGGGGGGAACTGGCTGTATATGGGGGCACACTGGCTGCATTTGGGGGGAACTGGCTGTATATGGGGGACAAACTGGCTGCATTTGGGGGGAACTGGCTGCATATGGGGGGAACTGGCTGTATATGGGGGCACACTGGCTGCATTTGGGGGGAACTGGCTGTATATGGGGGCACACTGGCTGCATTTGGGGGGAACTGGCTGTATATGGGGGCACACTGGCTGCATTTGGGGGGAACTGGCTGTATATGGGGGACAAACTGGTTGTATATGGGGGCACACTGGCTGTAAATGGGGGCACACTGGCTGTATATATGGGGGCACACTGGTTATATATATATGGGGACAAACTGGCTGTATATGGAAACAAACTGGCTGTATTTGAGGGGGCAAACTGGTGGTGTTTGGGCACAGTGGCTGCGTTTAATGGGCACAGTGGCAGCAATTGATTATTTTTTTTTCAGTTTGTTTGCGCCCCCCAAAAAATTTTGAGCACCAGCCGCCACTGATACCCACAGTTCAAATACATCCAGGAACATCCACAACTCTAAGGTGGGCAGAAGTATCAAAAACTTGAAGGTGGGTCGGCAATACAAAATGTCTAGGTAAGCCAGAAACACCCACAACTCCAAGGTAGCCAGAAGCATACATATTTCCATGGTGGTCAGGACCATTAACAGCTCCAAAGTGTGTAGGAACACCCATAACGCCAAGGTGTCCAGGAACATAAGCAACTCCAAGATGTCCAGGAACACCCATAACTACAAGGTGGCCAATAGCTGCCTAAAACGCCAAAGTGGCCAAAAAGACGCACCATTTCAAGGTACCCAGGAACACGTACAACTTTAAGGTGTCCAAGAACACTGACAATCGCAAGGTATCCATGGACACCCACAACTCAAAGGTGGTATTAGGAATGCTAATAACTTCAAGATGGGCACGAACACCCACAGGTCCAATGTGGTTGGTAAAATCTACAACTTAAAGGTGCCCTGGAATACACATAATGCCAAGGTGGCAAGGAACACTCAGAGACCCAAGGTTGGTCAGAAAACCAACAATTCCAAGGTGACCAGAAACATCAGCAAATCCAAGGAGTCCAGGAACACCCACAACTCCAATGTGGCGAGGAACACCCATAACTCCACGGTTGCTATGAATATCCACAACTCCAAGGTGGTCAGAATTTGCCATAAACTCCAAGGTGGTCAAAAATACCAACAATTTCAAGGTGCCCAGGAACACCCACAACTCCAAGATGTCCAGGAACACTGACAACCCCAAGGTATCTATGGACACCCACAATTTAAAGGTGGCAAGGAGGAATTACAATAACTTCAAGATGGGCAAGATCATCCATACCTTCAAGGTGGCCAGGAACGCCCACAGATCCAAGATGGCCAGGAAAATCTACAACGCAAAGGTATCCAGGTATACCCATAACACCAAGGTGCAAGAAACACTCACAGATTCAAGGTGGGTTCAACCCACAAATCCAAGATGACCAGAAACATCAGCAACTCCAGAAACACCCAAAACTCCAATGTGGCCAGGAACACACATAACTTCAAGGTGGCTATGAATACTGTGAGGGGGTTAGCTCGGCAGCGGGTGTGTGTGACCCCCGGGATGGGCTCCCCACACAAAACAGGCCCAGCAAACGGAGGTTGTGGTTTTCAAAATCAAAAAAAAAGGTGCGGTTTATTTTCTATTTACAGTGACAAAACACAGCAAAGCAAAAGAAACATAACCAAAATAAATCCTGGTCAAGTTGACCTCTGACTAAACATACCGGTTTCCTAACTAACAACTGGGATCAGCCTAGTGCTGTCCTAGTCCCTAAGTCCCTGGTTTAGTAAAAGTCCAAACAAATAGCCACACAGGCTTTTTCTCACCGCACAGGGGTTCACTCTCCCTAGACAGTCCACACAGGTCTGGTTCCCGGCATGAGCTAACATCTAATGAAGCTGGGAGTTCTTATAGAGGCCTAAATGAGCTGACAAGCTTCAGCTGGCCTCATCAACTCCCTGTCTGTACGACGCCCCACACTCTCCCTAGAGGTATGAGTCATCCATGAGCCCACTAGCCTTATACAACTCTCCACCTAGTTGTATAAGTCGGCGTAAAGCCTGAATCTGGGCGAAATATATCTACCCCCCTGGATGCAACCAGGTGACTTTACCTTCCTGCTGTCACATACCCCCCCCTCTTGTTTTAACCTCGGGGTTGGAACACCAGCAATCAGGCATTCATGTACTCGAGACAAAGCATCCACATTCCCCATTTGAACGCCAGGGCGATGCTTTACTGTGAAGTTGAATTCCTGGAGGGCCAGGAACCACCTATTCACTCTTCTATTTGTTTCCTTGTTTTGAGCCATCCACTTTAACGGAGCGTGATCCGTAACCATGTCAAAGTGCCTACCTAGCAGGTAGTACCGAAGGGAATCTAGAGCCCACTTCACCGCTAAACACTCCTTTTCAACGGTGGCGTAATTTACCTCATGGGACTTCAACTTCCTGCTGAGGTAAATGACTGGGTGCTCTTCCCCGTTCCAGACCTGGGACAATACTGCTCCTAACCCCACATCTGACGCATCACTTTGTACGACAAAGTCTTTAGAGAAGTCGGGTGAGTACAACACTGGCTGGCTACATAAGGCTTGTTTCAAGAATTGGAATGCTGCCTCAGCCTCGGGGGTCCATTTAATCATGACCGACCCTTTCCCCTTCGTCAGGTTGGTTAGGGGCACAGCCTTAGAAGCAAAGTGGGGAATGAATCGCCGATAATACCCAGCGATTCCCAGAAAGGCTCGTACCTGCTTCTTGCTGTTGGGACGTGGCCAACTCTGGATGGCCTCGACTTTGTTGAGTTGGGGTTTTATTACTCCCCTCCCAATGGTGTACCCAAGATATTTGGCCTCCTCCTGCCCAATGGTACACTTCTTGGGGTTAGCCGTAAACCCCGCTTCCCGAACAGAGTCCAGGACTGCTTGCACTTTTGGCAGATGTGAGGCCCAATCTGTGCTATGGACAATTACGTCATCCAGGTAAGCCGCAGCATACTTCCGATGGGGCCTCAGCATCTGGTCCATTTTCCGCTGGAATGTGGCCGGCGCATTCTGTAACCCGAACGGCATTCTTTTATATTGGAACGCCCCGTCTGGGGTTACAAATGCGGTTTTCTCTTTGGCCGACTTGGCCAGGGGGATTTGCCAATACCCTTTTGTGAGGTCAAGAGTCGTCATGTATCGGGCTGTTCCCAGCCGGTCGATCAACTCATCTATACGTGGCATGGGGTAGGTGTCAAATTTTGTAACTTTGTTCAACTGACGAAAATCGTTACAAAATCGCCAGCTCCCATCCGGTTTAGGCACCAACACGATGGGACTAGACCAATCACTTTGGGACTCCTCTATCACCCCTAAGTTCAGCATTTTCTGTACTTCCTCCCGTATTGCCTCCCGTCGAGCCTCTGGGATCCGATAGGGTTTTAACTTCACCCTTTCACCGGGCGGGGTAATGATGTCATGCTCTACCCCAGATGTTTGTCCCGGCAGCTCAGAGAATACCTCCTTGTTGCGAAGCACAAACTCCTTAACCTCCTGTTGTTGGGGTTGTGACAAGGTGGCTGCTATTCCAACCTCAGGAATCACGCAACCAGTTTGAGCTGGTGACCAAGTGTCTGCGACTAGGGACTCTCTATCCCTCCAGGCTTTCAACAGATTAACGTGATAGATCTGTTCGGGCTTTCGCCTTCCTGGTTGTCTGACCTTGTAATTCACTTCGCTCACTTTTTCCATTATCTCGTAGGGGCCTTGCCATTTGGCAAGGAATTTACTTTCAACCGTAGGGACAAGTACCAATATCCTATCCCCCGGGGAAAAGGTACGGGTCTTGGCTCCACGGTTGTACACTCTCTGCTGTGCCAACTGCGCTTGGGCCAAATGTTCCTTCACGATGGGCATTACCTGTGCAATTCGATCTTGCATCAGGGCGACATGCTCAATCACACTCCTGTGGGGAGAACTCTCACTTTCCCAAGTTTCCTTGGCAATATCCAACAGCCCTCTTGGGTGTCTCCCATACAGTAACTCAAAGGGGGAGAATCCCGTAGAGGATTGGGGCACCTCCCTAATAGCAAACATCAAATAAGGAAGTAAACAGTCCCAATCCTTTCCATCTCTATCCACCACTTTCTTCAACATTTGTTTTAGGGTTTTGTTGAATCTTTCAACCAGCCCATCGGTTTGGGGGTGATACACAGACGTACGCAATTGCGTCACTTTGAACAATTTACACAGCTCTTTCATAACCCGGGACATAAAGGGTGTACCTTGGTCCGTAAGCAGTTCTTTACAAATACCCACCCGGCTAAAAACAAGAGATAGCTCTTTGGCTATGGTTTTGGCCGAGGTATTTCGGAGAGGGATCGCTTCTGGATAACGGGTGGCATAGTCCATTATAACTAATATGTACTGGTGCCCCCTAGCGGACTTGATTATAGGACCTACCAAATCCATGGCGATCCTCTCAAACGGGACCTCAATGATGGGTAGAGGGACCAGCGGGCTACGGAAATGTGGCATCGGGGCCAACCTCTGACACACAGGGCAGGAGGAACAATAATTTTCTACGTCCTTCATCACCCCCGGCCAATAGAATCTCTGTAATACCCTCTCTCGGGTTTTCTCTGTCCCCAGATGACCTCCAAGAATGTGCCCATGGGCCAACTCTAACACCAACTTCCTGTAAGGTTTGGGCACCACAAGCTGCTCAACGGTTTCTTCTGCCCTTTTTTGCCACCCGATACAGTAGGTCCTTCTCTACGCTGAAGTATGGGTAAGTGCAGGTATTATCTGGGTTCACTAACTCACCATCTATTTTCACTACGTTTTCCCGTGCCTTTATTAGGGCGGGGTCTTTCAACTGTTCTGTGGCAAAGTTTTCCCTGTGAACCTCAAGATCAGAAAACTCCACAGACGGTAGGTTTTCGTCTGAGGAGGTGGGCTCCTCTCCAGTTTCTTGAGTCTCCCCTGCCAATACTGATAAGGGAAATTCCGGAGAGTCCTCACCACTCTCAGGGGAGTTCTGGCTATCACATTCCTGGTACATAGGGGCACCAGTGAGGGGCTCAGGATCATCCCACAGTTCCCAGAACTTCGGAAAATCCCTTCCCACAATGGCGTCATGCGGTAACTGAGATACTAAGCCCACTGGATGAGAGAGGGTACCTTTGGGGGTCTCGAAACACACTGTAGTCACTGGATACTCTCGGGTGTCCCCATGCACACAAATAACAGCTACCTTGCTATTCCCAGAGACCTCTGTTTTAACTAACTCAGCCTTTATCAGGGTCACAAGGCTACCTGAATCCAGCAATACCACAACATTTCTACCATTAACACACATTTTGCATAAATGTTTCTCAGTTCCTCGAATGGCAGTGCATGCGACTGTCGCACACAGCGACTGACGTCTGCCCGTCAGAAAGTCACACTGCATGGGTTCCTCCACAACCGGGCAATTGGCTGCAATATGTCCCGCTTGCCGGCAGCGGTAGCAAACGATCCTTCTTGCCGCCTCTTGAGCCGCTGATTTCCCAGGCTGTTCTCGCCAAACTTGGGGTAGAGCTCCCACCCTCTCACTCTCTCCACCCTCACCCCTTGGAATCCTCTTATCCGCCCCTGGGGATGGTCTGGTCTTAGGGTGGAAAGTCCGAGTGTCTCTGGAAGAGGCCGTCAGGTTCTCTGTAGCCAAGTATTTCTCCACACGATCCACAAGACCATCGGCCGTCTCTGGGTCTCCATGGCTTACCCACTTTTGGATGGCAGTAGGAAGAGCTCTCAAAAACCGATCCATTACAACACGTTCCACAATCTTTGGTGCGGACAAAGTCTCTGGCTGTAGCCACTTTCTGCTCAGGTGAATGAGATCATACATTTGAGACCTGGGGGGTTTTCCAAGCTGGAAAGTCCAGTTATGCACACGCTGAGCCCGGACAGCCTGGGTGACACCCAGCCTTGCCAATATTTCAGCTTTTAGCATCACATAGTCTTTTGCTTGGTTAGGCTCTAGGTCATAGTAAGCTTTCTGCGATTCACCAGTTAACAGAGGAGCCACCAGTCCAGCCCACTGCTCCTCAGGCCACTTTTCTCTTTCAGCGGTCCTTTCAAATGTGGTCAAAAATACCTCTGGATCATCCTCTCCAGTCATTTTTGTCAATAAACGACTCACCCCAAAGGACGCGGTATTAGTGGGACGGCTTTCCTCACTGGTCTGCGGACGTTGCTGCATTACTGCTTCCATCTGTTGTTGTAGTCTCTGCTCTTGCTTCTGCAACAGGTCTATGAAGCGGGCCTCAGATTGCTGCTGGGCTCGTTGCTGAGCCTCCAGACTCTGTTGCAAAGTTGCGTTTGTCTGCTGCTGGGCTGCAAGGCTCCTTTGCAAACCTGCATTTGTCTGCTGTTGATTGGCATTTGCTAGAGCCAGCTGCTTCAGTATCTCCTCCATGCTGGCTTAAAAAAAACTGCCACTGGTTCTCCACCAACTGTGAGGGGGTTAGCTCGGCAGCGGGTGTGTGTGACCCCCGGGATGGGCTCCCCACACAAAACAGGCCCAGCAAACGGAGGTTGTGGTTTTCAAAATCAAAAAAAAAGGTGCGGTTTATTTTCTATTTACAGTGACAAAACACAGCAAAGCAAAAGAAACATAACCAAAATAAATCCTGGTCAAGTTGACCTCTGACTAAACATACCGGTTTCCTAACTAACAACTGGGATCAGCCTAGTGCTGTCCTAGTCCCTAAGTCCCTGGTTTAGTAAAAGTCCAAACAAATAGCCACACAGGCTTTTTCTCACCGCACAGGGGTTCACTCTCCCTAGACAGTCCACACAGGTCTGGTTCCCGGCATGAGCTAACATCTAATGAAGCTGGGAGTTCTTATAGAGGCCTAAATGAGCTGACAAGCTTCAGCTGGCCTCATCAACTCCCTGTCTGTACGACGCCCCACACTCTCCCTAGAGGTATGAGTCATCCATGAGCCCACTAGCCTTATACAACTCTCCACCTAGTTGTATAAGTCGGCGTAAAGCCTGAATCTGGGCGAAATATATCTACCCCCCTGGATGCAACCAGGTGACTTTACCTTCCTGCTGTCACAATACCCACAACTCCAAGATGGCCAATAACTGCCAAAAATACCAAGGTGGCCAAAAGAAATAACAATTTCAGAGTCCCCTGGAACATCCACAATTCCAAAATTTCCAGGAACACTGATAACTCCAACATGGTCAAAAAGACTAAAGCCCTGTACACACGATCGGATTTCCTATGGCTTTTAAACCGATGGATTTTTCCATCGGAAAACTGATGAAGCTGACTTCCATCAGTCTTGCCTACACACCATCAGTCAAAAAACCGACCGTTCCAAATGCGGTGATGTAAAACACTCCGATGAGCCGATAAAAATGAAGTTCAATGCTTCTGAGCATGCGTCGACTTAATTCTGAGCATGCGTGGGTTTTTTATGTAGTTCCCCACAGACAATAGTAATTTGCAATCGGTTTTTTAACCATTGGATAAATTTAAAACATGTTCTATTTTTAAACACCGATGGAAAAAAGACCGATGGGGCCCATACACGATCGGTTTGTCCGATGAAAACAGTCCATCGGACTGTTTTCATCGGTGTAAAACCTATCGTGTATACACGGCTTCATAATTTCAAGGTGCCCAGAAACACTCAGAACTCCAAGATGTCTTGTAAAACTGATAACTTCAAGGATTGTGTAAGCACACACAACCCCAAGGTGGCCAGGAACACCCACAAATCCAACGTAGGCAGGAGAATATACAGCTCCCAGATGGCTGGCCACCAATATCTACAACTCCAAAGGGTCCAAGAACACCAGCAGCTCTATGGTGAGTAGCAAAACCAGTAACTCCAATTTGGCTTGGAACACCCCCAGCTCCAGGATGGCTAGGAACACCAACAATTTCAGGTCTGTCTGTTATTTTCCCCTGGCCCTCACCCACTTTTCCTAATCACCTATTCAACACCTGTTTATTCTGCTCTCTCCATAACAGCCAACCGTTAACATGTAGAAACAAAAAAAGCCTGCCTGTCGCACACCTTGCCCAGCCCAAGTGGGTAAAAGCAGCCTCAGCTCGATTCATCCAGGTGATGCCCCCAACATGTTTTTCCCTGCTATATCATGGAGGTCGGGGCGAAACATGTTGGGGGCATGGCTTGGATGTGCGACGGCCATGCTATTTCTTTCTAATTTTTTATAATGTGCTTTTGGTTTGGACAAACCTATCCCCAGCCTGCATCCTCACTAGTTAGTGGCATCCAACTCGTTGGACCTTGTCAGCCTGAACGGGGGGCTCCTAAGCATTTATCGGGGATCACAGCCAACTGTCACCAGTTTTACAAACTATGAGCCCAACTCTTTTCCAAACTAAATGCAGAGCATGTGCTTTACAAAACTCTATATTGGGTGGGAGCAGAGGCGGCCCTTTAATTAGGAAAATTAGGCGGTCGCCTAAGGCCTCGCACTCACAGGGCTCGCGGCCGTCTAACTTACCTAATGCATTACTCCAGTTTTGAGGGACAGAGGACCTTAACGCTGCTGTGCCCAGGCAGCATTAAGAGCCCTGACTCAGGAGCGGGGCCGCCAGCATCCCTAACAACCAGTGAATATCGGTGACACCACCCCTTGTGACGTCAATGACCCAGCATGCCCTCAGTCAATGACATCACAAGGGGGCTGGTTCGCCAGCTGACATCTCCGGGTGGCCCACGCCCCTTAGTTATTAAAGAGCAGGATCTGGGGGCCGCCTTGTTAAAGTGGGCTTCCAAATTCTTATAAGCCCCCTGCACGCAGACCCCCCCAACCACCGGACAGGGTTGTGGGGAAGAGGCTCTTGTCCTTGAATTATTTTTCCCATCATGGGCGTGAGTGGGGCCCCATATCAAGTTTTGCCTAAGGCCTCACAAAGCCTAGAGCCGCCTCTGGGTGGGAGATTTTGCTTTCTATTTCAATCTCTCTGTATTACAAACTATCAGATGTAGATGCACAATTGGCCACTGGCCAAAAAAAAATATATATATATTTGAAAGGCTCTCACCATTATCCCTCAATGAAAATCCTGACTTTTTGTGCTTGTGATGGGAATAATAAACGAGCATTTTCTTTTTAAAAAGCCTATATATATATATATATATATATATATATATATATATATATATATATATAACATGAGCATTTCTATATTGGGATAAGGATGGAGCCACTGTAGCTACGACTGCAGAATATAACCCTGTACTTGGAAATATTGTGAAGGAGTCTATCTCCGAGGTCACATCATGTCTAATGAATGACCACCAACCAGTGCTTAAGGCATTGAACAGTCATAAGGGAGATGATACTTGTCCAGCAAATGTTAAACAGCCTGACACACTCTCTGCCAAGAAAGTTCCCGTGTTAAATAAAACTCAACTCTTTACTTTTTTGCCACCACTTTATTCTTGCCATCTCTCAAGGTGACATGAACCGGGTATGTCATTCAGCCAAAGTAATCTCTTCAAACAGCAGAACTACTATTAAACAGGTTCGAAAAGGTAATGTCAACCTTGACAGTGATGGGCAATCCTCTGACATCTTCACTTGAAAAGCAAACAAGGAATAGAGCAAGCACTGCGAGATCTCTCAAAGAGATAACAAGCGCCAACGTATTTTACTGCCATAGAATTTTTTTTTCACCACTGTCACATTCGATAATTATTGTGACCTTCTATCTCCTTTTATTAGAAAGGGTGAAGAAACTTGAAAATCTAGCAGAATGTGTCGAGCTTTCAGGATTTTTTTCAAAGCACTCTATTTCCCTTACTTAAAAACCTATTAAATCTTTTTGAAAAAGTAAAAAGACAGGCCTGGTGCTGGAGAAAGAGACCGAAAAGTGAGGTTTTGATTGGAAGGGTTTGGAGAGGCCAAGTTCCCAAAGGGTTAAGGCCATTAATGGCTGTGATGTAAGGCGGTAACCCTAAAACGGTGGACGCGTTGCATGATCTGAGTCTGGAATCTACAGGCAGAAGAAGAGGTGGAGTTAGGAGATAAAAGGGAAACCCATCCAGTTTTTTTAGGTGAGTAGAGCAGCATTTGTCATAGAGTAGGAAATGAATAAAACCCTTGTCATTTTTTTTTCATCTGTGTACCAACCAACCAAGGAGGGGTTGTCCTTCACCTGTAGACACAGCAGGAAATTAGAGAAACCAAAAGAAATCCCCTCTTTGTCATTGAAGCAAGTGTTCCCGTTGGAAGGGTCCTACTGTACTTCTGTTCAGGTGACAACTACAAATTTGGGATTTCCCATCACTTTCAATCCAGTCACCAGGACAAATATAAAGGACATACCGCGTTTCCCCGAAAATAAGACCTACCCCGAAAATAAGACATAGCGTTATTTTCCAGGAGAGCTGCAATATAAGCCCTACCCCGAAAATAAGCCCTAGTTTAAAATGTTTGTAACATCCTATAATCCACTCTATCACAGAAGTATATAATGTACAATGTGTGTGTTTCTGTTATATAAATGCGGGGAAGAGAGCTCTGGCGGGTCACAGAAGAGCAGAACGGTGCTAAAACGAAGGCATTTGGCACAATAATATTACAGAAACACACACATTATACATTATATACTGTAATAGAGTGGATTCTAGGATTTTACAAGCATTTTAACTCAGTTCACACTGGGGATTCCTGTCAGGCAGAGGGAGGGAAGACCATTACATGGTAAGACCTACCCCGAAAATAAGCCCTACTGTGTCTTTTGTTGCCAAAATAAACATAAGACCCGGGATTATTTTCGGGGAAACACGGTAGGTATATTGGGTGTATATACAGCAGAAAAAAAAAAATGACCGAAGGTCTAAGATCCCATTGTTCAATCCAAAGCTTAAAAAAAGTCCGGACTTCGGTACACTTTAATGCCAATTCAGTCTACAGCCATGGGCCAGATGTTACTATGGGATACTACAAGCATTTCATAAGTGTCAAGCCTCGTACACACGACCGATTTTCTCTGCAAGAAAACTTCTGGGAGAGCTTTTTGCAGAGAAAACCGGTCGTGTGTATGGTTTCTCGTTGAGAAAACTACCGGGAATCTCGACGAGAAAAATAGAGAACCTGCTCTCTATTTTCTCAGGCCGACGAGAATCCCGACGAGAAAACCGGTCGTCTGTATGTATGCTTACCTGTCCATGGTAAACCCGCGCATGCTCGAAAAGACTTTGACGCATGCGCGGTAGCATACAAGGGTAGTGTAGGGTGTAGCAAGATGGCGGTGACGGCATCGAATGTGACGAGCGCAGGCTCGTAATAGTCGATGACGTCACCGCGTTCTTGCCATTCAAAAGAACGGCGGTTCTTTTGAATGGCCGTGTGTACACTCGGCGAGCAAGGCAAGCTTGCCGGGAATCTCTTTGGGAAAACCAACGTTTTTTTTCCCGACGAGATTCCCGCCCATGCGTACGAGGCTTCAGAGGCTTTTAATGACAATTACAATTAGGAAGTGGCAGATTAGGAAGATCTGCCTAGCATCAGCTATTTCTGGTAAGTACAATTTTTTATTTTATTTTTTTTTCCAATTTTTAGGAGCCATTTTATGGATTTTTTTTTTTTTTTTTTTAGGGTGGACCTCTGCTTTAAGTTTATGCAAAGAGTCAATATTTGCAGTGTTGACCTTTCTTTTTCAAGACTTCTGCAATTCGCCCTGGCCAGCTGTCAATCAACTTCTGGGCCACAATCCTGACTGATGGCCGCCCCTCGTTCTTGCATAATCAAGGCTTGGAGAGTTTGTCGGAATTTGTGGGGTGTTTTTGTTCACCTGCCTCTCGAGGATTGACCACAAGTTCTCAATGAGATTAAGGTCTGGGGAGTTTCCTGGCCATGGACTCAAAATGTCAATGTTTTGTTCCCCAAGCCACTTAGTTATCACTTTTGCCTTATGGCAAGGTGCTCAATCATGCTGGAAAAGGCATTGTTCCTCACCAAACTTTTCTTGGATGGTTGGGAGAAGTTGCTCTTGGAAGATGTTTTTGTACCATTCTTTATTCATGGTTGTGTTCTTGGGCAAAATTGTGACTCCCTTGGCTGAGAAGCAACCCAACACATGAACGGTCTCAGGATGCTTTACTGTTGGCATGACACAGGACTGATGGTAGAGCTCCCCTTTCCTTCTCCGGACAAGGTTTTTTCTGGATGCCCCAAACAATCGGAAAAGGGGATTCATCAGAGAAAATAACTTTACCTCAGTCCTCAGCAGTCCAATTCCAGTACCTTTTGCAGAATATCAGTCTGTCCCAGATATTCTGGGACAGACTAGTGAGAGAGAAGTGGCTTCTTTGCTGCCTATCTTGACACCAGGCCATCCCCCAAAAATCTTCACTGTGTACAGATATCCTCACACCTGCCTGCTGCCATTCCTAAACAAGCTCTGCACTGGTGGTGCCCCCATCCCGCAGCTGAATCAACTGTAGGAGACGGCCCTGGTGCTTGCTGGACTTGAAGCCTTCTTCACAAATGCAGTGGAAATGTTTTTAATGGGATTATGTTAATTTTCATGGAAAAGAGGGACTTTGCAATTAATTGCAATTCATCTGATCACTCTTCATGGCATTCTGGAGTATATGCAAATTGCCATCATAAAAAACTGAGGCAGCAGACTTTGTGAACATTAATATTTGTGTCATTCTCAAAACTTTTTTCCACGGCTGTATATCAGTGGTCTCCAAACTGCAGAACATGGGCCAGATATGGCCCTTTGCTTGCCTTGCTTCCACTGACACTAATAATGGAGCATATTTCCCCCCACCGATAACAATGACGGGGCACTATTCCTCCCACTAATGCCAATGATGGGGCATAATTCCTCCCACTAATATAAATGATTTGGCACTATTCTTTTCACTGACACCAATGATGGGGCACTATTTCTCCCACTGATGCCAATGATGGGGCATTATTTCTCCCACTGATGCCAATGATGGGGCATTATTTCTTCCACTGACACCAATGATGGGGCATATTTCCACCCACTAATATAAATGATCTGGCACTATTCTCTGGACTGACAATAATGATGGGGCACTATTCCTCCCACTGACACCAATGATGGGGCACTATTCCCCCCACTGACACCAATAGTGGGGCATTATTTCTTCCACTGACACCAATGATGAGGCATTATTTCTTCCACTGACACCAAGAATGGAGCACTATTGATCTTTTATTGAAAATAATCAAGCAACCAATTTTATCCAAAAGTAAAAAACAAAACCATAGTACAAAACTTAAACAGAAATCCAAGGAATACACATCCATGTTCAGAATATATATATATAATCCACTACCAAAACATCCCTAGAAAACTATCTACATAAAGCAGCAGAGAGGGCCTAATAGGCACAACCCATCACCTATGTACGCAGCCATTTATCAAAAATTAATCAAAAATACTGATAATCTAGGGTGATAAGAGACAGACAGCCACACCCGGTAAAGAGACTCCTGGCAGTCAGGGAGGCTTGAAACCCCTCCACGCCTTCAACCAAGCCCCCTGACCCTGCTTGTCTCTCTCAAGCTCCCGAATCTTCCCCACCTCATGCAAAATGTCATACACCACCACCTCAACAGGAAGGATTTTATGCCGAATGCTGACCTGACACTGTGCGTTCCAGGTGAAATAACAGACTACTAGGCTAACTAAAAAAAAAAACACCAGTATTGAATGCTCCGTACACCCACTCAGCATAACCCAGCCTGGAGAGGAAAGGGACACCGAGGGCCCGCCCCACCTGTTTGTACACCTCTATGTTAAAAGGGCAACGAAGGAGAAAATGGTCCATAGTCTCCTCCTCATCTGCACACTCCTCCCGAGGACAGCTACGATCCATCCCACTGCGGAATTTCAAATTGCCCCGAACATAGAGACTCCCATGGAAGCACAACCAGGCCAGATCCCTAAATTTAGGGGGTACTCTGTCCAAATTAATCAGTCTTAACCCTGCCCTCAAAACTGGGCCTGGGCAATACCTTAAGGCCAGTGGGTCATGAAAGACTTTGCTCAAAACTTGACTCATAAGGAATTTCCTTGGAACCGACCTGAGATCTTCAGCCGACAATCGCCACTGCCGCAGTAACTTCAGGCACGGAGCGACATAGGCTGGTAGCTGACCACGATGACCCCTGAGATCCTTCACTTGGCCACCTTCTTCCCAAAGTCGTAGAAAAGGCCTAAACCAAGATCTAAATATGCCTACCCATCCAGGAGGTTCCACTGCAAGCATATTACCAATGTTAAACTTGAGAAATAGCAGTGAAAAAAAAGAACTGGATTGACCATACCTAAGCCACCCTCCCTCCTGGATAGAAAGGTGACATTCCTCGTGATGCGGTTCAGTCTGTTCCCCCACAGCATCTGGAAGAAACACACTACTGACCCTAGCATAGAGAGACACTGGCAAGATGCAGACAAAGCTGACATACAAGAAGATCGGAATCAGGTAAGTCTTAATCAGATCAACCCTTTCCCTCATAGATAACTTCCATCTCTTCCAGATGACCACCTTAGTATTGGCAATTTCCAGTCTGCCTTCCCAGTTTTTGAGGCCATAATCGCCGGGTCCAAATTCAATGCCTAGAATCTTAATTCTTTCCTGGAGCACTGTAAAGGTGCCCGGGAGATCAAACCCCTCACCTTCCTTTCCCATCCAGAAAACTTCACTCTTTTCCTGATTCTTGGAGCCTGGTGCTTCAGAATACCGTGATGTCAGAGAGACCACCTCCTCCTCTTCATCAGTCCCAGTGACAATCACCGACACATCGTCCGCATAGGCAACAACCCTCAATGGTGGCTCACCCGGGAGCCCCACTGGCACCCCACACAACATGCTGCTCTCTAGCCTCCTGATGAAGGGGTCGATTGCAAACACATAGAGCAGGGGACTCAGGGGACAACCCTGGCGCACCCCGGAGCCAACACAACCATTAACAAGAGGGAAGCTTTCTGCCCCCTTATACAAGACTTTTAACCAATCGACAAAACCACCCGGCAAACCGTACTTACTAAGGAGCAACCACAGGTACTCATGGTTAACACAATCAAAAGCTTTTGCCCGATCCAATGTCAGCAAATACTTTCCCCAGTCTGCAGCCCTGCACCGCTCCAAGGCCTCCCGGACAGCTAAAACCGCTGTGAAGGTGCTCCTACCCTGGACCGAACAGTGCTGATGGCGAGAAAGCAAAGACTCTGCTACTGACGATAGGCGCCAGAATATATCTTGTGGAATGGAAAGGACACAATATGAGAGGGATATTGCTGCTCACCCCAATAGTCTGAAGAATGGGAAGTTCCCCCAGTAGGGTTTTTAGGCAGCTCGATTCAAAAATGGATGACAATGTATGTACAAAAATGGATTTATTAAAATTCAAAGGAAATGGGTGGTACAGATTTAAGATATGAGTTCTGGTAACATGTCATTGAACACAATAGCAAACACTGAAAGTGGTCATACAGTTTAACACAATTGTATGTGAAACTATGTAACACTTTCTAACGCGTTTCGACCCTTTTCATGGGTCTTCTTCAGAGGTTTCGGTGTTGCTGTAAAAAGGTTGTATAGAGTAAGCATCAAATATTTTCACCAATTTTTACAAAATTTAAAAATATATAAGTAACATAGTCACCAATTTATCGTGTGTAGACACTGAACATTTTTACCAAGGTTTCCAACAGGAGATGCCCCAGGGTCCCAGAACACCCTCCTGGTCGTGTGGATTCCCCACGCACTGGAATAACGCCGGAGGGGACTGCAGTTTACAAGAATTCACCATATAGGATAAGGATCCCCAAACGGAGGGGGGAAAAGGAGCCCCAGGAAAGGGGCTGACACCTGCAGCGGAGCATTTAAAGCATGATTACACAGTGCTTGGCAATATATCATTTAAATAGTGAGACATATAAAACTTTAAAGTGTTGAGCAGACAAAGTTATACATCCTCTCAATAGGGTATGTCATCTCAGTTATTCAATTATTTATTGTTATCTTTATGTATGTAGGTTTATTGATTGATATATAAATCAATCAATAGTATTTGTGATTTACATTGTCTTTCAGGTGACGCTGTGACAAAAAATAATGTGTGTGATGATCAATGTGATGGAATAATGAAGTAACAGATACAAATTGACGTGAAAAATTGTGTAGTGGAAGTGTCAAATTAAACTAGTGCATGTTATAAAGGCTAATGAGTCCCCCCACCCTGACTATTCTTACCCTTTAATCCAGAAATACCCTAATTAATGTGTGACTTATAAACCCCTAATATGGCTCCCTAAGGGAGTCATATCTAACGTGTATCACACATGGTGGTCCTCCCCGTAAACAGTTTTGTTCCCCCCCCCCCCCACAAAAAAAAAAAAAACACATGACCCCCCCTTCCCCTGCCCCCCCCCCTTTCCCCCCCAAAAGGACCCTCCACCCCATAGAAAACGAAACCCACCCTCCACAGTAACAGGTTATCCATGGGTCAGTGGAAAGTGATAGACTAATAAAATGTTGAAAAAAGTTTTAAGAGTGTTACCTTATGGTATAAATGTGTGGCAATCCAAATGGAAACAGAGTCTGCACTGGAATACTCCTTCAAATGGGAGATTCAATTACAATATGTAATAGTGGTTCTATAAGAAATATAGTCAACATTTTAAGTTTTGTTTAAAGAATATAGTTACAAAGGAAAAGAAGACCCATGAAAAGGGTCGAAACGCGTTAGGAAGTGTTACATAGTTTCACATACAATTGTGTTAAACTGTATGACCACTTTCAGTGTTTGCTATTGTGTTCAATGACATGTTACCAGAACTCATATCTTAAATCTGTACCACCCATTTCCTTTGAATTTTAATAAATCCATTTTTGTACATACATTGTCATCCATTTTTGAATCGAGCTGCCTAAAAACCCTACTGGGGGAACTTCCCATTCTCCAGAATATATCTTTGCCAGTATCTTTCTATCGATATTAAGAAGGCTAATGGGGCGCCAATTCTCAATCATCGAAGGATCTTTATCTTTTGGAAGAAGAATCACAGCCGAGTGCCTCATGGAAGGGGAAAGCACCCCCTCAGCAAAGCAATTGTTAAAAACCTCTACCAAATGTGGGGCCAGAATAGACTTAAAGGCTTTGTAAAACTCAGCCGTCAAGCCATCCGGTCCAAGTGACTTTTTGATGGCAAGCTGTTCAATTGCCCTCATCACCTCTTCAACTGTGATCTCCTTTGTCAAATTCATCAATGGAACATCTCCACCATTTAGACCTGGAGTCCAAAAAGCTTTACATCTTGTCACGGTCAAGCTTTTTCCTCCCAAGAAGGTCGGCAGAAAAGGACCTCATGATCTCCAGAATCCCTGACCTGGACTTTGTCAAGGAACCTGTACTGTCCTTAAAGTCAACGACCGTTTTAACAGCTACACTTTGTTTGCAGTTCTGGTAAGGGTCAGGCGAGTGGTACTTCCCATCGTCCCTCTCTAGAACCAAAGAGGCATGCCTGTCATATTGACACTTCCTGAGAAGGAGTTTCACTTCGGAGATTGCCCCAGGATCTCCTCCTCTCGAGACAAGAATATCCAGCTTCCTCCGTAAACGTTGGTAGGTCATGTATTTATTAAACTGTTTTCTATTGGCTAGGCCCCTGAAGAATCCAGCGATCCTCTTTTTGGTCAGCTCCCACCACTCAGCCTTGCTGCTACAAAGGTCCAGGATGGTCACCTGTGCCTGAAAGAATTCCTCAAAGGATTGTCTAACATGTTCTTCCTTGAGTAGAGTCAAATTCAATCTCCAGATGCCCTTGCCCCTCTGAGGGGCGTCTGAAGCATTCAGGACCACAGATAGCATACAGTGATCAGAGAACTCTACTGCCTGCACCACTGGGGGCGAGAAAGCAGAGGCCTCCTTCAAAAAAAAACCTATCTATCCTACTCTGACTATGACCATGATGAAAAGTGAACCCGGTCTGATCTGGGAGGTGCTTAATGTGCACATCCACAAGACCAGCATCCCTAACTATACTGTTTAAAAAACGCTATCATATCCCAGCCTGTCCTTGAAGTACTTCCTGTCCTTGGGCCTAGTTACTGTATTAAAGTCACCTCCAAAGACCACTTGCCGGGATGTAAAAGAAATGGCTTGAGCCTTGTAAAAAGGCATTTCCTGTCCCACTTTGTGTGCGTCCCATAAACATTAATTAAGCGCAGGTCCTGCCCTCCCACATGGACGTCTAAGACCATACATCTCCCAATCTCCACCTCAATAACCCGCCGGACATTTACCATGCCGGTTTTAAACAACACCGACACACCGCCATAAGGCTCGGCCGCAAGAGACCAGTAGGATGGACCATACCTCCATTCTCTCTTGGCCATATGAATATCTGCCAAGGAGGTGAGCCTGGTCTAATTGGCTGAACAAAAAGAAGGCCATAGAACGAGCTCTTACTGACTTAATGCTGGTGACATTTATTGTCACCGCTTTTAACGGAGGGGGAACCGCCATTTGGGTTATTGGGTGGATTGCTTCTTAGCTCCCCTCTGCTGCTCGTCATCACCAGAAGCCTCTCTATTTCTTGAGGCCGCCTCAAACGCCATTTCAGAATCAGAACTTCTCTCCAAAGAAGCTCCGGATTGAGAAATATCCCACTTAGAGGACCTATGACGGTTGGAGACAGGCACCGGAGCTTCCCGTCCTCGTTCCGTCCTCACCCCCTGCCTCTTCTGCCTCCCAACCTTCCTTCTCTCCTCCAGGTACTGCAGGTTAGCTTCAGAGATGCCCTCATCTCTTGTTTTTGTCTTTGAAGTCTTTACAGAAGACTCCTTTACAGAGGAAGAAGCAACCTTTTTAGTACACGCTACCACTCCTGGTGGGGGGGGGTGCTCCCTTTGAGTCAGACTTAGGAGGGGTAGACTCCTGGGGGGTAACTGACTCGGGGGGGACCAGACTTGGAAGGCTCTGACACAAGAGGAGAGGGTACAGTAGGCTGGGGGGACACAGAGACAGAAACAGAAGGAGTACTTACAGACACAGGAGGGGTGGCCACAGAAACTGGAGAGGGATCCTGAGCAGGACCAGGGGAGTCGGTCACCGCAGAGGAGGATGGTACACCAGGGGCCTCACCCTCCATCCTGTCCAGCCTTGACAAGTCATCTATTACCTCCTTCTCCATATTGTGCCAGGCTTCAGGACATCTGCTGTAGAGGTGGCCAAGGCGCAGGCACAGGTTGCACCTGATCATGTCGGTGCAGTCCTTAGCCATATGACCCTGACCCCGACACACTAAACATATCAAAGCTGAACAGGAGGAGCTCAAATGCCCCTTTTTTCCACAGCGGTGACACAGCTTCGGCTGACCAGGGTAGAAAATAGTCATCCTATCCCTCCCTATGAAAGCTGAGGAGGGCAGGTGACGGACAACATTCCCATCCCTGGCCAACCTGACTGACCCCCAGTCCAAATGTTGCGCACATCAAGGATTTTGTTGGGCCTAGTCAAAACCTCCCTAAAGTTCCTTAACCAGACCTCTAGATCCTGAGCAGGAACACTCACATTAGTCAGAATAATTGTGATCTTTTTCACTGTTGCCCTCTGAGAAACTGCAACTGGGACCAGACCTTCCTATTCAGGTCTTGACCTGCACCGAGCCTCATATTGCTCCCAGAACAGGTCAAGAGCCTCTGGCCTGGTGAAGCTAATAGTATAATCCCATGTCCCAGATACATGTATTAGGGCATACAGGTCATTTACCCCAAAACCCATCTCCAAAATCAAATCCACCACTGCACGCCGTGCTGGAGGGATTGCACCACCTTCCCATTTGAGAATTACCACATTTCTTCTCGAAAGTACAGCAGAAGCCAGAGACCCAAGACCAGATCCCCTGGTGCCCTAAGTGGTAGGCTGCAGGGGGAAAAACCCGTTTGGGAGCGGAGCTACCAGGAGCACAGCGTACCACCTGAGAAAATGTAGGCTTGTAAGGGCCAAGGCTCCACACTGATGTCACAGTAGTCTGTATATTATTATTTGCTTGGACTGAGCTAGGACGATTGTCCATCACACTTGCACAATTGCTATCAGTCACACACACATTCAATTTCCCATCAGGAATAGTCACAGTTGCTGCAATTCCAGCTGTCTCCTGACGCTGTAGAGCCTTCAGCAGCTGTGGGGCAAACAGCTTTAGACTCAGCTAAAGAAGGGTTAATGGGCTGTGCTGACACCTGTAGTTCCTTTGCAGAAATGTCATTTTTTAAATGCAACTCTTGCTGCATTGCAGCCTCAGCAGGTACAACATTGCTGCACATAGCATTAGCAACTTGAGTGTCACTGGGCACACTTTCAACATTGCTCATGGTGTTAGATGGCACAAAAACAGTTTCATCCCCTGCTTGGGGCTTGACATTATCAGGCACATTATCTGTTATGTCCTCATCACCAAGCGCCAACTCATCCCCCCGCATAGGAGACTCCATTACCTGGATGGCCCTCAGCATGCCTCCTGAGTCCTGGGAAGGCATGTGGCTGCTTACCTCTCCCTGAGGGGGCAGAGGGTCAGAACTGGGGGTCTCCTCCTCCACCTTTGCCATCCTTCCAAACCTTTGCTCATTGCTAAACTTCTCCTTGAAGGGCCCATCTCTTCCTTCCATCATGGCCACAATGGTCTCCTGGTGTTCTGCCCGGACTTTAACCAGTTTGATCTCTGAATCCATGGATCCACGGTTCCTGCTGTGCAAACCTTCACGCTGCTTCTGCAGGCGCTTCAGCTCCACTCTGAGTTTGTAGAGCTTGTCTCTCTCCCTATTTAGGACCTTTATCCCGGCCACCACTCGCTCCCGAATGGCCTCCAAGCCTGCATTCTCACCAGGGGCAGAGAGATCAGCTTGTACAGGGGCAGGCATGTCACCCGGCGGCCCACGAGATGGCTGCGAGCTTCCAGCAGGAGAGGCCCCGCTGGCCACCATGGCTTCCCCAGGAAGGGGCCAGGAGAGCTGGGAGAGATTTCACCACCACTCCCCTCTCACACGTATCACCTGCAGCAGCTTCAGAGACACCTTCCTCCTGACACACCTGTGCTCCAATGATGGGCGGGGCACTATTCCTCCCACTGACACCAACAATGGGGCACTATTCCTCCCACTGATACCAATGATGGGTGGGGCACTATTCCTCCCACTGACACCAATGATGGGGCACTATTCCTCCCAATGACACCAATGATGGGGCAATATTTCTTCCACTGACACCAATGATGGGGTATAATTCCTCTCACTGAAATAAACAAATGGGCACTATTCCTCCTACTAATACCAATGATGATGCACTATTGCCCCCACCCAAAGCCGTGCGCACAGGGTGTGCCGGATGTGCCCAGGCACACCCTAATCATTCTGTGCAGCACAGATTCCCCCCTACCACCCTGGCTCCCCACTCCTTCCCTCTGCAGAACCTTTGGATTCCCTCCTCTCCTCTCCTGCCGGCTGTTGCTGCAGAGATGTTTTAGGATGAGTTAGGGAAGAGGCCAGTAAATATGTATTTATCAGCCCCTTCCCTTTCTGAATAAACATGGTGAGCGATCGGTAGTGTGGGTTTAAGCTTTGGGGTGCACACCCTAATGCAATAGGCTTCGCACACCTATGCCCCCACGCTTACTGACCACTGGCGCTATGGGATTTATTTTACTCACACTGACCTCCAAGACATTGTCTACTCCCACTGACACTGGGGAATTTTCGCCCCCCACTGGCCACAATCCAGCTCCCCATTAGTCTGAAGGACAGTAAACTGGTCCTTTGTTTAGAAGGTTTGGAGACCCCTGCTCTCTACTTCTGTGTATTTAATACATGTGTAATTCTTAATGGAAAAGCTGTCATGGCCACCAAAATCCAGCCCTTGTCGTGGTCTCATTATTGGTATTGTTGGTATATGGGGGGAGGGCACGGGTTAAGGATTTAAATATAGCCAGCACAAGAACCTTGTCATAATAATTTATTATTGCGATCCTCAGCCTCCGAACGTTTCCTTCGGTGATAGGGGAATCAATGTGGCGTTCATGGGCTAGAACTTTCTAGAACGTTAGGATGACTACTTTATAGCCTGCCCTCTGTGGATGTTACAGGAAATTAACCATCAATTTGATAATAAAGTGGACACAGATTGCTGCAGATGGAAATTGACATCTTGATAGGCAGGTCAGGTATTAATTTGGCACGAGTGAGTCTCAAGGACGCCTTGACCTTGGGCAGCTCTTAACAGCGTCCGTGAAATCAATGGCGTATCAAGTTCTTAAAGATTTAATTGAATTGTTCGTTTTATAATCTGTAAGGGGTTGTGTTTTATAAATGATTCATCAAGCATTTAATTTTAAAAACCTTGGCAGCTGATACATTCTTCTTAGTGTGAATGGGATCATCTAAAAATATTTTTTTTTTTTTCAAATGAACAACACAAAGGTGAACTGTATCTTATCTTTGGCTGAATTAAAACAAACTGTATAATTTATATAACTGTTATGCAAGCCATTTTGTAATGGGATTTTTTTAAATGACCTTTCTGCTAAAAGTAGAGGTAAATCCAAACAGAATGAAATTTAGTTTGCTAGAAAAAAATAAATAAAGTAAATTAGATTACAAAAAAAAAAAAAAAAAAAAGCTGTTTTGAGCTTTTTGTGTCACTTTGTTACATCACAGCACTGCTAATCTCCTAAACCTTGATTGTAACTACTTTCTATGTACTTGCACTTCAGCAATGACTGCATGGAACTCCCAGGGTGGGTTTCCTAATGGTGACGATGGTGCCCCATGCCTAGACGTTGAAATGGCCTCTTGTAGTCTTCATCAGAAGCTTGAGTGAGAAGGGTTTCCTAATGGTGACAATGGTGCCCTATGCCTGGACGTTGAATAGCAACTTGTAGCCTTCATCAAAAGCTTGATTGAGATGGGCTTCCTAATGGTGACAATGGTGTCCCACACCTGGATGTTGAAGTGGCCACTTGTAGTCTTCATCAGAAGCTTGTGTGAGGTAGGTTTCCTAATGGTGACAATGGTGCCCCATGCCTGGATGTTGAAATGGCCACTTGTAGTCTTCATCAAAAGCTTGAGTGAGATGCTTTTCCTAATGGTGACAATGGTTCCCCATGCCTGGACGTTGAATAGCCACTTGTAGCCTTCATCAGAAGCTTGTGTAAGGTGGGTTTCCTAATGGTGACAGTGGTGTCCCACACCTGGACATTAAAATGGCCACTTGTAGTCTTCATCAGAAGCTTGAGTGAGATGGGTTTCCTAATGGTGACAATTGTGTCACATGCCTGGACATTGAATTGGCCACTTGTAGTCTTCATAAAAAGCTTGAGTGAGATGGGTTTCCTATTGGTGATAGTGGTGTCCCACACCTGGACATTGAAATGGCCACTTGTAGTCTTCATAAGAAGCTTGAGTGAGGTGGGTTTCCTAATGGTGATAGTGGTGTCCCATGCCTGGATGTTGAAATGGCCACTTGTAGTCTTCATCAGAAGCTTGAGTGAGATTGGGTTTTCTAATGGTGATAATGGTGTCCCACGCCTGGACGTTGAAGTGGCCACTTGTAGTCTTCATAAGAAGCTTGAGTGAGGTGGGTTTCCTAATGGTGATAGTGGTGTCCCACGCCTGGACATTGAAATGGCCACTTGTAGTCTTCATAAGAAGCTTGAGTGAGGTGGGTTTCCTAATGGTGATAGTGGTGTCCCACGCCTGGACATTGAAATGGCCACTTGTAGTCTTCATAAGAAGCTTGAGTGAGGTGCGTTTCCTAATGGTGATAGTGGTGTCCCATGCCTGGATGTTGAAATGGTTACTTGTAGTCTTCATCAGAAGCTTGAGTGAGGTAGGTTTTCTAATGGTGACAATGGTGTCCCACACCTGGATGTTGAAATGGCCACTTGCAGTCTTCATCAGAAGCTTGAGTGAGATGGGTTTCCTAATGGTGACAATGGTGCCCCATGCCTGGACGTTGAATAGCCACTTGTAGCCTTCATCAGAAGCTTGTGTAAGGTGGGTTTCCTAATGGTGACAGTGGTGTCCCACACCTGGACATTAAAATGGCCACTTGTTTTAGGACGCGCGTGGATGAGGTGCCGGGGAGGAGGGGGTTCAAGTGTCGAACCCCCCACCCTGCCCGGCCTGGGGGTCATTCGCCTCCCCTCCAGCCCCGCGCTGGACTCTGCCCGACCGCACCAAAGGAAGAGTGAGTTATTCTGATTGCATGCAACTAACAATCTTACTAGGTACCAAACAGTCTCTTACGGGAGAGTGATGGTATATCCTAATGTTTTCGGAGGGAGGGTATTGGAGGGGAATATACTTAGAAGCCTCTGATGGAGAAATGGTAGACAGCAGCCATACTGGACTTGCATGATGATAAATTTGAAATTAATATCTTAGTCTGACTATGTACTGAGAAACACCTGAATGTTTAATGTTGGATCTATTGTAATGCTGATTTGTCAATAAAACAAAGTTTTCTGTTAAAAAAAATGGCCACTTGTAGTCTTCATCAGAAGCTTGAGTGAGATGGGTTTCTTAATGGTGATAGTGGTGTCCCATGCCTGGATGTTGAAATGGCCACTTGTAGTCTTCATCAGAAGCTTGAGTGAGGTGGGTTTTCTAATGATGACATGCTTGGATGTTGAAGTGGCCACTTGTAGTCTTCATAAGAAGCTTGTGTGACAGGGTGACAAAGCAGGAGAACAATTTGGAGACAGAACATTGTCACCCTATGACAGGAACAAGGATCATGACTGGATCACTGGGAATTATAATAATGAAGACTGCAGATTTAAAAAAAAAAATGAAAATTGTAAATACCATTGGCATGTTAAAGTTTATATGAGGTTTGAGTAATTGAATTTACATTTACTTTAGATTTACAGCTGCTATGACTTTCTTAACCACTTAACGACCGCCCACCGCCGATTTACGTCGGCAGAATGGCACGGACAGGCAGAATCACGGACCCCCCTTCACTGCAGTGAGCGGCCGTTAAGTGTTCGGGAGCGATCAGGCATGAGGGGGCGGCCGCTCGATTCCACCCCCCCCCCCTCGCGATCGCTCCCGGCCAATGAAATTGCTTCCTCCGCCATGTGATGTAAACACAGGCTGGAGGAAGTGATGTCATCTCCCTCGCCGCGGTCTTTTCGTTCCCGGCGCCGAGGAGTGAAGACAGAGGTTAGTGCTCCAACAGTCCACTGACACGTAGGTACACATAGGCACACAAATCACCCCCCAGTCACCCCCAGATCACCCCCCAGGTCACCCCAAAGCCCCCAATCACAGTGTCACTGATTGCAGTGATCATTTATTTTACTGATCACTGCATTTAGTGTCATCTGTGATTGTAAAAAGTTGCAAGGCAGTTAGGATTAGGCCCCTTTAGGTCCAGGGTAGCCCCCTAACCCCCCCTAATAAAGGTTTAACCCCTTGATCACCCCCCAGGTAACCCTTTCACCCCCTAACTTCAGCGTCACTAAGCGATTGTTTTTCCGATCGCTGTATTCGTGTCGCTGGTGTTTTAGATAGGCAGTTATTTTTTTTTTAGGTTCGCCGCAGGTTTTTATTGGTGTCAGGTACCCCCATATTTAACCTAATAAAGGTTTTAACCCCCTGATTGCCCCTAGTTAACCCTTTCACCAGTGATCACCATATAAAGGTTACGGGTGACGCTGGTTGATTAGTTTGCTTTTTATAGCATCAGGGCACCCGCCGTATATAACCCAATAAAGGTTTAACCCCCCTGATCGCCCGGCGGGTGAGATCAATTAGGTTTTAGCGCCAGAGAGGGTCTGTGTCGCCCCAGGCAGTGTTAGGTTAGTGCCAGTAACGCTAACACCCACGCGCAAAGCATACACCCCCCTTAGTGGTATAGTATCTGATCAGATCTATACTAGTATCCCCAGCGGTTTAGGGTTCCCAAAAACGCAGTGTTAGCGGGATCAGCCCAGATACCTGCTAGTACCTGCGTTTAGCCCCTCCGCCCAGCCCAGCCCAGCCCACCCAAGTGCAGTATCGATCGATCACTGTCACTTACCAAACACAACACACATAACTGCAGCGTTCGCAGAGACAGGCCTGATCCCTGCGATCGCTAACAGTTTTTTTGTAGCGTTTGATATATTTGCTGACGACAGTCAGGTGCTTTTTTTCCTGTGAATCTTACTAGTGTACCCCTAAATTTAGAGCCCAAAATGGCAAGTCGAAGGTACACTAGTAAAGAGGCCTACGAGATTCTGAGCATGACAGATAGTGAAGAGGAGGTCACGTATCTGTCAGATTCAGGCTCAGAATATCTTCCCGTAGAAGACAGTGACATCAGCGGCCCCACGTCAGATAGCTCTGACGACGAAGTTGAGGTCCCTGCTAAGGTCAGGCGTACCCGATCCCGATCTTCTGAGGTTGTTGAGGAGCAAGAACCGCAGGTCTCTCGTATCATGGAGCAGAGTAGTACTAGCGCCGCTATTCCTTCTGGTGAACTGGCAAGCACCAGCGGCCTAGTACAGCCTGGACGTACATCCAGCACTGCAGTAACACTTGGTGACGTGGTGAGTCCCATAAGTGCAGTTCAAGCTGGCGAGGTGGCAAGCACAAGTAGTGTCCCGCTGCCACCAAGAAGACAAAGGCAGGCCCGTCGTGCCCATACTGCCCTTCCTGCAGAATTCGCCTATCCTGATTGGGTCCCCACCACTTCTGCAGAACCCGTACTTCCCCCATTCACTGCCCAACCCGGTATTCAGGTGGAAACAGCTGATTTTATGCCAATCGATTTTTATTCGCTGTTTTTCACGGAAGATCTCTATAGATCTATTGTGGACCAGAGTAATTTATATGCTGGTCAATTTATCGCCGCTAACCCCCAGTTGCCTAAAATTGCCAGAAATTGGAAACCAATTACGGTTTCCGAATTTAAGACCTTTCTGGGCCTTTCCCTCAACATGGGCACACATAAATTTCCGTCATTGCGTGCTTATTGGTCCACGCACCCAATTGACCACATGCCCGTGTTCTCTGCCTCCATGTCCAGGGCACGATACGAGCAGATTTTGCGGTTCATGCACTTCAACGACAATGAACTTTGTCGTCCACGTGGGGACCCTGAATACGACCGGCTCTATAAAATTCGGCCCCTCATAAACCACTTCAACGAACGTTTTGCAGCCTTGTTTACTCCCGATCAAGTTGTCTGCGTTGATGAGTCCCTGATTAAATTTTCTGGCCGCTTGTCTTTCAAGCAGTACCTTCCCAGCAAGCGTGCCAGATACGGGGTCAAGCTCTACAAGTTCTGTGACAGGGCAACAGGCTATGTAGTGAACTTTACGGTTTATGAGGGAAAAGACAGTCAGATTGAGTCGGTCAACTGCCCGGATTACATAGGGAGCGCTGGCAAGATAGTGTGGAACTTGGTGTCACCCTTATTCGGAAAGGGGTACCACTTGTATGTGGACAATTATTACACGAGCGTGCCACTGTTTAGTCACTTGTTTGATCATAAGATTGGAGCATGTGGCACCGTGCGACCTAATCGCCGGGGCTTTCCCCAGCGGCTTGTAGATGCCCGTCTTAGGCTGGGGGAGAGAGCCTGCTTGAAGTGTAATAACTTGCTCGCTATGAAGTGGAGGGACAATAAGAATGTTTTCCTTCTTACCTCCCTTCATGCAGACACGACAGTCCAAATTCGTACGGCGACTGGTGTTGTGGAGAAACCCCTCTGTGTCCACGAATATAACCAAAATATGGGAGGGGTGGACCTCAACGACCAGTTGATGGCGCCGTATCTAATTGACCGTAAGGCGAGACGCTGGTACAAAAAAGTGTCTCTATCATTATTCCAATTGGCTTTGCTGAACGCTCATGTGCTATACAGAGCTTCAGGCGGGACGTTATCTCTTCTAAAATTCCAGAATGAGATAGTCACAGAACTCCTGTATCCAGGCGGTTCTGCACCTCACCATCCCCAACCAAATGCAGTAAGCCGGCTGCATGAGAGGCATTATTCGTATGTCCTCCCGAGTACCCCTACCCAAAGCCACCCCCAAAAAAGATGTCGTGTCTGTAGCAAGCGCGGATTTAGGCGTGACACCCGTAGTTTTTGTCCACTCTGTCCTGACAAGCCTGGTCTTTGCCAAGGTGAATGTTTTGAACGCTACCACTCAAAAGTGAAGTTTTAGCGTAGGGTACAGCATTTCACAGACTAGGACACACTTACACAGGGTCTCCCAAGATGCCATTACATTTTGAGAGACCCGAACCATTACAGTTGTAAAGTTACAAAAAAAAGTGTAAAAAAGAAAAAAAAAACGTAAAAAACAAAACACAAAAAAAATATAAAATAAAAAAACCAAAAATAGTTGTCGTTTTATTGTTCTCTCTCTCTCTATTTTCTCTCTGTTGTTCTGCTCTTTTTTTACTGTATTCTATTCTGCAATGTTTTATCATGCTTGCTTTTCAGGTATGTAATTTTTTGTTTTCAGGTGCGCCATTCAACTGCAGCGCGGAATTATTTATCTTGACAGCAACAGCGTTTGCTCCCACGATACATAAAGCCGTGACTCCAGTGCTGTAGGAGGTGATTTCACCACCACAGTTAAAAAAAAGAGCATATATGCCGAAGCATGGGGGCAGCAGGGGCGGAGGAGCGATTTTGCTCCTAATGCCGCGTACATACGGTCGAAATTCCGACCGTGTGTACGCGGCATAACTTTTTTGCGGGAGGATGCCCCCATGCTTCGGCATATATATATTTTAGGCACAGGTTGCGTTAAAACATTTTTTTATTTTTTACTAGGTTTTGTTTTGGTATTTGCTTTGCAGGTATGGCATGGTAAGGTCTTACTGTTGTACTGTAATGTTACTTTGTTTTAATGTTAACCACCATTTGCTTAGCAGGTACGTCATTCAGTTGCAGCGCGGATCTATTTATCTTGACAGCAACAGCGTTTGCTCCCACGATACATAAAGCCGTGACTCCAACGCTGTAGGAGGTGATTTCACCACCACAGTTAAAAAAAAGAGCATATATGCCGAAGCATGGGGGCAGCAGGGGCGGAGGAGCGATTTTGCTCCTAATGCCGCGTACATACGGTCGAAACTCCGACCGTGTGTACGCGGCATAACTTTTTTGCGGGAGGATGCCCCCATGCTTTGGCATATATATATTTTAGGCACAGGTTGCGTTAAAACATTTTTTTATTTTTTACTAGGTTTTGTTTTGGTATTTGCTTTGCAGGTATGGCATGGTAAGGTCTTACTGTTGTACTGTAATGTTACTTTGTTTTAATGTTAACCACCATTTGCTTAGCAGGTACGCCATTCAGTTGCAGCGCGGATCTATTTATCTTGACAGCAACAGCGTTTGCTCCCACGATACATAAAGCCGTGACTCCAACGCTGTAGGAGGTGATTTCACCACCACAGTTAAAAAAAAGAGCATATATGCCGAAGCATGGGGGCAGCAGGGGCGGAGGAGCGATTTTGCTCCTAATGCCGCGTATATACGGTCGAAATTCCAATGGAGGCTTATCCGTGGAAAAGTCCGACCGTGTGTACGCGGCATAACCTTTTATGCCGCGTACATACGGTCGAAATTCCGACGAAGGCTTGACCGTGTGTACGCGGCATAACTTTTTTGCGGGAGGATGCCCCCATGCTTCGGCATATATGCCCATCATTAGAAGTGGGTGGATGAAGGGAGGTATTCTAATGGTGGGCATACCCACCAATCAATCTCTTTTTTTCGTTCAGCCAATAGGCTGTATGAAAAAAAAGATTACAATACATGTCCAACAAGGACCAGCAACGTACTGGTATGTTGCTGGACTTTGAATGTTTATACCAGAATGATGCCTGCGGGTTTAGGTATCATCTTGGTATCATTCTTTTCAGCCAGCAGCCGGCTTTCATTTAAAAGCAATTCTAGCAGATAATTAGCCTCTAGACTGCTTTTACAAGCAGTGGGAGGGAATGTCCCCCCCCCGGATATAAAAAGCGCCATTGGGAAATTGGGAAAGCATTTTATCACACCGATCTTGGTGTGGTCAGATGCTTTGAGGGCAGAGGAAAGATCTAGGGTCTAACCCCCCAATTTTTTTCAAAAAAAGAGTACCTGTCACTACCTATTGCTATCATAGGGGATATTTACATTCCCTGAGATAACGATAAAAATGGTAAAAAAATAAAATATGGAAGGCACAGTTTAAAAATAAAATAAAAAAGCCAAATAAATAATAAAAAAAAAAAAAAAAAAAAAAAAAGCACCGCTGTCCCCCCCTGCTATTGCGCAAAGGCGAACGCACGCGTCGGTCTAGCGTCATATGTAAACAGCAATTGCATCATGCATGTGAGGTATCACCGCAAAGGTCAGATCGAGGGCAGTCATTTTAGCAGTAGACCTCCTCTGTAAATCTAACGTGGTAACCTGTAAAGGCTTTTAAATGCTTTTAAAAATGAATGTAGTTTTGTCGCCGCTGCGCGTTTGTGCGCAATTTTAAAGCATGTCGTGTTTGGTATCCATGTACTCGGCCTATGATCATCTTTTTTATTTCATCAAACATTTGGGCAATATAGTGTTTTTTAGTGCATTAAAAATAAAAAAAGTGTGTTTTTCCCCCAAAAAATGCGTTTGAAAAATCGCTGCGCAAATACTGTGTGGAAAAAAAAAATGCAACACCCACTATTTTAATCTGTAGGGCCTTTGCTTTCAAAAAATATATAATGTTTGGGGGTTCAACATAATTTTCTTGCAAAAAAAAATTTTCTTTCATGTAAACAAAAAGTGTCAGAAAGGGCTTTGTCTTCAAGTGGTTAGAAGAGTGGATGATGTGTGACATAAGCTTCCTAATGTTGTGCATAAAATGCCAGGACAGTTCAAAACCCCCCCAAATGACCCCATTTTGTAAAGTAGACACCTCAAGCTATTTGCTGAGAGGCATGTTGAGCCCATTGAATATTTTTTTTTTTTGTCCCAAGTGATTGAATAATGACCAAAAAAAAAAAATGTACAAAAAGTTGTCACTAAATTATATATTGCTCAAACATGCCATGGGCATATGTGGAATTACACCCCAAAATACATTCTGTTGCTTCTCCTGAGTACGGGGATACCACATGTGTGGGACTTTTTGGGAGCCTAGTCGCGTACGGGACCCCAAAAACCAAGCACCGCCTTCAGGATTTCTATGGGTGTAAATTTTTGATTTCACTCCTCACTGCCTATCACAGTTTCGGAGGCCATGGAATGCCCAGATGGCACAAAACCCCCCCAAATGACCCCATTTTGGAAAGTAGACACCCCAAGCTATTTGCTGAGAGGTATGTTGAGTATTTTGCAGATCTCGCTTTTTGTCACAAAGTTTTGAAAATGTAAAAAAAGAAAAAAAAAAAGAAAAAAAAAATGTCTTTCTTAATTTTCAAAAACAAATGAGAGCTGTAAAATACTCACCATGCCTCTCAGCAAATAGCTTGGGGTGTCTACTTTCCAAAATGGGGTCATTTGTGGGGGTTTTGGGCTATTTTGACATTTTATGGCCTTCAAAACTGTGATAGGTAGTGAGGAGTGAAATCAAAAATTTATGCCCTTAGAAACCTTGAAGGCGGTGCTTGGTTTTTGGGGTCCCGTACGCGGCTAGGCTCCCAAAAAGTCCCACACATGTGGTATCCCCGTACTCAGGAGAAGCAGCAGAATGTATTTTGGGGTGTAATTTCACATATAACCATGGCATGTGTGAGCAATATATCATTTAGTGACAACTTTTTGTACATTTATTTTTTTTTCTTTTTGTCATTATTCAATCATTTGGGACAAAAAAAAAAAATATTCAATGGGCTCAACATGCCTCTCAGCAAATAGCTTGGGGTGTCTACTTTCCAAAATGGGGTCATTTGGGGGGGGTTTTGTGCCATCTTGGCATTTTATGGCCTTCAAAACTGTGATAGGTAGTGAGGAGCGAAATCAAAAATTTATGCCCTTAGAAACCTTGAAGGCGGTGCTTGGTTTTTGGGGTCCCGTAAGCGGCTAGGCTCCCAAAAAGTCCCACACATGTGGTATCCCCGTACTCAGGAGAAGCAGCAGAATGTATTTTGGGGTGTAATTTCACATATGCCCATGGCATGTGTGAGCAATATATCATTTAGTGACAACTTTGTGCAAAAAAAAAACAGTTTGTCATATTCCCGCAACCTGTGGCAAAATATAAAATATTCCATGGACTCAACATGCCTCTCAGCAAATAGCTTGGGGTGTCTACTTTCCAAAATGGGGTAATTTGGGGGGGTTTTGTGCTATTTTGGCATTTTATGGCCTTCAAAACTGTGATAGGTAGTGAGGAGTGAAATCAAAAATTTACGCCCTTAGAAATCCTGAAGGCGGTGCTTGGTTTTTGGGGCCCTGTACGCGGCTAGGCTCCCAAAAAGTCCCACACATGTGGTATCCCCGTACTCAGGAAAAGCAGCAGAATGTATTTTGGGGTGCAATTCCACATATAACCATGGCATGTGTGAGCAATATATCATTTAGTGACAACTTTTTGTACATTTTTTTTTTTCTTTTTGTCATTATTCAATCATTTGGGACAAAAAAAAAAAATTCAATGGGGTCAACATGCCTCTCAGCAAATAGCTTGGGGTGTCTACTTTCCAAAATGGGGTCATTTGGGGGGGTTTTGTGCCATCTTGGCATTTTATGGCCTTCAAAACTGTGATAGGTAGTGAGGAGTGAAATCAAAAATTTATGCCCTTAGAAACCTTGAAGGCGGTGCTTGGTTTTTGGGGTCCCGTACGCGGCTAGGCTCCCAAAAAGTCCCACACATGTGGTATCCCCGTACTCAGGAGAAGCAGCAGAATGTATTTTGGGGTGTAATTTCACATATGCCCATGGCATGTGTGAGCAATATATCATTTAGTGACAACTTTGTGAAAAAAAAAAAAGTTTGTCATATTCCCGCAACTTGTGGCAAAATATAAAATATTCCATGGACTGAACATGCCTCTCAGTAAATAGCTTGGGGTGTCTACTTTCCAAAATGGGGTCATTTGGGGGGGTTTTGTGCTATTTTGGCATTTTATGGCCTTCGAAACTGTGATAGGTAGTGAGGAGTGAAATCAAAAATTTGCGCCCTTAGAAATCCTGAAGGCGGTGCTTGGTTTCCGGGGTCCCGTACGTGGCTAGGCTCCTAAAAAGTCCCACACATGTGGTATCCCCGTACTCAGGAGAAGCAGCAGAATGTATTTTGGGTAGGGATGAGCTTCGTGTTCGAGTCGAACATACGTTCGACTCGAACATCGGCTGTTCGATCGTTCGACGAAGATCGAACGATTTGGGCCGTTCGCGCCAAATTCGAGTGACGCGAACGGCCCACAATGCACTACGCCATCGCAGTGTCATCCAGGCGCTGTGATTGGCCAAGCATGCACTGTGACCCCGCATGCTTGGCCAATCACAGCGCCGGCAGCGAGGAGAGCAATGATTGGAAACAGGCAGGATGCCTGTGGCCAATTATTGCTGAGGGTGTTTAGTAGACGCCCCACACTATAAAAGGCCGCCAGCACGGCGGCCTAGTGTAGTGTGTTCCGGAGCAGGGATAGAGCAGCATAGGCAGGGACAGTGACTGTTATTTCTTTCTTGCTTAACCTGGATTCCTTTAGTTTAGGGAAAGAGAAGGATAGGTAGGGAGAGTGTCAGTGTGTTTTGTGCTTGTGCTATAGTGTGCTTAAAAAAAACATTTATTCTAGGGACAGAAAACTGTAGGTAGGGACAGTGTCAGTTTCTTTCACTCTGCAAGTCCTTGTTTCCAGGGACCTGGAAGGACAGTGAGTGAATTGTCCTTGTGCTATATTGTGCTTAAAAAAACATTTATTCTAGGGACAGAAAACTGTAGGTAGGGAGAGTGTCAGTTTATTTCACTCTGCAAGTCCTTGTTTCCAGGGACCTGGAAGGACAGTGAGTGAATTGTCCTTGTGCTATATTGTGATTAAAAAAAAACATTTTTTCTAGGGACAGAAAACTGTAGGTAGGGAGAGTGTTTTTTTTCTTTCACTCTGCAAGTCCTTGTTTCCAGGGACCTGTAAGGACAGTGAGTGAATTGTCCTTGTGCTATATTGTGCTTAAAAAAACATTTATTCTAGGGACAGAAAACTGTAGGTAGGGAGAGTGTCAGTTTATTTCACTCTGCAAGTCCTTGTTTCCAGGGACCTGTAAGGACAGTGAGTGAATTGTCCTTGTGCTATATTGTGATTAAAAAAAAACATTTTTTCTAGGGACAGAAAACTGTAGGTAGGGAGAGTGTTTTTTTTCTTTCACTCTGCAAGTCCTTGTTTCCAGGGACCTGTAAGGACAGTGAGTGAATTGTCCTTGTGCTATATTGTGCTTAAAAAAAACATTTATTCTAGGGACAGAAAACTGTAGGTAGGGAGAGTGTCAGTTTATTTCACTCTGCAAGTCCTTGTTTCCAGGGACCTGGAAGGACAGTGAGTGAATTGTCCTTGTGCTATATTGTGCTTAAAAAAACATTTATTCTAGGGACAGAAAACTGTAGGTAGGGAGAGTGTCAGTTTATTTCACTCTGCAAGTCCTTGTTTCCAGGGACCTGGAAGGACAGTGAGTGAATTGTCCTTGTGCTATATTGTGATTAAAAAAAAACATTTTTTCTAGGGACAGAAAACTGTAGGTAGGGAGAGAGTTTTTTTTCTTTCACTCTGCAAGTCCTTGTTTCCAGGGACCTGTAAGGACAGTGAGTGAATTGTCCTTGTGCTATATTGTGCTTAAAAAAACATTTATTCTAGGGACAGAAAACTGTAGGTAGGGAGAGTGTCAGTTTATTTCACTCTGCAAGTCCTTGTTTCCAGGGACCTGTAAGGACAGTGAGTGAATTGTCCTTGTGCTATATTGTGATTAAAAAAAACATTTTTTCTAGGGACAGAAAACTGTAGGTAGGGAGAGTGTTTTTTTTCTTTCACTCTGCAAGTCCTTGTTTCCAGGGACCTGTAAGGACAGTGAGTGAATTGTCCTTGTGCTATATTGTGCTTAAAAAAAAACATTTATTCTAGGGACAGAAAACTGTAGGTAGGGAGAGTGTCAGTTTATTTCACTCTGCAAGTCCTTGTTTCCAGGGACCTGGAAGGACAGTGAGTGAATTGTCCTTGTGCTATATTGTGATTAAAAAAAACATTTTTTCTAGGGACAGAAAACTGTAGGTAGGGAGAGTGTTTTTTTTCTTTCACTCTGCAAGTCCTTGTTTCCAGGGACCTGTAAGGACAGTGAGTGAATTGTCCTTGTGCTATATTGTGATTAAAAAAAACATTTTTTCTAGGGACAGAAAACTGTAGGTAGGGAGAGTGTTTTTTTTCTTTCACTCTGCAAGTCCTTGTTTCCAGGGACCTGTAAGGACAGTGAGTGAATTGTCCTTGTGCTATATTGTGCTTAAAAAAAACATTTATTCTAGGGACAGAAAACTGTAGGTAGGGAGAGTGTCAGTTTATTTCACTCTGCAAGTCCTTGTTTCCAGGGACCTGTAAGGACAGTGAGTGAATTGTCCTTGTGCTATATTGTGATTAAAAAAAACATTTTTTCTAGGGACAGAAAACTGTAGGTAGGGAGAGTGTTTTTTTTCTTTCACTCTGCAAGTCCTTGTTTCCAGGGACCTGTAAGGACAGTGAGTGAATTGTCCTTGTGCTATATTGTGCTTAAAAAAACATTTATTCTAGGGACAGAAAACTGTAGGTAGGGAGAGTGTCAGTTTATTTCACTCTGCAAGTCCTTGTTTCCAGGGACCTGTAAGGACACTGAGTGAATTGTCCTTGTGCTATATTGTGATTAAAAAAAACATTTTTTTCTAGGGACAGAAAACTGTAGGTAGGGAGAGTGTTTTTTTTCTTTCACTCTGCAAGTCCTTGTTTCCAGGGACCTGTAAGGACAGTGAGTGAATTGTCCTTGTGCTATATTGTGCTTAAAAAAAACATTTATTCTAGGGACAGAAAACTGTAGGTAGGGAGAGTGTCAGTTTATTTCACTCTGCAAGTCCTTGTTTCCAGGGACCTGTAAGGACAGTGAGTGAATTGTCCTTGTGCTATATTGTGATTAAAAAAAACATTTTTTTCTAGGGACAGAAAACTGTAGGTAGGGAGAGTGTTTTTTTTCTTTCACTCTGCAAGTCCTTGTTTCCAGGGACCTGTAAGGACAGTGAGTGAATTGTCCTTGTGCTATATTGTGCTTAAAAAAACATTTATTCTAGGGACAGAAAACTGTAGGTAGGGAGAGTGTCAGTTTATTTCACTCTGCAAGTCCTTGTTTCCAGGGACCTGTAAGGACAGTGAGTGAATTGTCCTTGTGCTATATTGTGATTAAAAAAAACATTTTTTCTAGGGACAGAAAACTGTAGGTAGGGAGAGTGTTTTTTTTCTTTCACTCTGCAAGTCCTTGTTTCCAGGGACCTGTAAGGACAGTGAGTGAATTGTCCTTGTGCTATATTGTGATTAAAAAAAACATTTTTTCTAGGGACAGAAAACTGTAGGTAGGGAGAGTGTCAGTTTATTTCACTCTGCAAGTCCTTGTTTCCAGGGACCTGTAAGGACAGTGAGTGAATTGTCCTTGTGCTATAGTGTGCTTAAAAAAAACATTTATTCTAGGGACAGAAAACTGTAGGTAGGGAGAGTGTCAGTTTATTTCACTCTGCAAGTCCTTGTTTCCAGGGACCTGTAAGGACAGTGAGTGAATTGTCCTTGTGCTATATTGTGATTAAAAAAAACATTTTTTCTAGGGACAGAAAACTGTAGGTAGGGAGAGTGTTTTTTTTCTTTCACTCTGCAAGTCCTTGTTTCCAGGGACCTGTAAGGACAGTGAGTGAATTGTCCTTGTGCTATATTGTGCTTAAAAAAAACATTTATTCTAGGGACAGAAAACTGTAGGTAGGGAGAGTGTCAGTTTATTTCACTCTGCAAGTCCTTGTTTCCAGGGACCTGGAAGGACAGTGAGTGAATTGTCCTTGTGCTATATTGTGATTAAAAAAAACATTTTTTCTAGGGACAGAAAACTGTAGGTAGGGAGAGTGTCAGTTTATTTCACTCTGCAAGTCCTTGTTTCCAGGGACCTGGAAGGACAGTGAGTGAATTGTCCTTGTGCTATATTGTGATTAAAAAAAACATTTTTTCTAGGGACAGAAAACTGTAGGTAGGGAGAGTGTTTTTTTTCTTTCACTCTGCAAGTCCTTGTTTCCAGGGACCTGTAAGGACAGTGAGTGAATTGTCCTTGTGCTATATTGTGATTAAAAAAAACATTTTTTCTAGGGACAGAAAACTGTAGGTAGGGAGAGTGTTTTTTTTCTTTCACTCTGCAAGTCCTTGTTTCCAGGGACCTGTAAGGACAGTGAGTGAATTGTCCTTGTGCTATATTGTGCTTAAAAAAAACATTTATTCTAGGGACAGAAAACTGTAGGTAGGGAGAGTGTTTTTTTTCTTTCACTCTGCAAGTCCTTGTTTCCAGGGACCTGTAAGGACAGTGAGTGAATTGTCCTTGTGCTATATTGTGCTTAAAAAAAACATTTATTCTAGGGACAGAAAACTGTAGGTAGGGAGAGTGTCAGTTTATTTCACTCTGCAAGTCCTTGTTTCCAGGGACCTGGAAGGACAGTGAGTGAATTGTCCTTGTGCTATATTGTGATTAAAAAAAACATTTTTTCTAGGGACAGAAAACTGTAGGTAGGGAGAGTGTTTTTTTTCTTTCACTCTGCAAGTCCTTGTTTCCAGGGACCTGTAAGGACAGTGAGTGAATTGTTCTTGTGCTATATTGTGCTTAAAAAAAATATTTTTTCTAGGGACAGAAAACTGTAGGTAGGGAGAGTGTCAGTTTCTTTCACTGTGAAAGTCCTTGTTTCAAGGGACAGAGAAGGACACCTGAAGGTAGCCCTTATTGCTTTTTTCCCATCTCCCTGCAGGCCATCTATTAGAATGTCTGGAAGGCAAACAAGGAGAGGCAGACAGTCAGGAGGCAATAAAAGAGGGCAAGCAGGCTCTGTGTCTGGGGGCAACAGTGCTGGTCGTGGACGCGGTGCATTGTCATCAGCACATGGCCATGGGACACGCTTGTCCTTCTTTTCGGCAGCTGGACATGTTGAGCCACATCATGCCGAAGACTTGGTAGAGTGGATGACCAAGCCCTCCTCCTCCTCCTCATCCTCTCTCACCCAGGCTCAGGGTACTGGAAAAGCAGCTGCCAAAGCGTCGTCTTCCCTGGTATCAATGTCAGACAAATCATCAGTCACTCCTTCCCTAGACCCACCATGTCCTCCTCCTGAGGAGTCCCCCGAACTGTTTCAGCACAGTGTTGGGTACATGCTCCAGGAGGATGCCCAGCGTTTCGAAGGGTCTGATGATGAAACCCAGCTAGAGGAAGGCAGTAGCGTGAGAGCAGACAGAGGGGATGCTCAAGAAGGACACCAATCTGGCAGTCATGTTCCAGCAGCTGCAGCATACTGCCAGATTGGCTCCAGTGATGAGGAGGGAGGGGATGATGAGGTCACTGACTCCACGTGGGTGCCTAATAGGAGAGAGGAGGAGGAGGAGGATGAGGAGGAGGCACATCTCCAACGAGGCAGGATGCCCTTTGGTGGCCAGCGTAAGGGCAGTACACCGACGGAATCACACCGCAGAGCTCCGCCTGTGCAGGGCGCTGCCTCTGCCCGTCATTCAAAAAGTTCTTTGGTGTGGGCCTTTTTTGAGGCTAGTGCATCAGATCGCACAGCTGCTGTTTGCAACATATGTCTCAAGCGTATATCGCGTGGCCAAAACATCAGCCGCTTGGGTACCACATGCCTGACCAGACATATGTTGACCTGCCATGCAGCTCGTTGGCAAGCCTACCTCAAAGACCCACACCAAAGAACAAAGCGGACCTCTCCTTGCACCGCATCAGCTGGGATCTCCAACCCCACTATAACTTCAGTCCTCTCTGAAACATGCACTGAGAGGAATGAAGGTGTAGAATTAGGTGTGTCACAGCCAAGTACTTGCGCCCACTCTGCTAGCAGTACACCGACGTCCGATTCTAGCAGGCAAATTTCCCTGCCCCAGCTGCTGGACCGTCGAAAGAAGTTCACTCCCAGCCATCCACATGCCCAGCGGTTGAATGCTAGCTTGGCTAAATTGCTAGCGCTTCAACTGCTGCCTTTTCAGTTGGTAGACTCGGCCCCCTTCCGTGAGTTTGTGCAATGTGCGGTTCCTCAGTGGCAGGTTCCCAAACGCCACTTTTTCTCACGGAAGGCTATTCCGGCTCTCTACCGGCATGTGGAAGGCAATGTCTTGGCCTCGCTGGACAGGGCGGTCAGCGGTAAGGTGCATATTACCGCTGACTCATGGTCCAGCAGGCATGGACAGGGACGTTACCTTTCTTTCACGGCCCATTGGGTCACTCTTTTGGCAGCTGGGAAGGATTCAGGACAAGGTGCAGTAGTGTTGGAGGTTGTCCCACCGCCACGCCTCCAAAATGCTACTACTGGTTGTGACACACCTCTCTCCTCCACCCCCTCCTCTTCTTCTTCCTCCATGGCCTCTTCCTGTGGTTTGTCCTATGAACCAGCGGTGCTCCGTAGCCGTTCACGGGGCTACGCAAGTACGCAGGCAAAAAGATGCCATGCCGTGCTTGCGCTGGTGTGTTTGGGGGACAGAAGCCACACTGGGGCAGAGGTCCTGTCTGCTCTGCAGGGCCAGGCCGAGAGGTGGTTGACGCCACGCCAGCTTAAGCCAGGAATGGTGGTTTGCGACAATGGCACCAACCTCCTCTCCGCCCTCCGACAGGGACAACTGACCCATGTGCCCTGTGTGGCTCACGTCCTTAACCTGGTGGTGCAGCGCTTCTTGGGCAGGTACCCGGGCTTACAGGATGTCCTGAGGCAGGCCAGGAAAGTCTGTGTGCATTTCCGCAGATCTTATAATGCCAGTGCTCGCCTGGCTGAGCTGCAAAAGGAGTTGAACCTGCCCAAGAACCGCCTTATATGTGACATGCCCACCAGGTGGAACTCAACGTTGGCCATGCTGCAGCGGCTGCACACGCAGCAGAGGGCCATCAATGAGTACCTGTGCGACTACGGCACCAGGACAGGGTCAGGGGAGCTTGGTTTTTTTTCTCCACGCCAGTGGGGCATGATCAGGGATGCATGCACTGTCCTGGCACCATTTGAGGAGGCCACGAGGATGGTGAGCAGTGACAGTGCATGCATCAGTGACACTGTACCTCTTGTCCACCTGTTGGAGCACACGCTGCGTGGAATAATGGACAGGGCACTTGAGGCAGAACAGAGGCAGGAAGAGGAGGACTTCCTTGCCTCTCAAGGCCCCCTTTACCCAGACAGTGTTCCTTCTGTCCCACCCATCGCACAGGAAGAGGAGGAGGAGGAGGAGGAGGAGGAGGATTGTGTCAGCATGGAGGTGGAGGCTGGCACTCAGCATCATCAGCAGCAGTCTTTTAGGGATGATTTACAGTCCCAAGAAACCAGTGGACTTGTACGTGGCTGGGAGGAGGTGGCTGCGGATCATGTCGTCCTTAGTGACCCAGAGGACTCCGGAGCGAATGCCTCAGCAAACCTACGCTGCATGGCCTCCCTGATCCTGCAAAGTCTGCGGAAGGATCCTCGTATTCTTCGGATCAAGGAGAGGGACCATTACTGGCTGGCCACTCTCCTTGATCCACGGTACAAGGGTAAGGTTGCGGACCTTATGTTACCGTCGCAGAGGGAGCAGAGGATGAGACAACTCCGGGAGGCCTTGCAGAAAGGTCTGTGCAACGCGTTCCCAGAGACTGGGAGGTTGCAAACTCCTGGTCCTGGACAACGAGTTGCTGAGGCTTCGGCCAGTCAAAGAAGGAGCGGTGGGGAAGGTGGCCGTCTGACCGATGCGTTCAGACAATTCTTTAGTCCGCAGCCCCAAAGTATGATCGGTTCCAGCAACCATCGCCAGCGTCTGATAAACATGGTGCAGGAATATCTAGGGGCAAGGTCAGACTTGGACACCTTCCCCACCGAAAATCCTCTGGCTTACTGGGTCTTGAGGATGGATCACTGGCCAGAGCTTGCACAGTATGCAATTGAGCTACTGGCCTGTCCTGCATCCAGCGTTCTTTCGGAACGCACATTCAGTGCTGCTGGAGGATTTGTCACGGATCACAGGGTGCGCCTGTCCACCGACTCGGTTGATCGACTGACTTTCATCAAGATGAACCAGTCTTGGATCACCACCAGCTACCACACACCTGATGCTGATATAACAGACTAATTGATTTTAACATGTCACATCCCTTCAAGACTGATGCTGATGCTGAGTGCCTGTGCTGTTATGTTGACTGGCTATCCTCCTCCTCCGAGTCCTCAATGATACGATTGATGATGATAGCTTGTAAGATCATTTTTGTTTATGGGTGCCGCCACCAGTGCCTAACGGCCAATTTTTCAGCCCCTGTTTAACAGGGGCGTGTAATTACAATTTTTGAAGCAATACTTTGCAACAGGGCTCATTGCTGTGCTCCAAGTACAGTATCTGTGAGGAGTTGCAGTGTTGTGCCACCAGTGCCTAAGGCCCAATTTTTCAGCCCCTGTTTAACAGGGGCGTGTCATTACAATTTTTGAAGCAATACTTTGCAACAGGGCTCATTGCTGTGCTCCAAGTACAGTATCTGTGAGGAGTTGCAGTGTTGTGCCACCAGTGCCTAAGGCCCAATTTTTCAGCCCCTGTTTAACAGGGGCGTGTCATTACAATTTTTGAAGCAATACTTTGCAACAGGGCTCATTGCTGTGCTCCAAGTACAGTATCTGTGAGGGGTTGCAGTGTTGTGCCACCAGTGCCTAAGGCCCAATTTTTCATTCCCTGTTCAACAGGGGCATGTAATTACAATTCTTGATCTAATAATTCACAGCAGGGCCCATTGCTGCACCCACCAAGAGTAACTGTCAGGGCTTACAGTGTTGTGGCACCAGCACCACCATCAAAGGCCCAATTTTTACTACCACTGTTCAACAATTATATGTAATTAAAATTCCTGATATAATAGTTGACAGCAGGGCGTTCCAGCACCAACCAAGAGTAACTGTGAGTGCTTACAGTGTTGTGCCAACACCAACAACTAAGGGGCCTATTTCTGCAGAGTATATACGGCAGGTCCCTACTTTCAAACATCCAACTTACAAACGACTCCTACTTGCAAACGCAAGAAGACAACAGGAAGTGAGAGGAAATCTACCACTAGGAAGGAAAATTCTCTCCTGTAAGAATAAATATGGGAGAAAGGTGTCTCCTCTGTACTGATGCTTTATCAGCAATCCTTGTTTCAAGAAAAACACCACATTTCAAAAACAGTTGTCATTGGGACGGAAAGTGAGGTGAAATGTTCTGAACAGGGGCACAGACAGCAAAACAAATGTTACAGGGGTGATAACCCTTACCTATGTTTTCCAAAAAGTTTAAAAATAGATTTTTGGTCTGGAGCTACACTTCAACAATGTACCTGTTCAAAATTACAAACAGATTCTACATAAGAACAAACCTACAGTCCCTGTCTTGTATGCACCGCCTGTATAGGGCTGTTCAGAGTATATAGGGCCTTTTTTATTTTATGTGCGGGGTTCCCCTTAATATCCATACAAGACCCAAAGGGGCTGGTAATGGGCTGGGGTAGGGGGGGGGGGGGGTCATGGGGTAGCTATGCCATTTTTCTTAAAGATTTTCATCCATATTACCGGGACCAGACATTACATTAAAGCCGCAAGCAGTTTTAAATGGCTTTTTTTTCCTTTAGAAGTGTCATTTTGTGCAGGGACAGTTCTAAACACGGGAAACACGTGGCACTTCACAGGCATACTTTAGACACCCCCCAGGTACGATATTTAAAGGAATATTTGACTTTTTTTTTTTCACTTTATGCATCATTAAAATGACTGCTCCCGAAAAACGACCGTTTTTAAAACTTCTTTTTGCATTGATACATGTCCCCTGGTGCAGAACCCGGGTTCCCAAACCCTTTTTAGGACAATAACATGCATAATAGTTGTTATAATTAGCACTTTAGAATTCGAACGTTCGCATCCATTGTATTTAATAGGGTTCTAATGTTCGTTCGAACTTTCGGTCCGTTCGCGGGTTCTGGTGCGAACCGAACCCGGGGGTGTTCGGCTCATCACTAATTTTGGGGTGCAATTCCACATATAACCATGGCATGTGTGAGCAATATATCATTTAGTGACAACTTTTTGTAATTTTTTTATTTTTTTTTTGTCATTATTCAATCACTTGGGACGAAAAAAAAAAAATATTCAATGGGCTCAACATGCCTCTCAGCAATTTCCTTGGGGTGTCTACTTTCCAAAATGGGGTCATTTGGGGGGGTTTTGTACTGCCCTGCCATTTTAGCACCTCAAGAAATGAGATAGGCAGTCATAAATTTAAAGCTGTGTAAATTTCAGAAAATGTACCCTAGTTTGTAAACGCTATAACTTTTGCGCAAACCAATAAATATACGCTTATTGACTTTTTTTTTACTAAAGACATGTGGCTGAATACATTTTGGCCTAAATGTATGACTAAAATTGAGTTTATTCGATTTTTCTTATAACAAAAAGTAGAAAATATCATTTTTTTTCAAAATTTTCGGTCTTTTTCTGTTTATATCGCAAAAAATAAAAATCGCAGAGGCAATCAAATACCATTAAAAGAAAGCTCTATTTGTGGGAAGAAAAGGACGCAAATTTCATTTGGGTACAACATTGCATGTCCGCACAATTTACAGTTAAAGCAGCGCAGTGCCGAATCCCAAAAACAGGCTTGGTCCTAATGGCCCGAAATGGTCCGGGGCTTAAGTGGTTAAGCTGGCAAGCCATGGCAGTCATGGGGAAAACTGGGGCAACCTCTACTCTGCACTCTCAAGATATTATTTCCTACTTAGTGTGTGTGGTCAACTTATTGATTTACCAAAAAGTCTTCAATGGGCTTGAGGTTAATAGGCAGAGTTTTTTAAGGAGATGGAGGATACCTACTTTTATTACACTGGGGCTAGAGATCCCAAGGAGAATTGGAAGAGTAAAAGATGGAGATCCCAGTGTGGCGTATAAGAGTACAATGCAGATATCCCAGTTTAAAGTAGAAGGGTACAAGAGGGTGATCCTAGCTTGGAGCAGAGGGTGCAAGATAAAGCTCTCATTGTGGAGTAGAAGCGTGCAAGATTGAGATATCATTGTGAAGTTGAAAGGTAAAACTCAAAGATCCCAGTGTGGAGTAGAAGGATACAAGATGGAGCTCCCAGTGTGAATTAGAAGAGTACAAGGTGGGTCTTCCAATGAAGAGTAGAAATGTACATGTCAGAACTCACTGTGTGGGAAAAAGGGGTACAATGTCAAACAATATGGAGAAGAAGGATAAAAGCTGGACCTCCTAGTGTTAAGTAGAATAGCACAAGGATGAGCCCCTAGTGTGGAGTAGAAGGGTACAAGGTGAAGCTCCCAGTCTGAGGTAGAGGGATACAAGGTAGAACTCCCAATGTAGAGTGGACGGGTACAAGGCAGAGATGCCAGTGTAGAATAAAAGGGTACAAAAAGAAGATCTCAGCTTGGAGAAGAAAGGTACAAGATGGAGTTCTCAGTATGTAGTAAAAAAGTAGAAGATGGAGATCCCAGTGTGAAGTAGAAAGGTACAGGTCAGAGATCCCAGTGTGGAGTAGAAAGATACAAGATGCAGCTCCTAGAGTGAAGTATAAGGAAGCAAGGTTGGGCTTCTAATGTGGAGTAGAAAGGTATACTGCAAAGTTTACAATGTGGGGTAAAGGTGTACAAGGTGGGGCTAATGTTATGGAATTGAGGGGCACAAGATGGGTCTAACAATATGGAGAAGAATGGTAAAAGCTGGACCTCCTAATGTTGAGTAGAAGGGCACAAGGATGGACAACCAGAGTGGAGCATAAGGATACAAGGTAGGTCTGCCAGTGTGAGGTAGAAGGGTTCAAAGCAGAGCTCCCAATGTAGAGTAGAAGGGTACAAGGCAGAGCTTCCAGTTTGGAGTAGAATGGTACAAAGCAGAGAAGTTCTGTGATAAGTTCCCTTCCGACACTTATTTTCTTTTTAAGGTACCGGTAATTCCTTATTTCCATGCACAGATACGGAGACATTCCTGCCTGAGCTTTTTAGAGTATTTATTTAGATTTTTACTATCTAAAAATACCACTAAAAGCTTGTTAAATTATCATAGCTCTATATTCTTTAGATATTACTCTTGCAAGTGAAAAAATAAAAAAATAAAATAAACTCACAACTGGAAATTCTGAAACACCACGCACATCAGAGCAAACTTTTCTGTGATCCTCATCTAAACCGCAAAGCACATCAAAAGCTGCAGCTCTCAGTCCGACCGGCGCAGCCCACACCTTGCATGCTTAACTACCAGACGGCAAGTTTTAGTCCACATTAAAATACATAATAAAGAAACTTTCCTGAGAACCCAACAGCCTTGGCTGTAACTATGTGCTAGGTAGATGATCAGCAAACCTGTCATTTAGAAAATGTTATAAATCATTATGCCTATTGGGGACTTTGAGAAGCCAGTACAAATTATTGGTTTTTCAACCCAAACCTCTAACATACCAGTGGGGGTGTCACATAGGTCAGAAATATTCACATTTGATTTTTTATTTTTTTTGTGAAATCAACAGCCTCCAATTCACAGGCTGTTTGTAAAGAAGTCAACTTATCTACATATCTGATTGGTAAATTCCTATGTCCACACCAAGGGTATTAAGATGGGGCTCCTCTCAGCAGGTAGCACATATTTGCAGTGATGCCCCCAAAGAATCAGCTGTAATTTAACCAGTTCTTTCCCAAGATGAATGCAAAGGCAGTCAGGCACACTGCAACAGTTAACTCACTCTGGCTCAGTAATCAGTCTTAGGAAGGTCTGTTTAGGATTTTTTTAGCTGAAGAACTTGGATGGGGTGTAGGGAGGTATGGGATACCCCAGATTCACTGAATATTTACCAGGACACTCCACTTTGCTAAGCCTCCCTGAAAAGTCTCTATGGAGGAGCAAGTATAGATGACAGAACTTAGTCCTTTTTAAAAACTATCCCAGACAAGATTACCACTGTCTCTTTGACCCACAGAAAACAGCACACATTCAGTAGGACCCCAAGCTCAGCTTAGGACTCACAGGATCACTGCATGCCTCCTTGCAGTATCCACCGGACACTCTTCAGTGAGAGAGAGGTTAATGCTCACAATGCCACAGGACAGCCAGACCCTTTCTAACTTCTACCGGACACTATTTGGTGAGCTCTCCAGACCAGGTCCTTGGGTGAGAGTTGATCCGCTTTGGAAAAAGGATCTTTAAAAGTAGGGCCCCCTGTTATTCCACAGCCGGTGGACCTCGATGAACATGCAGCAATCTCCAGCACAAGAACTCCAGCAGGACAAGAAAAAAATTACTCCAGGCCTCAGACTATTTATGTGGTTTTCACCCACCTACTGGGCACACCTCCCCAGGGATTTTTTGCGGCACTATACATATTCAAGGTGATAGTAACTGTAGGCGCAAGTACGTAAGTGCACACACTGGCTGAAATGTTTCGCTAAATAAACAATAAGTCCATAAAATTGTTCAAGGGTTAATCATGGCAGATCAATGGCGGCTGCTGTCCTCAGAGAGCTGGCTCTGTGTTTAGGCAAGAAGAAGGTAGAGAAGGAAGCGCCACCTGAGAGTAGTATTAGAGACAGCTTTTAATGGCACAGATAAAATCACACTTACAGGAAACAGGAAATACAAAGGCTCATCTGTGTGTCAGTGGTCCATAGGGAAGCCTCAGATCCGGATTCTTTTTTCTATCCGGATCTGTTTTTCTATGCAGAGATGGGAAGCTGCAGTCATTGTTGCTTCTCAGCCTGGAGCAGATCCTGTGGCCATCAGGAAAAAGCTGGGGCTGGCCAATAGAAAGAGCAGCAGCTCCGAGCGCGTAGCCTGCCTATCCAACCCTTCTCACTCTGTGGAGTCCTCCCCCGGAAGTGATCCCGTGACCGTGACCCGTGACCTCAGCCCCAGCTTCTTCCTGATGGCCACAGGATCTGCTCCAGGCTGAGCAGCAACAATGACTGCAGCTTCCCATCTCTGCATAGAAAAACGGATCCGGATCTGAAGCTTCCCTACGGACCACTGACACACAAATGAGCCTTTGTATTTCCAGTTTCCTGTAAGTGTGCCATTAAAAGCTGTCTCTAATACTACACTCAGGTGGCGCTTCCTTCTCTACCTTCTTCTTGACTATACATATTCAGGTTGGCCATTTGCCTTGCCCTGCTATGTTTCAGAAACCTCCAGGAAGCAGGGGAGAGCAAACACAATTGCAGCCTGTGAGATCCAGAATAGCCAATAGCAATAAACATCTGCTCTTGATTACAGAGCAACCTAACTAGGAGGGTGCTATGCATAAATTATTGTATCTTGTACTAGGACAAAGCCAGACACCTCTGCACTGACAATTTGGGGGCTGAGGTCAGATTATGAGCCCTATACTGAGACAAAAGTGACAGATTGTTGAAAGTTAACATCACAGTGGAGTTAATGGCTGGAGGTCTCATCAGAAGGAGTCTAGAAGAGGCTTTGAACTTCTGATAGATAGTTCCATATGGGCTGCCTTTCATTTTCTTGACACTGTACTTCTGGGGACTTCTAGTTCAGTACTGTCTGTGCTGCTTTCCGGACATTGGGATCCCCTTTTCCCCTACTTTTTAGACCTTTTTTTTCTGTGGGAGCCACTTGTTGCCAGAACCTGTCCGGGCTCAAGACTACAGCTGGGCCTCCAGGATCCTCCCCTCTGCCGGCCTTGACCCTCTGAGTCTCTTTTCCGGTGCCACATGGTCCTCCTCCATCTTTATCCTGCTACTCGTGAACCTAATGCTGTGGTAAGGTCACCCCATACCTCAACCTTTCCCCTTGACCCAGTAACCTCCCCCCGGCAGTACTCTTGCACTTTTCTGCTCTTTGTTCTCCAAACCTTGTGCTGCCATGTGTCCTGGTTCATTTCAAGTTTCGGCTGGATGCACATGACCTGCCCTCTCTGCTTTTTTGGATTCAGGAGTCTCTGGTGCCCATCCTGGCCATTCACCTGCTACTGGATGCTCCATGAATGATCATCAGAAGCCACCAGTGAGTAGCCCCCTCTGATACCCTGTGATCCCTGCCCTGTGAGCCTTCTGTCTTGGATTGCTGCCTTATGAAGACCTGCCCTGTGACTATTATCCTGTGCTGACTGCCCTGGGCATTATTGTTCCCTGCTGTATCATATTGCCCTGTGAACTAGTACTCTTTTCTATGCTCCAACCTTCCCCTCCCTGACCTTTTTTACTCACTTAAATCTGTAGTCATAGGACCCTCCGCAACTCTTGGGGAGTGAAGACCATTCCCCCAGCACTCAGTCAGACATCACAGTCCCCTGGTTGTGACATCATCACATTGTCTATGGGGTCTTCAGAACCCTGTGATGTACCCAATAGAAGTGTCACCAACAGGCACAAGTAGAAGGACCATCCCACTTCAGTACAGAAGGCAGATGACCCGGTACCTGGTGCATCACGTAAGTGTGGATTTAGGTAAGTATTTTAGCTTTTATTTATTTATTTTATTTTTTATTTGCTGGAGCAATTATCTGGAGGGGGGTGGGTAAAGTATTGGGTGGTGTAGGGTTCCTGGCCAGAGCTTAGCTTTAATAAGTACCAGTTGAGCCTTTTTTTTTCATCACTACTTTGTATTTATACCTGTCCATGCTATTCCATCTGAATAGTGACGTAGCATGGGCGGGGGCCAAAGGGGCAGATGACCTGGGCGCAAAATTCTTAGGGGGCTCCGGCAAGCTGTCAAAGCAGACAGTGAATCATAGGTGGCAGAGACATTCCCTGCCCCACAGCCACACGTGTCCAAGGGGGCGTGCTGTGAGGGTGGGAAATGCCTCCACTTCCTATGATCGGCTATCGGTTTTGACAGTTTCCCGGAGCCCACTAAGAATTTTTGCGCTCAGGTCAACTGCCCCTTTGGCCCCGCCCCTGCAGGATAAATGCACTGAAACCTTAAAGTCCCCGCTATTACATAGGAATTATTTCACAATCACTCAGACGATTAAAGCCGCTTTTGTTTCTAATGCCCCGTACACACGACCGGTTTTCCCGACGAGAAAACTGCCCAAAAATTTAGAACCCGCTCTATTTTCTCCCGTCGTGTTTCCCGTCAGTCTTTTTCTCGTCGCGAAAACCGGTCGTGTGTATGCTTTTCCGAGGGGAAAAAAAACGCACATGCTCAGAATCAAGTAATGAGACGGGAGCGCTCGTTCTGGTAAAACTAGCGTTCGTAATGGAGAGAGCACATTCGTCACACTGTAACGGACTGAAAAGCACGAGGCTGAAAAGCGCGAATCGTCTCTCAACAAACTTATACTAACACGAGATCAGCAAATACAGCCCAAAGGGTGGCGCCATTTGAATGGAACGTCCCCCTTTATAGTGCCGTCGTACATGCTGGACGTCACCGCGATTTGGTAGAGCGTTTTTTTTTTAAATGAACGTGTGTATGCAAGGCAGGCTTGAGAGGAATCACGTCGGGAAAAACGTCGGGTTTTGGCATGTCAGGAAAACCAGTCGTGTGTACGAGGCATTAGGGCTTGTAACCATAAGAACTATAGAGAATTGTAAACAGACAAACAAACCTTCCATGACAGAATATCATACAAGCCAGGCGTAATCAGTAGATAAATAGTCATTAATGTCTGTAATGTAAACATTAATACAAAAGGCAAATTAAATAGCAGCGCTTATTACAGACTCAGTTGGTGATAAAACAACTATAAATGAAGATAATTCAAGGTTGTAGGAGATCAGCAGACACTACAACAGTATTAATAACTGAAGAACGTGGATCATGTATACAGCAATATAGCAATTACTGATCTTACCGTCACTGTGTGAGTATATACAGCATAGGGTGACCACATGTCCCGGATTGCCCGGGACAGTCCCGCATTTTGAAGGTCTGTCCCGGGCCCATTCATTCCAGGACAATACAGTGTCCCAGAATGAAACTGACACAGCCACCCCCCGGGCCAATCTGATGCCCCCAAAAAAGGCCGCCACATCACCGCTTTACTCACTGACAGTACTTGTCCTGGCCAGGAATGCCTGGAGGAGCACAATCCCTGCCCCTTGCTTGTGATTGGAGAAATCATAAATCCCACCTCTTGTGTCCAATCACTGTGCTGTGATTCGTTACAGCACAAGCTGATTTTTGGAAAGGGAGGGTGTCCCTGAATGGTAGTTTGGAAATGTGGTCACCCTAATACAGTATACAGTGCCTTGCAAAAGTATTCACCCCCCTTGGCTGTTTACCCATTTTGTTACATTACAGCCTTTAGTTCAATGTTTTTTTTTTTTTAATCTGAATGATATGTGATGGATCAGAACACAATAGTCTAAGTTGGTGAAGTAAAATTAGAAAAATATATACATAAAACTATTTTTCAGAAATAAAAAACTGATAATTGGCACGTGCGTATTTATTCACCCCCCTTTGTTATGAAGCCCATAAAAAGCTCTGGTGCAACCAATTACCTTCAGAAGTCACATAATTAGTGAAATGATGTCCACCTGTGTGCAATCTAAAGGCCCGTACACACGGTCTGACTTTTTGCCAACAAACTTCAAAATGAGCGCGACTTCAAAAAAATCCGACGGTGTGTACGCTCCATCGGACAAACTTTTTGGGTTTTCATCTGACAAAAGTTCGCTCTGCAAACGGACAAACTTTTCGGCAACAAAAGTCTGATGGTGCAAAGTCCTATCGTGTGTACAGAAATCCATCGGACTTTTGTCCGAAGAACAAATACGCATGCCCAGAACCAATGAGTCAATGAGAACCAAAAAAGTCAAATCAACCAACAATAGCAGAAGTTGACCAAAGGGTGGTGGTAAAGAGCAGAAAAGAGCTGAAAAAAACACGTGATTTTGGGAAAGTTTGGGAAAAGTTTGCAGAAAAGTCCCGCCGTGTGTATGCTATGGGTGTGCCCGGCCAACTCCCTTTGGACAAAAATCTACGGAAAAGTTTGTTTGAAGTCCGACCGTGTGTACGAGGCTTTAGTGTCACATGATCTGTCATTACATAGACACACCTTTGTGAAAGGCCCCAGAGGCTGCAACACCTAAGCAAGAGGCACCACTAACCAAACACTGCCATGAAGACCAAGGAACTCTCCGAACAAGTAAAGGAACAATGTTGTTGAGAAGTACAAGTCAGGGTTAGGTTATAAAAAAATATCCAAATCTTTGATGATCCCTAGGAGCACCATGAAATCTATCATCACCAAATGGAAAGAACATGGCGCAAGAGCAAACCTGCCAAGAGACGGCCGCACACCAAAACCCACGGACCGGGCAAGGAGGGCATTAATCAGAGAGGCAGCACAGAGACCTAAGGTAACCCTGGAGGAGCTGCAGAGTTCCACAGCAGAGACTGGAGTATCTGTACATAGGACGACAATAAGCCGTACTCTCCATAGAGTTGGGCTTTATGGCAGAGTGGCCAGAAGAAAGCCATTACTTTCAGCAAAAAACAAAATGCCACGTTTTGAGTTTGCGAAATGTGGGAGACTCCCAAAATGTATGGAGGAAGGTGCTCTGGTCTGATGAGACTAAAATTGAACTTTTTGGCCATCAAAGAAAACGCTATGTCTGGCGCAAACCCAACACATCACATCACCCAAAGAACACCATCCCCACCGTGAAACATGGTGGTGGCAGCATCATGCTGTGGGGATGTTTTTCAGCAGTCGGGACTGGGAAACTGGTCAGAGTTGAGGGAAAGATGGATGGTGCTAAATACAGGGATATTCTTGAGCAAAACCTGTAGCACTCTGTGTGTGATTTGAGGCTAGGACGGAGATTCACCTTCCAGCAGGACAATGACCCCAAACACACTGCTAAAGCAACACTTGAGTGGTTTAAGGGGAATCATGTACCGGTAAATGTGTTGGAATGGCCTAGTCAAAGCCCAGACCTCAATCCAATAGAAAATCTGTGGTCAGACTTAAAGATTGCTGTTCACAAGCGCAAACCATCCAACTTGAAGGAGCTGGAGCAGTTTTGCAAGGAGGAGGAATGGGCAAAAATCCCAGTGGTAAGATGCGGCGAGCTCATAGAGACTTATCCAGGGCCACTTGGAGCTGTGATAGCCGCAAAAGGTGGCTCTACAAAGTATTGACTTTAGGGGGGTGAATAGTTATGCCCATTGACTTTTTCTGTAATTTTGTCCTATTTGTTGTTTGCTTCACAATAAAAAACAAAACCAAAAAAAAATAAAAAATCTTCAAAGTTGTGGGCATGTTCTGTAAATTAAATGATGCAAAAAAAAAAAAAAAATATATATATATATATATATATATATATATACATATATATATAATGCAGTATATACCCATCAGTCACAGTGGCGGCTGCCCCCTTAGGGGCACCACCCCCCTAATCCATGCGCCCGGCCCTATATATATATTATTATTAAATGTGCATTGTAAATTTACCATTCCTGTATTTCCACTGTAATGCTCTGCCACCTAAAAAGTAGGAGGGGCTCTGCTGGAAATATATGGATGTAAGGGGGGCTCTGCCAGGAACATATGGATGTAAGGGGGGCTCTTCCAGGAACACATGGATGTAAGGGGGGCTCTTCCAGGAACATATGGATGTAAGGGGGGCTCTTCCAGGAACACATAGATGTAAGGGGGGCTCTTCCAGGAGCATATGGATGTAAGGGGGGCTCTGTCTGGAACATATGGATGTAAGGGGGGCTTTGCCTGGAACACATAGATGTAAGGGGGGCTCTTCCAGGAACACATGGATGTAAGGGGAGCTCTGCCTGGAACATATAGATGTAAGGGGGGCTTTGCCAGGAACATATGGATGTAAGGGGGGCTCTGCCTGAAACACATAGATGTAAGGGGTCTTCTGCCAGGAACATATGGATGTAAGGGGGGCTCTGCCAGGAACATATGGATGTAAGGGGGGCTCTGCCAGGAACATATGCATAGCTCCCAACTGTCCCTGATTTCGAGGGACTGTCCCTGATTTGGAGCAATGTCCCTCCATCCCTCATTCCTCCTCATCTGTCCCTCATTTTGGTCTGCTCTACAAAGCTGTATATAAAATGCACTTTATATCTTTCAAAAAGTGTTTTACAGTGCTAAACCTTTCATCCAAATTCTAAATTGCTACATTTTTACATTTTAAAAGCCAATACAAAAGGACCAGTAGTGGTAAAAAAGCCCTTGTGGATGGGACAGGGTGTGTGTCCTATGCCTAAATAAATTTGCTAGTAGGTGTCCCTCATTCCCATCTCAAAATGTTGGGAGGTATGCATATGGATGTAAGGGGGGCTCTGCCAGGAACACATAGATGTAAGGGGGGCTCTGCCAGGAACACATAGATGTAAGGAGGGCTCTGTCAGGAACATATGGATGTAGGGGGGGCTCTTCCAGGAACACAAGATGTAAGGGGGCTCTGCCAGGAACACATGGATGTAAGGGGGGCTCTGCCAGGAACATATGAAGGTAAGGGGGGCTCTGCCAGGAACACATGGATGTAAGGAGGGCTCTGTCAGGAACATATGGATGTAAGGGGGGCTCTTCCAGGAACACAAGATGTAAGGGGGCTCTGCCAGGAACACATGGATGTAAGGGGGGCTCTGCCAGGAACATATGAAGGTAAGGGGGGCTCTGCCAGGAACACATGGATGTAAGGGGGGCTCTGCCAGGAACATATGAAGGTAAGGGGGGCTCTGCCAGGAACATATGAAGGTAAGGGGGGCTCTGCCAGGAACACATGGATGTAAGGGGGGCTCTGCCAGGAACATATGAAGGTAAGGGGGGCTCTGCCTGGAACACATGGATGTAAGGGCGGCTTTGCCTGGAACACATGGATGTAAGGGGGGCTCTGCCTGGAACACATAAATGTAAGGGTGGCTTTGCCTGGAACACATGGATGTAAGGGGGGCTCTGCCTGGAACATATGGATGTAAGGGGGGCTCTGCCTGGAACACATAGATGTAAGGGGGACTATGCCTGGAACACATAAATGTAAGGGTGGCTTTGCCTGGAACACATAGATGTAAGGGTGGCTTTGCCTGGAACACATGGATGTAAGGGGGGCTCTTCCAGGAACACATGGATGTAAGGGGGCTCTTCCAGGAACATATGAATGTAAGGGGGGCTCTGCCAGGAACATATGGATGTAAGGGGGGCTCTGCCAGGAACATATGCATGGCTCCCAACTGTCCCTGATTTCGAGGGACTGTCCCTGATTTGGAGCAATGTCCCTCCATCCCTCATTCCTCCTCATCTGTCCCTCATTTTGGTCTGCTCTATAAAGCTGTATATAAAATGCACTTTATATCTTTCAAAAAGTGTTTTACAGTGCTAAACCTTTCATCCAAATTCTAAATTGCTACATTTTTACATTTTAAAAGCCAATACAAAAGGACCAGTAGTGGTAAAAAAGCCCTTGTGGATGGGACAGGGTGTGTGTCCTATGCCTAAATAAATTTGCTAGTAGGTGTCCCTCATTCCCATCTCAAAATGTTGGGAGGTATGCATATGGATGTAAGGGGGGCTCTGCCAGGAACACATAGATGTAAGGGGGGCTCTGCCAGGAACACATAGATGTAAGGAGGGCTCTGTCAGGAACATATGGATGTAGGGGGGGCTCTTCCAGGAACACAAGATGTAAGGGGGCTCTGCCAGGAACACATGGATGTAAGGGGGGCTCTGCCAGGAACATATGAAGGTAAGGGGGGCTCTGCCAGGAACACATGGATGTAAGGAGGGCTCTGTCAGGAACATATGGATGTAAGGGGGGCTCTTCCAGGAACACAAGATGTAAGGGGGCTCTGCCAGGAACACATGGATGTAAGGGGGGCTCTGCCAGGAACATATGAAGGTAAGGGGGGCTCTGCCAGGAACACATGGATGTAAGGGGGGCTCTGCCAGGAACATATGAAGGTAAGGGGGCTCTGCCAGGAACATATGAAGGTAAGGGGGGCTCTGCCAGGAACACATGGATGTAAGGGGGGCTCTGCCAGGAACATATGAAGGTAAGGGGGGCTCTGCCTGGAACACATGGATGTAAGGGCGGCTTTGCCTGGAACATATGGATGTAAGGGGGGCTCTGCCTGGAACACATAAATGTAAGGGTGGCTTTGCCTGGAACACATGGATGTAAGGGGGGCTCTGCCTGGAACACATAAATGTAAGGGTGGCTTTGCCTGGAACACAAGATGTAAGGGGGACTCTGCCTGGAACACATGGATGTAAGGGGGGCTCTGCCTGGAACACATAAATGTAAGGGTGGCTTTGCCTGGAACACATGGATGTAATGGGGGCTCTGCCTGGAACATATGGATGTAAGGGGGGCTCTGCCTGGAACACATAGATGTAAGGGGGACTATGCCTGGAACACATAAATGTAAGGGTGGCTTTGCCTGGAACACATGGATGTAAGGGTGGCTTTGCCTGGAACACATGGATGTAAGGGGGGCTCTGCCAGGAACACATGGATGTAAGGGGGCTCTTCCAGGAACATATGAATGTAAGGGGGGCTCTGCCAGGAACATATGCATGGCTCCCAACTGTCCCTGATTTCGAGGGACTGTCCCTGATTTGGAGCAATGTCCCTCCATCCCTCATTCCTCCTCATCTGTCCCTCATTTTGGTCTGCTCTACAAAGCTGTATATAAAATGCACTTTATATCTTTCAAAAAGTGTTTTACAGTGCTAAACCTTTCATCCAAATTCTAAATTGCTACATTTTTACATTTTAAAAGCCAATACAAAAGGACCAGTAGTGGTAAAAAAGCCCTTGTGGATGGGACAGGGTGTGTGTCCTATGCCTACATAAATTTGCTAGTAGGTGTCCCTCATTCCCATCTCAAAATGTTGGGAGGTATGCATATGGATGTAAGGGTGCTCTACCAGGAACACATGATGTAAGGGGGGCTCTGCCAGGAACACATGGATGTAAGGGGGGCTCTGCCAGGAACATATGGAGGTAAGGGGGGCTCTTCCAGGAACACAAGATGTAAGGGGGGCTCTGCCAGGAACACATAGATGTAAGGGGGGCTCTGCCAGGAATACATGGATGTAAGGAGGGCTCTGTCAGGAACATATGGATGTAAGGGGGGCTCTTCCAGGAACACAAGATGTAAGGGGGGCTCTGCCAGGAACACATGGATGTAAGGGGGGCTCTGCCAGGAACATATGGAGGTAAGGGGGGCTCTTCCAGGAACACATGGATGTAAGGGGGCTCTGCTGGGAACACATGGATGTAAGGGGGCTCTGCTGGGAACACATGGATGTAAGGGGGGCTCTGCCAGGAACACATGGGTGTAAGGGGGCTTTGCCAGGAATATATGGAGGTAAAGGGGGCTCTTCCAGGAACACATGGATGTAAGGGGGGCTCTGCTGGGAACACATGGATGTAAGGGGGCTCTGCCAGGAACACATGGATGTAAGGGGGCTCTGCCAGGAACATATGGATGTAAGGGGGCTCTGCCAAGAGCATATATATGTAAGGGGGGCTCTGCCAGGAACATATGTATGTAAGGGGGTTCTGCCAGGAACATATATATGTAAGGGGGGCTCTGCTGGGAACATATGTATGTAAGGGGGGCTCTGCTGGGAACATATGGTGATAAGGGGGTCTCTGCTGGCACACATGGGTTTAGGGGGGCTGTGCTGGGAACATATGTATGTAAAGGGGGACTTTGCTGGAAATATATGGTTGTAGGGGGGGCTCTGCTGGCACACATGGATTTAGGGGGGGCTCTGCTGGCACACATGGATTTAGGGGGGCTCTGCTGGGAATATATGGATGTAAGGGGGGCTCTGCTGGCACACATGGATTTAGGGGGGCTCTGCTGGGAATATATGGATGTAAGGGGGGCTCTACTGAATTGTTTAGGATCAGGACGGGCACTCACTGAGTTCGCACAAATGCCAGAACCAAAATGTGAAAAGGCAGCAAAGTGGAAGAAGGGAAGAAGGGAAGAAGGGAGGACATATATCAAGCACTGTATATGATGAGCGGGCAGCACATATGTCACACACAGAAATTCACTTGTGAAGGTTGGCACCTGCTTACATGCGGTTAGTCTCTGCGGCACCGCGTCTACGTATGTCACCGTTCAATATGTGTCTTTCAAGTGATTAATAGAAAAAAACGTTCGCTCTCATCTATCGAGCCGTATTGAAGAGTCCGTCCGCAGAAGAAATCTTGACTGGAAGGTTTTAAAAATGCCACAACCAATTATTGCGGCGACTGTTCTGCTTGCTAATTAAAAATAATAAAGGGGGACAAAATAACAAGAACATCGATCCGGGGAACCGCAGAGTCAGCACAACCCAGCCGCTGTCATCTAATCGCTTATTGGGAATTTTTTCAAAGTTCAATCGCTTTGTAGAAAATCTGCAGGCGGCAAAGCTATGGATATGGAAGTCGGTCTATAATTAGAAGATTACTGACAAGATCTGGGTACACAGATCACCGCAGTTCGCTGAAGCTGAGCAGACGCTGAGTGCCTGAGCCAGCCGCAAACCCGCTAAAGCTGAAGTTTATTGCCATTGCAGCATCCCTGGCTCCTCCCTCCTTACCCAGGGTATGGGGAAGATGCCAAACTATACCCCCCCCACCCCGAGTGAGCATTGTGTGTAAGCAAAAATCCCCCCTCCCCCTTTTGCGGGCCAAAATTCTCCCCAATCAAAAATTCCCCCACTGTTGAAATCCCCTCTCCCAGTACAAATTTTTGCACCCCCCTCCAATCTCCCCTCCCAACTCAAATCCCCTCCTCCCCAATTCTTGCCTTCTATCACGAATCCCCCAATCACAATTTCCCTATCCCTCAAATTTCCCCTCCTCACAGCACAAATCCTCCTCCCCATATCCTCTCTTAGCACAACCCCCCCCAATACCCTCTCTTAGCACAAATCCCCCCTCCTACTATGAACCATACCCCCCCCCAAAAAAAAACCTCCCCTCCTAGCACAAATCCCCCCCACCAAATCACCCCTACTAGCACAAATTCCCCCCATCCCCCCTTCCAGCACAATTCACCCCCCCCATTGCCTCTTCTGGCAAAAATCCCCCCTACATAAATCCTACATCCTACTCCCTGAAATCTCTCCTCCTAGCACAAATCCCCTCAGCCACATCACCCCTACTGGCACACATACCCCCCTTCCAGCACAAAGCCCTACCCACATACCCTCTCCTAGCACAAATCCCCCTCCTAGTATGAATCCTACCCCCCCCAAATCTCCCCTCCTAGCACACATCCCCCCAATACTCTCTCTTAGCACAAATATCCCCTCCTAGCATGAATCCTACCCCTCAAATCTTCCTCCTAACACAAATCCCCCACCAATCCCCTCTCCCAACACAATTTGCCCCCTCCATACCCTCTCCTAGCACGAATCCCCTCCGCCACATCATCCATACTAGCACAAGAGTACCCCCACCCCCCCTCCCCCAGCATAAAGCCCCCATACTCTATCCTAGTGCAGGGTTAGTTTTCCGCCACACATAGCGTTTTGCTTTTATGCCAAAAAGTTCAATTTCGGTCTCATGTGACCAGAGCACCTTCTTCCACATGATTGCTGTGTCCCCCACATGATTGTTGTGTCCCCCACATGTTTGCTGTGTCCCCCACATGTTTACTGTGTCCCCCACATGATTGCTGTGTCCCCCACATGATTACTGTGTCCCCCACATGTTTACTGTGTCCCCCACATGTTTTCTGTGTCCCCCACATGATTGCTGTGTCCCCCACATGGCTTCTCACAAACTGCAAACAGGACTTCTTATGACTTTCTTTCTCCAATGTCTTTCTTCTTGTCACTCTTCCATAAAGGGAAGATTTGTGGAGAGCACGACTAATAGTTGTCCTGTGGACAGATTCTCCCACCTGAGCTGTGGATCTCTGCAGCTCCTCCAGAGTTACCATGGACCTCTTGGCTGCTTCTCTGATGAATCCTCTCCTTGCCCGGCGTGGTCAGTTTAGGTGGACGGCCATGTCTTGGTAGGTTTGCAGTTGTGCCATACTCTTTCCATTTTCCGATGATGGATTGAACAGAGCTCCGTGAGATGTTCAAAGCCTGGGAGATTTTTTATAACCTAACCCTGCTTTATACTTCTCCACAACTTTATCCCTGACCTGTCTGGTGTGTTCCTTGGCCTTCATGATGCTGTTTGTTCACTAAGGTTCACTAAATACCCTCTGAGGGCTTCACAGAACAGTTGTATTTATACTGAGATTAAATTACACACAGGTGGACTCACTAATTAGGTGACTTCTGAAGACAATTGTTTCCACTAGATTTTTGTTAGGGGTATCAGAGTAAAGGGGGCTGAATACAAATGCCCCCCCCCACACTTTTCACATCATTATTTGTAAAAAAAAAAAAAATGAAAACCATTTATCATTTTCCTTCCACTTCACAATTATGTGCCACGTTCTGTTGGTCTATTACATAAAATACAGTTACATTTTTGGTTGTAACATGACAAAATGTGAAAAATTTCAAGGGGTATGAATACTTTTTCAAGGCACTGTAGTTCTGTCTTCACAACAAATACTCCCCCGCACAGTGAATCCAGCCTTGTCCCCCTGCGATCGGCTGTTCAGGTGACATGCACAGGGTCCCATGCCGCCATCTTGGTCCTCCTCAGCTGGCTGCCCTTAACCGATGACCTGCTGCCCCCCATGGTTATTCCATGCGCCTGATCCTGCAGCCTTCTGGGAGATGTAATGTAAGTATCCCAGGAGGCTACAGGACCAAGTACACGTTATTCTGGCCAAGCTAAACTGGCGGAAGGGAACATATAAAAAAATAATAATAATTTACCGTAGTTAGGGAGGGCGGTGTTTAAACAAAAACAAAATTACCTTTATGGAGTTTTTGGAATTCTGGCGTTAATCTAAGGCCCCCGTTCACATCTAGCGGTTTGGGATCACCAAAAGATGAAAAACTTCTCCACTGACTTCAATTCATTACACCTAATGGCAAAATTTGGACAAAATTTTGGCAAAGCAAAACATTTCTAATTTTTATTTTCCTTAATTATGATAAATATTTTAAGACTTTTTTTTTTTTGTTGCCTGTATTTCTAAGCCTGTGCGTTTTATAAATGTACGATTACGCTTCTTAGAGTCCCTGAGAGATGCAATCTATGAGAATACTGATTGTGTATATCCAGACCATTTCCAATTGCCGGCCCTAATTCACAATACTGTAAAGGTTAGCCGGTACGGTCATCAAGCTAATAAAAACATAAATGCCGAGTGACCTTTCTGGTATGTGTTCGATGACCTAATAAAGAAAATTCAAGTCAAACAATGGCTCATTGTACATAGGAGGCCTCCTATTCTCTTTGACAGAAAGAAGACCATCAAGTCCAAAATCTGAGGACGTACGACAAAGATAACGAAGGCCAACGTCAACCTCCGACACCTATCGCCCTATGAACAAAAAAAAAAAAAAAAATGGCTAAGATAAGAAATTGCTTCATTCTTCTGATGCATCTGCACACGGATGATAAACTTCCATCCAACGCGTTTCGGAATCTGTACCCAAGAGTTATCTCTGCCGCTATCAGAGTGGAACATCAGCGCTCATAAATTAGATCCATACCTTGGTTTAATGTACGTATAGCAGGTGCTGCTTAGGCAATTTCGAGCTATCAACCCTCCGGTGGCACCGCGGCTACCCACGTTGTGTTCTGAATGCAATTTTGTTTACTCAGCCGTACTGGCCCAGGCCATTATTTATTACGAGTATGACAGTTAATCACAGAAGGAGATGAGGAGAGTCTACACAAAGCATGCCTCTACTCCTGTCTTTCCTTCCTCTCTTCCCCTTCAGGTTATATCGTTTAAAACATTCATGAAGATTGTAGAGTGAAAGACATGGGTGCTGGCGGAATCATGTCAGTTTAAGTGATGACATGAATCCGCATCAGTGAACATCTGTCACGCGCTCGGTTTATGGCTGCCAAGGCTCGTTTAGTCATCGCACTTGCCTTTCATTCCTCTTTATGTCACCTAGCTATGTTTTATGGGCTCTTTAACTGTTAAGCAAGGGAAATGGAAGGCGCTATGGAAATGACGCACAGTGTCTTTTATGGTTATTTCGTGCATTACATTAGTTAGTTAGATTGGCAAAAGGAAAAAAATAAAATAAAATCTCTGTGTATATTTCATCACAATCACCTTCATGTTCTGAAGCCCCGTTTGATCTGAGGGCACCACAAAGGAACCCATTATATAAGGCGCAGGACATTTGACCATTGGCATAATTCCAAGTTTGTTGAGGGGAAAAAAAAAATGGCTTCTGTTCCAAAGAAAACCAGTGTGGGCTTTACCATGTCCTTTCACAAACTGCTGAGGCTACAATTGGCACAGGCTCACTAAAATTGGATAATAGAAGATTTGAAAAGCATTGCCTGGTCTGATGAGTCTCAATTTCAGCTGCGACATTCAGACATCAGGGTAGCAGGGTCAGAATTTGACGCAAACAACATGAAAGCATGGATCCATCCTGCCTTGTATCAACGGTTCAGGCTTGTGCTGGTGTAATGGTGTGGGCATAGGTGTGTGCAGCCTATTGGATTAGGGTGAGCACCCCAAAGCTCAAACACACGCTTCCGTTCACTCACTGTGTTCACCCAAAAAGGGAAGGTGCCAGTAAATCACATATTTACCGGCCCCTTCCACACTCATCCTAAAACATCCCCCTCTGTGTGCCCGCAGCAGCAGCCAGTGGGAAAGGAGAGGAGGAAAGCTGTAAGCACCGTGTGGGGAAGGGAGTAGTAGGGGGAATCTGTGCTGTACAGGGTGATTAGGGTGTGACACCCTGTGTGCACGCCTATGGGTGTGGGGGATATTTTCTTGGCACACTTTGGGCCCCTTAGTACCAATTAAGCATGGTTTAAACTCCACGGCCTACCTGAGTATTGCTGCTGACCATGTCCATCCCTTTATGACTACAGTGTCCCCATCTTCTGATGGCTCCTTCCAGCAGGATAATGCCCCATGTCACAAAGCTCCAATCATCTCACCACTGGACAATGAGGTCACTGTACTCCAATGGCCTCCACACTCACCACGTCTCATCCAATAGAGACCCTTTGGGATGTGGTGGAAGATTCGGCATCATGGATGTGCAGCCGACAAATCTGCAGCAACCGCGTGATGCTATCATGTCACTATGGAGCAAAATCTCTGAGGAACGGTTCCCACACCTTGTTGAATCTATGCCAAGAAGATTTAAAGCATTTCTGAAGGCAAAGGGGGGTCCAACCCGGTACTAGCAAGTGTAGTGAAGTAATATATCGTCTGGTTAGATAATTGATATTTAGGTATTAGTATGATGAAGTAATTTCTGCAGCAACCCGATTCTTCCAGAGAAAGCACTTTATTTTGACTTCCAACACGGAACAAAGTCCAATACTTGCAACAGATGACAAAGAATCCAACAGAGTAAATATGACCCAGAATAGTAGCTTTTAGAGTCCCATGTTCTCTCGATCTGTGCCTTCATAATCATAGAGAATATAACTAGACTGACTGATATGCCAGCTTGCTCAAATACTCGGCTGACACTGGGGGCGGGTTTCTGTCAGGTCAACCAAATGTTTCCCATGAATACCCCCTCAAGTCTAATTACCATCAATAAATACTTCCTTAACCACTTAACGACCGCCCACCGCCGATTTACGTCAGCAGAATGGCACAGACAGGCAGAATCACGTAGATCTACGTGATCGCCTTTGTGCAGTTGGGGGGTCCATCCGGACCCCCCTTCACTGCAGTGAGCGGCCGTTAAGTGTTCGGGAGCGATCAGGCATGAGGGGGCGGCCGCTCGATTCCGCCCCCCCCCCTCGCGATCGCTCCCGGCGAATGAAATTGCTTCCTCCTGCCTGAAATGTAAACACAGGCTGGAGGAAGTGATGTCATCTCCCTCGCTGCGGTCTTTTCGTTCCCGGCGCCGAGGACAGAAGAAGCAGGTTAGTGCACCAACAGTCCACTGACACGTAGGTACACATAGGCACACAAATCACCCCCCAGTCACCCCCAGATCACCCCCCAGGTCACCCCAAAGCCCCCAATCACAGTGTCACTGATTGCAGTGATCATTTATTTTACTGATCACTGCATTTAGTGTCATCTGTGATTGTAAAAAGTTGCAGGGCAGTTAGGATTAGGCCCCTTTAGGTCCAGGGTAGCCCCCTAACCCCCCCCCTAATAAAGGTTTAACCCCTTGATCACCCCCCAGGTAACCCTTTCACCCCCTAACTTCAGCGTCACTAAGCGATTGTTTTTCCGATCGCTGTATTCGTGTCGCTGGTGTTTTAGATAGGCAGTTATTTTTTTTTAGGTTCGCCGCAGGTTTTTATTAGTGTCAGGTACCCCCATATATTATTTTAACCCCCTGATTGCCCCTAGAGTTAACCCTTTCACCAGTGATCGCCGTATAAGCGTCACTGGGGACACTGGTTAGCCAGTAAGTTATTTAGTTATTTAGGTTACCCGTCAGGTTTTTATATAGTGTCAGGTACCCCCATATTTAACCTAATAAAGGTTTTAACCCCCTGATTGCCCCTAGTTAACCCTTTCACCAGTGATCACCATATAAAGGTTACGGGTGACGCTGGTTGATTAGTTTGCTTTTTATAGCATCAGGGCACCCGCCGTATATAACCCAATAAAGGTTTAACCCCCCTGATCGCCCGGCGGGTGAGATCAATTAGGTTTTAGCGCCAGAGAGGGTCTGCGTCGCCCCAGGCAGTGTTAGGTTAGTGCCAGTAACGCTAACACCCACGAGCAAAGCATACACCCCCCTTAGTGGTATAGTATCTGATCAGATCTATACTAGCATCCCCAGCGGTTTAGGGTTCCCAAAAACGCAGTGTTAGCGGGATCAGCCCAGATACCTGCTAGCGCCTGCGTTTAGCCCCTCCGCCCAGCCCAGCCCACCCAAGTGCAGTATCGATCGATCACTGTCACTTACCAAACACAACACACATAACTGCAGCGTTCGCAGAGACAGGCCTGATCCATATCAACCAGTCCATAGCAAACGTCCATAGCAACCAGTCCATAGCAACCGTCCATAGCAACCATCCATAGCAACCAGTCTATAGCAACTGTCCATAGCAACCATCCATTGCAACCAGTCCATAGCAACCGTCCATAGCAACTGCCCATAGCAACCATCCATAGCAACTATCCATAGCATCCAGTCCATAGCAACTGTCCATGGCAACCAATCCATAGCAACCGTCCATAACAACCAATCCGTAGCAACCGTCCATAGCAACTGTCCATAGCAACCGTCCATAGCAACCAGTCCATAGCAACCATCAATATCAACCAGTCCAAGGTGAATGTTTTGAACGCTACCACTCAAAAGTGAAGTTTTAGCGTAGGGTACAGCATTTCACAGACAAGGACACACTTACACATGGTCTCCCAAGATGCCATTACATTTTGAGAGACCCGAACCATTACAGTTGTAAAGTTACAAAAAAAAGTGTAAAAAATAAAAAAAAAAACGTAAAAAACAAAACACAAAAAAATATAAAATAAAAAAACCAAAAATAGTTGTCGTTTTATTGTTCTCTCTCTCTCTATTTTCTCTCTATTGTTCTGCTCTTTTTTACTGTATTCTATTCTGCAATGTTTTATCATGCTTGCTTTTCAGGTATGTAATTTTTTGTTTTCAGGTGCGCCATTCAACTGCAGCGCGGAATTATTTATCTTGACAGCAACAGCGTTTGCTCCCACGATACATAAAGCCGTGACTCCAGTGCTGTAGGAGGTGATTTCACCACCACAGTTAAAAAAAAGAGCATATATGCCGAAGCATGGGGGCAGCAGGGGCGGAGGAGCGATTTTGCTCCTAATGCCGCGTACATACGGTCGAAATTCCGACGGAGGCCTGCCCGTGGAAAAGTCCGACCGTGTGTACGCGGCATAATTTTTTTGCGGGAGGATGCCCCCATGCTTCGGCATATATATATTTTAGGCACAGGTTGCGTTAAAACATTTTTTTATTTTTTACTAGGTTTTGTTTTGGTATTTGCTTTGCAGGTATGGCATGGTAAGGTCTTACTGTTGTACTGTAATGTTACTTTGTTTTAATGTTAACCACCATTTGCTTAGCAGGTACGCCATTCAGTTGCAGCGCGGATCTATTTATCTTGACAGCCGTGACTCCAACGCTGTAGGAGGTGATTTCACCACCACAGTTAAAAAAAAGAGCATATATGCCGAAGCATGGGGGCAGCAGGGGCGGAGGAGCGATTTTGCTCCTAATGCCGCGTATATACGGTCGAAATTCCAATGGAGGCTTGCCCGTGGAAAAGTCCGACCGTGTGTACGCGGCATAACCTTTTATGCCGCGTACATACGGTCGAAATTCCGACGAAGGCTTGACCGTGTGTACGCGGCATAACTTTTTTGCGGGAGGATGCCCCCATGCTTCGGCATATATGCCCATCATTAGAAGTGGGTGGATGAAGGGAGGTATTCTAATACCCACCAATCAATCTCTTTTTTTCGTTCAGCCAATAGGCTGTATGAAAAAAAAGATTACAATACATGTCCAACAAGGACCAGCAACGTACTGGTATGTTGCTGGACTTTGAATGTTTATACCAGAATGATGCCTGCGGGTTTAGGTATCATCTTGGTATCATTCTTTTCAGCCAGCAGCCGGCTTTCATGTAAAAGCAATTCTAGCAGATAATCAGCCTCTAGACTGCTTTTACAAGCAGTGGGAGGGAATGTCCCCCCCCCCCCCGGATATAAAAAGCGCCATTGGGAAATTGGGAAAGCATTTTATCACACCGATCTTGGTGTGGTCAGATGCTTTGAGGGCAGAGGAAAGATCTAGGGTCTAACCCCCCAATTTTTTTCAAAAAAAGAGTACCTGTCACTACTTATTGCTATCATAGGGGATATTTACATTCCCTGAGATAACGATAAAAATGGTAAAAAAATAAAATATGGAAGGCACAGTTTAAAAATAAAATAAAAAAGCCAAATAAATAATAAAAAAAAAATAAAAAAAAAAAAAGCACCGCTGTCCCCCCCTGCTCTTGCGCAAAGGCGAACGCAAGCGTTGGTCTAGCGTCATATGTAAACAGCAATTGCATCATGCATGTGAGGTATCACCGCGAAGGTCAGATCGAGGGCAGTCATTTTAGCAGTAGACCTCCTCTGTAAATCTAACGTGGTAACCTGTAAAGGCTTTTAAATGCTTTTAAAAATGAATGTAGTTTGTCGCCGCTGCGCGTTTGTGCGCAATTTTAAAGCATGTCGTGTTTGGTATCCATGTACTCGGCCTATGATCATCTTTTTTATTTCATCAAACATTTGGGCAATATAGTGTTTTTTATTGCATTAAAAATAAAAAAAGTGTGTTTTTCCCCCAAAAAATGCGTTTGAAAAATCGCTGCGCAAATACTGTGTGGAAAAAAAAAATGCAACACCCACTATTTTAATCTGTAGGGCCTTTGCTTTAAAAAAATATATAATGTTTGGGGGTTCAACATAATTTTCTTGCAAAAAAAATTTTTCTTTCATGTAAACAAAAAGTGTCAGAAAGGGCTTTGTCTTCAAGTGGTTAGCTCCCAAAAAGTCCCACACATGTGGTATCCCCGTACTCAGGAGAAGCAGCAGAATGTATTTTGGGGTGTAATTTCACATATGCCCATGGCATGTGTGAGCAATATATCATTTAGTGACAACTTTGTGCAAAAAAAAAAAAGTTTGTCATATTCCCGCAACCTGTGGCAAAATATAAAATATTCCATGGACTCAACATGCCTCTCAGCAAATAGCTTGGGGTGTCTACTTTCCAAAATGGGGTCATTTGGGGGGGTTTTGTGCTATTTTTGCATTTTATGGCCTTCGAAACTGTGATAGGTAGTGAGGAGTGAAATCAAAAATTTGCGCCCTTAGAAATCCTGAAGGCGGTGCTTGGTTTCCGGGGTCCCGTACGTGGCTAGGCTCCTAAAAAGTCCCACACATGTGGTATCCCCGTACTCAGGAGAAGCAGCAGAATGTATTTTGGGGTGCAATTCCACATATAACCATGGCATGTGTGAGCAATATATCATTTAGTGACAACTTTTTGTATTTTTTTTTTTTTTTTTGTCATTATTCAATCACTTGGGACAAAAAAAAATATTCAATGGGCTCAACATGCCTCTCAGCAATTTCCTTGGGGTGTCTACTTTCCAAAATGGGGTCATTTGGGGGGGTTTGTACTGCCCTGCCATTTTAGCTCCTCAAGAAATGAGATAGGCAGTCATAAATTTAAAGCTGTGTAAATTTCAGAAAATGTACCCTAGTTTGTAAACGCTATAACTTTTGCGCAAACCAATAAATATACGCTTATTGACATTTTTTTTACTAAAGACATGTGGCTGAATACATTTTGGCCTAAATGTATGACTAAAATTGAGTTTATTCGATTTTTCTTATAACAAAAAGTAGAAAATATCATTTTTTTTCAAAATTTTCGGTCTTTTTCTGTTTATATCGCAAAAAATAAAAATCGCAGAGGCAATCAAATACCATTAAAAGAAAGCTCTATTTGTGGGAAGAAAAGGACGCAAATTTCATTTGGGTACAACATTGCATGTCCGCACAATTTACAGTTAAAGCAGCGCAGTGCCGAATCCCAAAAACAGGCCTGGTCCTAATGGCCCGAAATGGTCCGGGGCTTAAGTGGTTAAAGGGGTTGTAAAGATTTTTTTTTTTTTTTTTTTTAAATAACAAACATGTTATACTTACCTCCACTGTGCAGCTCATTTTGCACAGAGTGGCCCCGAACAGAGTCTTCTGGGGTTCCTCGGCGGCTGTCTTGGCTTCTCCCAGCAAGAACTCACCACCTTCATGTGAGCTCGCATGGTGATGAGTTCTTGCGGGCGCGCTCCCGTGATACAGCCAGCGGCTATTGCCGCTCACTGTATCACTCTGCCCCCGCCCCCCTGCGCGCCGCGTCATTGGATGTGATTGACAGCAGCGCGAGCCTATGGCTGCGCTGCTTTCAATCCATCCAGTGTAGCCAATCAACAGCCAGGCAGAGAAAAGAGCAGGATGTCGGGGGCGAGCGCGGGACTTTCGAGGGCTCAGGTAAGTAAAACGGGGGCTTGGGGGGGGGGTGGGGGTATTGTGGGTGTTTTTTCACCTTAATGCATACGATGCATTAAGGTGAAAAAACTTTTTCCTTTACAACCCCTTTAAGTATGTAAACAATGTACCCTTTGAAATGTTCAATTAGGTTAACAGGTCACCTCACACACCTAGGTAGACTTGCATAAGATCACCACATCAAAGGGTCTTCAGCTGTCCCTTTGATATGTTAAAATTCAATAGGCTCGGACAACTCAACCATTGTCAACTGAAATCTGGCCTGGTCAATATTGTACTTGTACATATATAATAATAATATAATATCCCACATAAATCGGCCAACATATTACAACAGCAAGGTGTTCCTAATTAAGTGGTCGTTAAGTGTATTTGTTTGGAACCTCTAAAGTCCGATTATCCAGTAGATAACATGCCACAACAGAGCTGAAATCATTTTTTTCTCTTAAATTTGTATTGTAGACTTTACAAGTGGTGGTTTGTAGGCAGGTTGAGGTTGGGCCCACTAGGTGGCTCCCTCGTCATTGGGTTTGATTGACAACACAGCAGCAGGAGCCAATGTCTCCAAAGAGGAGGGTGAGAGAGAGCAGCCCCCGCTCTGTGTGTCTAGCAGACATTCATAACCGAGCTCGGCCCCCGCCCCCGCCCCCGCTCCCTCCTCACTGGTTGTAATTGACAGCAGGGGAGCCAAAAGCTGTCTCTAAACCATTGAGGAGGCAGAGACCTCTCGTGCACATCACTGGATCACAATCAGGCTGAGGTAAGTATTGGGGGGGGGGGGCTGCAGGGGGGATCTGAATACATAAGTTATTTTTCACCTTCATACATAGAATGCAGTTATGTAAAAAAACCTTCAACCGTTAGAACCACTTTAAGGTTGTTGCTCTCTCTTTGAAATCCTACCAGGAAGGAGGATTTTTTTCACTTCCTTCCTGGCAGGATCCCATAAATATGGTGGAGGGAGCTATGTAGTCAGAGAGAGCCCTGGCCATGGGAAGGGTACAGAAGGGTACGGAAATACGGAAGGTTTTCCACCTTCATGCAAAGAATGCATTCATGTAAAAAATACATCTGTTTTCCCTGAGAGAGGGGGGTGGCCCTCCCACCAAAATACACCAGTGGCTGCGAGCGCTGATCGGATGCTGATCTGCGGACCTTTTTCGGTCATGCCCCTGCGACAGAAGTCGGCCGAATGGCCACCTTCTGTTGGACCGCCCTGTGTGTACAGCCCTTTAGGGAAGATAGTGGGTTTGGCCATATAGTCAGTTGACAATGACATTCCTATAGTATTAGGTCGGTTAAGGTAAAACCATACTTATGTCCTCATATGGCCCCTTAACCAGCATTTGGAGCCTTTCTTATACATTAGTGAGCCACAATTAAAGGAGAAATTATTTTTTTACCATCACATACTGTACTACAGTACTTGAAGGAAGAATGTTATGCTGAACTGAGTTTGGGTCTAATGCCGCGTACACACGACCGTTTTTCATGACGAGAAAAATGCAATTTTTTTGATTGGTCGTGAAAAATGGTCGTGTGTATGCTCCATAGCATTTTTCTTGACGAGAAAACTGCCCGAAAAAAAATTAAAACCTGCTCTATTTTTTCTCGTTGTTGTTCTTGTCAAGAAAAATGGTCGTGTGTACGCTTTTACGAGGGGGGAAAAAACGTGCACGCTCACAATCAAGTGATGAGACGGGAGCACTCGTTCTGGTAAAACTAGCTTTCAGAATGGAGATAGCACATTCGTCACGCTGTAACGGACTGAAGAGCACGAGGCTGAAAGGCGCGAATTGTCACCAAACGTTACTAACACGAGGATCCGCAAAAGCGCCCCAAAGGGTGGCGCCATTCGAATGGAACTTCCCCTTTATAGTGCCGTCGTACGTGCTGTACGTCAACACGCTTTGCTCGAGCGTTTTTTTTTCATGAACGTGTGTATGCAAGGCAGGCCTGAGATGAGTCACGATGAGAAAAACGTCTTTTTTTGCATGACATGAATAACGGTCGTGTGTACGCGGCATAAGACCACATATTTTCTGTATTACTACTTGGTATTTGGCAGTAAAGACCTTCATCTACGTGTGGCCTCAGTGTTGTCAGTGATGTCACCTGGCTGTTGAGCCCTGGAAGGATGAGGGCCAGCATTTGGATACCCTTGGGAGTGAAGGTCGTGCAACCAGGAGGGTGGAAAGGGGGTCCGGTCTCTGTGGCCAACACCCACACATCAAAGGAGACAGAGAGAACGAGTACTACAGGGCAAGGTCTGGTGTGCTCGAAATATTAGCCTATGTTAAGGGTGCTCCAGCTTCCCCCTGTGGCTACGTGTGTGGCAGACTTTTTTAATCACATATTACAGTACTCGAGGGAAGAATGTTATTCTGAACTGAGTTTGGGTCTAAGACCCCGTATTTGCTGTATTACTACTTTGCATTTGGCAGTAAAGACCTTCATCTACGTGTGGCCTCAGGGTTGTCAGTGATGTCACCTGGCTGTTGAGCACTGGAAGGATTAGGGCCAGCATCTGGTTACCCTTGGGAGTGAAGGGGTAAGGTTGCGCAACCAGGAGGGTGGAAAGAGGGGCCGGTCTCTGTGGCCAACACCCACACATCAAAGGAGACAGAGAGAACGAGTACTACAGGGCAAGGTCTGGTGTGCTCGAAATATTAGCCTATGTTAAGGGTGCTCCAGCTTCCCCCTGTGGCTACGTGTGTGGCAGACTTTTTTAATCACATATTACAGTACTCGAGGGAAGAATGTTATGCTGAACGGACTTTGGGTCTAAGGCCCCGTATTTGCTGTATTACTACTTTGCATTTGGCAGTAAAGACCTTCATCTACGTGTGGCCTCAGGGTTGTCAGTGATGTCACCTGGCTGTTGAGCACTGGAAGGATGAGGGCCAGCATCTGGATACCCTTGGGAGTGAAGGGGTAAGGTTGCACAACCAGGAGGGTGGAAAGGGGGTCCGGTCTCTGGCCACCACCCGCACATCAAAGGAGACAGAGAGAACGAGTACTACAGGGCAAGGTCTGGTGTGCTCGAAATGTTAGCCTATGTTAGGGGTGCTCCAGCTTCCCCCTGTGGCTACGTGTGTGGCAGACTTTTTCATCATTATATTACAGTACTCGAGGGAAGAATGTTATGCTGAACTGAGTTTGGGTCTAATACCCTGTATTTGCTGTATTACTACTTGGTATTCGGCAGTAAAGACCTTCATCTACGTGTGGCCTCAGGGTTTTCAGTGATGTCACCTGGCTGTTGAGCCCTGGAAGGATGAGGGCCAGCATCGGAATTTCGGATTTTCGGATTTTAGAATTTTAGAATTTCGAAAATTCGGAATTTCCGAAATTTGGAATTTCGAAAATTGGAAATTTCGAAAATTCGAGATTCGAAAATTCGAAATTGCAAAATTCGAAAATCTAAAATTCGAAAATGGGAAATTTGGAAAGCTGAATTTCCGAATTCCGTTTTTTCAGAATTTCCGAAAATCGGAAATTTGCTTTTTTCTTTTTTTTTCTTTTTTTGGAAATTCGATAAATTCGTTTTCGTTTTATTCGTTTTTTTGGAAATTCGAAAATTCGGAATTTCCCGAATTTCTGAAAGAAGCAAAAAAACTAAAACGAAAAAAACAATTTTTCGAATTTCCTGAATTTCCGAAAAAAGCATAAAAACTAAAACGAAAAAAAACAAATTTTTCGAATTTCCGGAATTTCAGAATTTCCGAAAAAAGCCCAAAAAACGAAAAAAATATTTTTTTAGAATTTCCGAACTTCCGAATTTCCGAAAAAAGCAAAAAAACGAAAACAACAAATTTTTCGTCAGTGCACATGTCTAGTCTGGTGTACCCGGAAAGTTCGTCCATGTTAGGGGTGCTCCAGCTGTTTGCTGTGGCCACGTGTGCGGCAGACCGTCACCAGGTAACAGGTTGATATTTCTAAAATTGACCATTCCCGATCCGAACAAATGTTCTATAGATTATCATAGATCATCAAGCGAATGGGACTTTCCTCAAACCTCTAATGAAGGCCAAGATTAGCAAAAGTTTACCAAATCCATAGAAATCTCTCATCTGCGGCACAGAGGAATGCACCTTGATGACACAACCAAGGTGTCCTGAACCCTTCAAACTCCATAGACACTTCCATCATTAATCACTCTCCGAAACAGATAACCTGGATTTAATTGAGACTCTTCAACCTCCTCTGGTTTTGATGTTCGCCTATTCCCCAACCTTTTAAATCAAATATCCAGTTAATGACTATACAGCTGTTTCTTATATGTGCGATACACGATAACATTCTCAGCGGGTCATCAAAAAAAAAAAAAAGGTTGACATTCCCTCGAAGCCGTGCAGTACAGTTTTCACCCATTATATTCTCCAACCTCTGTGTAAGCTAATTAGATTAAAGGTACGAGATCAATCAAAACCGTACTGCTTGAGAAAGATTAATGGTTTCTCAACTGACTGTATTAATTATTAGCGCTCTCATATAGAGCTAAAAAGACTCAGAGTAAAAATAGAGAAAAAAAAAAAACGGGGAAGAAAAAAAAAAAATTGTGAAAAGCAGATGAAGTCATTAACAAGGAAGATACATTTCAGAAATTTGTTATCTGCTCTTCAAACTTCCCATCATAATAACTTTCAAAATCAAAAATAGACTTTGAAAAAAAAAAAAAATAGATTAGCTCGTTCTTTAAAAAATAATATATTATTTCTACATTGCGATTAAAAATAAAATTTATATTATAAATCGAATTATAACTTTTATTAAGAACTTCATTTGAACGATTTAAATAATTGCTTTCACTCAAACCCCAGTTGGTCTATTCATATGAATTGTATACACCTGTAATTGGCGGACAGAGGATCCACTGGAGGAAATGTATTATTCTGTAAAGTAATGAATAAATTGGTATTTAGTTAATTTATGCTAAATAGCTGTGTAATTTCATTTTACAATTAGTCAATTAAGGTATGGAAATACAATAGCTCAGTTCATATATATATATATACATATACACATCTATATATATATATATATATATATATATATATATATATATATATATATTTTTTTTTTTTTTTTTTTCCGGTGAACAAATTATTTAAAGCGTCGTTTTTAAAAATAGTAATTTTATAGAAGTATGTTTTTACAAACCAATTTAACAAAGCAAGAAAGACTGGGAATGGGAAACCGCGGTAATACCACCGGCAATGGCGTATTGCCGGCGGTATTAACCCTTTTTTCGGCCGCTAGCGGGGGTTAAAACCGCACCGCTAGCGGCCGAATACCTCCGCAATTCCGACGGTATAGCGCCGCCAAAAATAGCGGCGCTATACCGCCACCGCACCCACCGCCCCAGTGTGAAACCGACCTTATATTCGGGTCGGCTTATACTCGAGTATATACGCTACATTTAAAAGTTAATTTCTACTTAAAGAAAAATGGAGTCCATTATTTATACATTCTATTACACCTTTACAATAATCCCTTTATGGCAGTCACCATTTACATACTGTGTTTACTCTCTATTGTTAAGGATCCATAAAGGGGCTGAGATTTATAATGGACAGAAATCACCACTAGAGGAGATATAAAAGGCCAGCTTTGTTCAGCCGGTAGCCATATATTAGTTTTAGATTGAGGAGCCTTTCCAGGACAACTTCAATTGAAGTCAATGCAAGCATTCTAGATACACAATGGTTTGAAAGCAACTCAAGGATCTGAATTGCATCTTCGGGGGCTGGATCAGTGAACCATTATACGAGTAATGCATTGTGACGGCCACGGAAAAACACAGCTAACCTCACACAAGATTAATAAGACACCGCGATTAATACCGCCCTTTATCTTAACGACTGCATAGTGATATTATACGCGCTTGGCAGCCGTAGAGTCATTTGTGTAAAGCGACGGTATTTATTATAAGTGTACAGTGCATGTTGCAGATTGGATCCTCTGAAAGGTATTAATGACGGAATATTGCTTAGCTAATCCTCTCCATAAATTTTCATTATTCCTCCTGGACCTCCGGTGATTGATGGATCAGGTACGGAGCCAGGAACCGGACTTAAATGATGATGTTTACAACTGACTGTGACTGGATGCAGAGCATCGCTGATCATACTACATCCGATGTATACACACAGAGATGATTATACTGGAAGGTTAACCTCTTCCATCCACCAAGGGTTTTCCTCTCTCTATTGGAATCGCCAGTCATTAAGTGAGCTGGGCTTTCCGAATTATTGTTTTCTTAGCGTCCTGCACACCACATCACGGGCATTTTAGACAAACAGAAAGACGTCAATTTAAACTTTTTACATTTTATTATAGATCTATTAAGGGTAGACTGTAGTTGGGTTCCCGCTTAGGATGTACAGTGTCTTGAAAAAGTATTCATACCCCTTGAAATTTTCGACATTTTGTCAGGTTACAACCAAAAAACGTAAATGTATTTTATTGGGATTTTATGTGATAGATCAACACAAAGTGGCACATAATTGTGAAGTGGAAGGAAAATTATATATTTTTTTACAAATAAATATGTGAAAAGTGTGGGGGGGGGGGCATTTGTATGGCGCCCCCCGGAGTCAATACTTTGTAGAACCCCCTTTCTCTGCAATTATAGCTGCAAGTCTTTTTGGGGATGTCTCTACCAGCTTTGCACATCTAGAGAGGGACATTTCTGCCCATTCTTCTTAGAAAAATATCTCAAAAAGTATAACACCTCATGCAACCCAACATGTAATTGCCATCATCCTGAATAAATGTAAAATGAGAAAACCTCTGGTGTTGGGATTTTGGAGGCAATACAAAAAACAGGGGGAGAAAACTCAATTCAAAAATTATTTAAATATTTATTTATACAAAACTGCATAAAACGGACACATACATAAAGAAATAACGTGATTGTACAAAAAAGCATATATATATATATATATATATATATATATATATATATATATATATATATATGTGCTTTTTTGTACAATCACGTTATTTTTTTATGTATATATATATATATATATATATATATATATATATATATGTGCTTTTTTGTACAATCACGTTATTTCTTTATGTATGTGTCCGTTTTATGCGGTTTTGTATAAATAAATATTTAAATAATTTTTTAATTGAGTTTTCTCCCCCTCTTTTTTGTATTGCCTCCAAAATCCCAACACCAGAGGTTTTCTCATTTTAGAAAAATATCTCATGCTCTGTCAGATTGGATGGAGAGCGTCTGTGAACAGCAATTTTCAAGTCTTGCCACAGATTCTCAATGTGATTCAGGTCTGGACTGTGACTGGGCCATTCTAACACATGAATGTGCTTTGAGCTAAACCATTCCATTGTAGCTCTGGCTGTATGTTTCGGGTCGTTGTCCTGCTGGAAGGCGAACCTCCGCCCCAGTCTCAAGTCTTTTGCAGACTCTAACGCCCCGTACACACGGTCGGACTATTGTCCGGCCAAAGGCACACCAGAATTCCGACGAAATTCCATCGGAGTGAAAGAAAACATGTTCTCTATCTAAACTCTGACGGAATTCCTCGGAATTAAGTCCGATGGGCCACACACACGGTCGGAATTTTTGATGAAAAAACTCCATCAGACTTTTTTCATCGGAAACTCAGACCGTGTGTACGCGGCATTACAGGTTTTCTTCTAAGATTGTCCTGTATTTGGCTCCATCCATCTTCCCATCAACTCTGACCAGCTTCCCTGTCCCTGCTGAAGAAAAGCATCCCCACCACATGATGCTGCCATGTGGTGGGGATGGTGTGTTCAGGGTGATGTGCAGTGTTAGTTTTCCGCCACACATAGCGTTTTGCTTTTAGGCCAAAAAAGTTCAATTTTGGTCTCATCTGACCAGAGCAACTTCTTCCACATGATTGCCGTGTCCCCCACATGTTTGCTGTGTCCCCCACATGTTTGCTGTGTCCCCCACATGATTGCTGTGTCCTCCACATGATTGCTGTGTCCCCCACATGTTTGCTGTGTCCCCCACATGATTGCCGTGTCCCCCACATGTTTGCTGTGTCCCCCACATGGCTTCTCACAAACTGCAAACAGGACTTCTTATGACTTTCTTTCACCAATGTCTTTCTTCTTGTCACTCTTCCATAAAGGGCAGATTTGTGGAGAAGCACGACTAATAGTTGTCCTGTGGACAGATTCTCCCCCCTGAGCTGTGGATCTCTGCAGCTCCTCCAGAGTTACCATGGGCCTCTTGGCTGCTTCTCTGATGAATGCTCTCCTTGCCCGGCCCGGTCAGTTTAGGTGGACGGCCATGTCTTGGTAGGTTTGCAGTTGTGCCATACTCTTTCCATTTTCTGATGATGGATTGAACAGAGCTCCGTGAGATGTTCAAAGCTTGGGAGATTTTTTTATAACTGACCTGTCTGGTGTGTTCCGTGGCCTTCATGATGCGGTTTGTTCACTAATGCCCCGTACACATGAACGGATTTTCCGTCAGCAAAAACTTGGATGGTTTTTCCAACGGAATTCCGCTCAAGCATGGCTTGCATACACACGGTCACACAAAAGTTCTCTGAATGTTCGACCGTCAAGAACACGGTAATGTACAACACTACGACGAGCTGAGAAAATGAATTTCAATGCTTCCGAGCACGCGTCAAATTGTTTCCGAGCATGCGTTGGAATTTAGCGCATCAAAATTGCTACAGACGATCGGAATTTCCGATTGGATTTTTTTCCGTCGGAAAAATAGAGAACCTGCTCTCTATCCAAGTCCGTTGGAAAGTCCAACAGAAAAAGTCAGATGGGGCATACACACGATCGGAATATCCGAAGAAAAGCTCCCATCTGACTTTTTCTGTCGTAAAATCCGTTTGTGTGTGTTCGTTAGATTCTCTAACAAACCTCTGAGGTCTTCACAGAACAGCTGTATTTATACTGAGATTAAATTACACACAGATGGACTCTATTTACTAATTTGGTGACTTCTGAAGGCAATTGGTCCCACTAGATTTTAGTTAGGGGTATCAGAGTAAAGGGGGCTGAATACAAATGCACGCCACACTTTTCAAATATTTATTTTGAAAAACATTTTTTTATAATTTTCCTTCCACTTCACAATTATGTGCCACTTTGTGTTGGTCTATGACAAAAAATCCCAATAAAATACATTTACGTTTTTGGTTGTAACATGATGAAAATGTGGAAAATTTCAAGGGGTATGAATACTTTTTCAAGGCACTGTAGCAACATTCACCATGAGACGTGGACTTCTTTAGTGTAGAAGACGTGTGATTGGTCCTTGGTCATGACTTGTGGGTTATTGCACGTTCGGCACAGCAAGGGTGGATTGATCTAATCCCTAGAGCTGGGCATTAGTTAGGTGTAGCCAGGGTTTTTTTTTCTGAGAGAATAGGTGCAGGAACTTTCCCCTTCTGAGTCATCCTTCATCTCTGCCACCTACCCACCTCTGAGCACCGTCTCTTGGCTCCATCCCCTATCCACCTCCCAGTACCGCTCCCTTTTAGAGAATGGTCGCAGCTGACACCCCCATTCAGGTGCCCCACCCCTTTTCGATCACTGGGGGCCTGATATACAGGGGCGGGGGTGGTTTTTGGACCACCTGATTAGAGCAATTGGCTCTAATAGGCGTCAAAAAAATGTGAATAGCGGGCGCAAAGCGGTGCGTTCGCTATTCACTCAGCTGTGTGTTAGCAAAGGGAAGGAATTCGGCTTTGCTAACACTGACCCACCTCTCAGCCAATCAGGTTCCCCCGGGTCTGTGTTACCTGTCACCTGATTGGCTGAAAGGACAGTCGCTGTGATTGGACGCCTAGGGGTCCAATCACAGGAGAGGACGAGTGGGCGGGAAGAGAAGAGAAGAAGGAATGGAGAACACCGCTCGCCGCCTGCCGGCATCACCCGCTGCCCACCCGAGACAAGGTAAGGGCCGGGCAGATGGCGGGCAGGCGGGGGGCACAGTGGCAACACTCGGGGCACAGTGACACAACTCGGGCACAGTGGCAGCACTTGGGGCAAAGTGGCAACATTTAATGGGAACAGTGGCAACATTTGCGGCACAGTGGCAGTGTTTTATGGCACAGTGGCAGCATTTGTGGAACAGTGGCAGCATTTGATGGCACAGTGACTGTGTTTGATGGGCACAGTGGCTGCGTTTGATGGGCACAGTGGCTGCGTTTGATGGGCACAGTGGCAGCGTTTGATTGGCACAGTGGCTGCGTTTGATGGGCACAGTGGCTGCGTTTGATAGGCACAGTGGCTGCGTTTGATGGGCACAGTGGCAGCGTTTGATGGGCACAGCAGCAGCGTTTGATGGGCACAGCGGCAGTGTTTGATGGGCACAGTGGCTGCGTTTGGGGCACAGTTGCAGCGTTTGATGGCACAGTGGCAGCGTTTGATGGCACAGTGGCTGCGTTTGATGGGCACAATGGCTGCGTTTGCTTGGCACAGTGGCTGCATTTGATTGGCACAGTGGCTGCGTTTGATGGGCACAGTGGCTGCGTTTGGGGCACAGTGGCAGCGTTTGATGGCACAGTGGCTGCGTTTGATGGGCACAGTGGCTGCGTTTGATGGGCACAGTGGCAGCGTTTGATGGGCACAGTGGCTGCGTTTGATTGGACAGTGGCTGCGTTTGATTGGCACAGTGGCTGCGTTTGATGGGCACAGTGGCTGCATTTGATGGGCACAGTGGCAGCATTTGGGGCACAGTGGCTGCGTTTGATGGGCACAGTGGCAGCGTTTGATGGCACAGTGGCAGCATTTGGGGCACAGTGGATGCGTTTGATGGGCACAGTGGCTGCGTTTGGTACAGTGGCTGCGTTTGATGGGCACAGAGAGGCTGCAATTGATGGGGTTTGTTTCAGAATTTTTCAGTTTGCGCCCCCCCAAAAAATTTTGAGCACCAGCCGCCTCTGCTCCAGTGTCCCCCAAGTGTCCGTCCATCTCAGGTTCCCCGTGTATCCCTACCATTCTTATCTTGGTTAGTTCATTAACTATTATTGAGGAATCTCCAAATGGTCGAAAGGGTACAATCATATCTTTTTCAATAAAATGAGAGGATGGTAACTCAATTCCCCCTTGATATAAAAACTATTCAATATGAATTATGTTGTCCTCCTGGTGTTTACAAACATTATGTCTCAAGGAATTATAAGTTTGTTAAGTATAATATCCTGACATCACACATGGACCTTTGGACAATCAGTTGGCCAACTTAGCATACCAAAGCAATATGACCTTCATGGAGGCAACGGTGTCCTGGTAACAGATCCCCACCAGCTCACCTGCTCTTGAAGGCAAAGGGGAGACCTTAATTATAATGTGCAGGGGGCGCATGCGCGGCGTGAAACTGGATAGACGTGAGTAAGCAGAGCTCCGTCTAGCCGAGTCCTCCAGGCACGATCCCGTGGCTATACTAACACCAAAGACGCATAATTTCTACCATCACCCCCGTGGGAAAGTCCGGTGCATGTCTGCGGGCAAGAAGGGACGCAGTAGCCGCTCCCAGCGCAACTTTACCAACTATCTCCTGGGACTGGAAAACACAGCAAGGAAGATTTCCCGAGATGGCGCCGTCCCCCACGAGGCAGCTGAGCGCTCCGGACACTCTCAATCTACTTCATCCAAAGACAGTGAGTACTCATCTCATCTCACTAAAGCAGACCTAGATGCCAGTCTGTCTGCAATTTATGAAAAACTGGTTAATAAACTAGAAAATGAGATACATAACTCCACAAGCTCACTCTCCCAGGAGATAGCCTCTATTGGAAACCGCACTGATAAGCTAGAAACTAAACATGACGAACTAGCTCTTGCACACAATGATCTGAGGAAAGATTATGAAGTGTTGGCAGATAGCTTTTCATTTATGCAAGCCCATATCGAAGATTTGGACAATCGTAACAGAAGAAACAATATTAGGGTACGTGGCATCCCCAAATCTGTTATAGATCTGAATCAGGCCATCGACAAGTTATTTCATGGCCTTCTGCCTGATAAACCTGTCTCAGCGTTTGCATGTGATAGATTACATAGGGCGCTTCGCCCCAAACCTACACCTGATAAACCCCCAAGAGATGTCATAATGTATATGAAGGATTTCCTAACGAAAGAAGATATCATGAGAGCATCCAGGAATACACAGAACATTGAGCTGGAGGGTATTAAGCTGCAAATTTAGCCAGACATTTTCCCTGCGACCTTGGATAGGAGACGTAGGATGAAGGAGGTGACAAATGTTCTTCAATCTGCTAGAATTAAATATAGATGGGGTTTTCCATTTAAATTGTCCATCATGCATAATGGTACCAATCACACAGTCTATAATGTGATTGAGGGTAAGGAGCTGTTGATCAAACTGGGCCTACTTGAACAACCCCCAGCTCAACGTTATCCTACAACACCAAGACACTCTCCTATTTGGTCCACCCCTGCATCAAGACGCCCCCCAAGAGAACAGGACAGATGGCGGCATTCATTTCAGGATCAAGCCCCCTGAACTCCCTTTCTATTAGGATTCTTACAGGTTGTTTCATCAGTTAAACAGGCCTTTTACGGCCGTTACACATACCTTCTCTTTAATTGTAACAGATAAGAGGAGGGGTACAAGATGCAATAGTTGAAGAGGACTATTCTTCATTGATGCCACTTCATGTGTGTTTTTTTTCCACCCCATCCTAGACACATAAAATCGCAATGAAGTCAGAAGAGACAGAGGAAATGGACACACAGCTTTACCTTTGCCCCTTGGGTATATCTGTTTGCCACCCCCCCCTTCCCAAACCTCTCCGCCCATCCAACCCTAGACAGAAGCAGAGTGACCCCTTCTTCTAAGGCATTCTCCAAAACAATGAACCGTTCCTTAACCACTTACTCAATACCGGGCTTTTTGTACCACTTCAATGCCTATTCTAGCACTTCTCTCCTACATGTACAAATCATCATTCTTTTGCTAGAAAATTACTCAGAACCCCGAAAAATTATATATGTTTTTTTTTAGCAGACTCCCTAGGGAATAAAATGACGGTCATTGCAACTTTTTTTCTTGCACGGTATTTGCGCAATAATTTTTCAAACGCCTTTTTTTAAAAAAAAAATAGTTACATGAATTAAAAAATAACAAAACTGTAAAGTTAGCCCAATGTTTTGGGAAAATATGAAAGATGATGTTACGCCGAGTAAATAGATGTCACGCTTTAAAATTGCGCACACTCATGGAATGGCGCCAAACTTCGGTACTTAAAAATCTCCATAGGCGACGCTTTAATTTTTTTTACAGGTTACCAGGTTAGAATTACAGAGGAGGTCTAGTGCTAGAGTTGTTGCACGCGCTATAACGCACGCGGCGATACCTCACATATGTGGTTTGAACGGCATTTACATATGTGGGCGACTTACGTGTGCATTCGCTTCTGATCGCGAGCTACCGGGGACAGGGGCATTTTATTTATTTTTTATTATTATTTATTTTTTTACTTATTTATTTTTTTTAAACTTATTTTACTTTTTTTCTTTTTTTTTTGATCACTTTTATTCCTATTACAAGGAATGTAAACATCCCTTGTAATAGGAATGTGTGTGACAGGTCCTCTTTATTGAGAGATGTGGGGTCAATAAAACCCCACATCTCTCCTCCAGGCTGAAAAGCATGAGATCAGTGAAAATGTTTTCACTGATCTCATACTTACTAGCCGCGAAGGCGGCTTTGTTTACATTTAAGGACCCGGGCATGACGTCATCACATCGCGCCCGGGCCTCCGACGATCATAGAGATGACTGGTGACCATCTGGTCACCAGTCATCTCTATGCTCGTCATGTGACCCACCACCGGCGCCGGAAGATTCTCTCCGGGTCCCCGATCGCACGGGATAGCCCGGAGAAGCACCAGATGGCGGCGGGAGGAGGGGAAGTCCCCTCCCGCCGCCTATAAGAACGATCAAGAGGCGGAACCGCCGCTATGATCATTCTTATGGTGCACAGAATCGCCGGCACTTCAAAAGGATATCTGAATGATGCCTCTAGCTGCAGGCATCATTCAGATATCCCCCTTCAAACCCAGGACGTCATATGACGTCCACCCAGGATGGGAGATCCCATCTGTGGACGTCATTTGACTATGGCTGTGTAGGGAAGTGGTTAAGCAAATTCCAACTAATTGATTCATGGAGGTCCCATAACATTGGCATCAAAGCTTACACTCATTACTCCAGCCCTCATGATAGCTACGCCAGAATTGATTATATATATTGCACCCCTATACTTTTGGCTAATTCCTCTACAGCATCAATCCTTCCATGCCCTTGGTCTGACCATAATATAGTATCCTTTGAGATATCTCATATCGGAATGTCCCCAACCCCCTTTAATTGGCGTCTTAATGATTCCCTTCTTTCTGACCCCAACACCCAACTTCAGATTAACACACATCTGACTGAATATTTTTCTAAAAATAATTCTGATGACGTCCTTCCAACCTCTGTGTGGGCTACACATAAAGCGGTACTTAGAGGCCACTTGATTAGTATAGCAGCAGCCAGGAATAAAACTAAACTCAGAGACATCACAGGTCTTACGAAAGATCTCAACAGCCTCTATAATAAACGTAATCATTCCCAGTCCTCAGAAATTATGAATTTGATACAGACTAAACGCACAGCCCTCAATGCCTTGTTATCAGAAGATACAGAAAAATCATTGAGATTTTCTAAAGCCAAATTTCTTTTGCAAGGTATCTCCGCCTCTGCGATGTTGGCCAGGAAACTCAATCAAGATATTAACCCCCCCCCCCAATATATATATAAGCTTAGAAACCCCAAAGGGAATTTTGTAACTCATCCTCAAGATGTTCTGCAAATCTTCACCGCTTTTTACAAAGATCTACTTTCAGGTCCACAAACTCACCCTCAGCCCTCTTCATCAGAATGGCTGGACTCTATTCAACTACCCTCCCTGAATGATCATCAAATTTCATTGCTTGAAGAACCATGCACAGAAACTGAAATAGCTAATTTAATAAAATCCCTTAAACCCTCTACGGCACCTGGCCCAGGCGGCTTCACATCAGCCTATTATAAAGAAAAATTCTCCTTCCTTAGTCCCCAGTCTCACAAAGATGTTTAATCATTTCATCCAAGGGGGCCATTTCCCAGTAGACATGCTTTTTGCAAATCTTTCTCTAATTCCTAAACCCCATAAGGATCATACCCTACCCCAGAACTTCCGCCCCATCTCGGTCTTGAATAATGATGTCAAATTATTCAGAAGATTGCTTGCTGACAGACTGGCCTTGGTGATTACCTCACTGATCCACACAGACCAAACTGGATTTATCCCCGGCTGACAAATAGTTGATAATATCCGTCTAGTCACTAATTTGATTCAAGATGCCAACCTTCATTCTCGCCCTCTATGTTTATTAAGCCTGGACATCCATAAAGCTTTCGATAGTGTTAGTTAGTCCTATCTAAACCTCTTTCTCCCAAAATGTGGGTTCTCGGACAAATTTATTCATGGCTGTAACGCCCTATATAAATCCCCAATGACTCGAATCAGAATTCCTGGTAATAGTTCAGACTTCTTCACCTTAAGTAGGGGCACTAGGCAAGGGTGCCCACTATCCCCTCTCCTTTTTGCCTTAGCATTAGAACCCCTTGCCCAGGCCATCAGAAATAAGGATACTATTAAAGGCTACCACAAAAACTCTGACTAGTAAAAATTAAGCCTTTATGCAGATGACACCCTTCTATTTCTAACTGACCCTCTCATATCCCTGCCTAACCTCCTTAGGGAACTCAAAAATTTTCATAAAAATTCAGGTTTACGAATTAACCTGAATAAATGTTCAGCCCTACCTATTAATCAACCCCCCCCCCCCGACATTCTATCTCTTCTGATGAGTAAATTTAAACTTAATTGGTCTTCACACTCCTTCAAATATCTTGGGGTAAACATTACAGCATGCCATAACAATATATATAAAAGCAAACTACCCTCCATTTTTACCCACATTAGCTCATTACTAGAATCCTGGTCTTCCTATCACATCTCCTATCTAGGTAGAAACGACTCTATCTCTTCAGATCACTCCCAATAACAGTTCCTAAAACTAGACTGGAGGCCCTACAGAGAGAGATCAATAGGTTTATCTGGAATAATAAAAAGCCTAGAAGTAGCTACTCCCTAATGCATAGATCCCAAAACAAAGGAGGATTAGGCCTCCCCAATCTTTGGCTTTACTATCTAGCAATTAAACGTACCCAATTAGCACAGTGGTCCTCCTCTGATCCCCAAATCTCATGGCTGAATTTTGAATCTAATTCAATTTTCCCTCTAAACATCAAGGGAATATTATGGTTCAACTTAAAATTATACCATACCCTGATTAAAAAAAACATTATAGTTGCTCATCTCTGGCAGTTGTGGTACAAAGCCTCCTTTCCCAGTCGACGCCTCTTTTGTTTTACCTTCTCATGGATGTCAGCTTACCCATTTTTTAGCAATAAAGGGTACTCGTTTTTTACCTTTACCTCTTTTATTTCTCCCTCTGAACTTGGTACTTATTACGCTACACGAGTGTCCCCATTGACGGAAGGTGCCCGAATAGCCACAGATCGGTGAGCGAAGTGAGGACTCAGATGACCACGTTGCTGACACCCAGATCTGGTGTACATGCTGAGCTTGTTTGGTCTCCGTGACAGGGACCCATCTGCTCTGGTAAGCGGCCTTTTTGTACATTTCTGCTGAATCGAAGTTTGCATTGAAGATCTACAATCTCCTGTCATATATTGGTTGTCTGCTTCATCAATGGACACTTCTCTGCCTATGTGAATCAATTTTTTTTGTGTAATATAATCCGGCAGTGGAAGTGAATGGACTTCCCTTTTCTACACATTCACTCATTTTGTTTTTTTACCTGGATGTGAATCCAGAGGATATGTATATATGGTATTAACTTTGAAGTACATACATACATATATATATACAATTGCTTCTGGCACGTTGTTTGCTACTCACAGGGTTGCGCATTTATTATTATTTCTCACAGTTGTGGTACAAGATCTACCGTAATTATAAACTTATATCTGAGATACCCCCTTTGGCATCTTTTTTATAGGAGAGCCCAGACTCCCCCAAGCTTTCCTTGATCGGGGGGTCTTTCACATCTAGATCAGAGAAAATCTCACCAACCTGAATTCTCTAATTATTAACATGAAATTTCCCCCCTTCTCAGCATTACAAGCCAAATTCAGTCTCCCCTCATCAGCACTCCCACAATACTTATTAATACATAAGTTCTATGCTACTCACTTTTCCCTGTCCACTAACCCCCCAAGCACTATTTTTGAGCATATCTGTAAATCTGCCTCTAGGGACAGGGGGCTTATTTCCATGATATATAACTTTCTTCTCAATCTAAACCAACCTGAGAAATCAGGACCTATGCTACAGTGGGAGACAGACCTAGGTATCTCTATCCCAATAGATACATGGCACAAAATGATTGACAACCTCAGAAAGAGTAGTAGGGCCCCTGCTTACAGAGAATCCCCTTTGAAGGTACTCACAAGATGGTATATGACACCAGCGAAAATAAATACATTTTATCCCACAGCTTCCTCTGATTGTTTCAGAGGCTGCTCTGAACGGGGTGATTACTACCACATTTTCTGGAGCTGCGGACGTCTGGATCCAATTTGGAGAGCTATGGCACTCAAACTTGAACACACCTCCAAAATAAAGATAACTATCACGCCTCAAATATGCCTATTATATGCAGACATCCCAGATGTCCCCATCTCTTGTAATAGGTTGGTCCATACACTGGTTGGCGCTATACAGTGGATATGATAGGCTTCAATTGGAGATCTCACAACCTCTGTTGGTCTCAGGTATTGTCCAGGATGGACTCAGTTAAGCTCTCAGAAAGAATACTTCATACATTGGGAGATAGCATGCATATTTATACTAAAAAATTGAGTAATTGGTCCTAGCTAGTTATAACTGCTTCCCTCTCTCCCTCCCTGCTCTTTTTGTCTTGTATAGTTTGCTTGGGATATTATGTACAACAGATATGATGTAGCCTACCATACACAAAATTGTGATCATTATGCTATCTAATACCATTATACCAAACATGTATTGCACTGTACTCTGTATTACTATGTCTTTCCAAATAAAACCATTTGTAAACAAAAAAACAAAAAATTATAATGTGCCACATTTGGCTTTAATATACTAACAAAGTCATCAACAGGAAATTCTTTGTCTTTCTAGAGACCCAATAGACAATCTTGCAAATATCTGACCAGTTCAAACCCTTGGTGGTATACAAGCAAATTTATGACTAGTTATGTCCATAGTCTATTTATCTATATCTGTTTTCAGATATCATTAATTCAATATAAATATATTAATTGCATATATTCCATACAAATATATATTTTATTGGGAAATGTCATATCTTATCAATAGCACAAGATCGCCTTCAAGAATACAAGTCAGTTTCCTAAAGCAACAGGTTGTTTAGGTTGTAAATACAACAGAATAGGAACAAAATGATGCGCTTCCAAATGTTTCACTAATGGTGTGTGATTTGCAGTCACGAAACTCCTCAATTTTCACAGCTGTCCCCTCACAGTCAAATCTTTATCCCAATTTAGATTTGCCATTGGTGCCTTAGGAACATGTCCATATCCTGCACACGTCTTTGATGAACACCTCTGGTTGAGTTCAGAGTAATGGACACCATGTTACTTGGAACCAGCCTGTCTAGAACTTTCTCTAGCAATCATTCTCTGTCTCTTTCTCTCTCTAGGGTCCTCCCATCCAAACCCCTCTCTCATTTATCTTTGAGTCGAGCAGATGGCAGTGAATCTCTGGGCCAGTCCCATAGGCTCCCAACCTCCAGTGTTTTCCCCATCAATCATGAAAAACAGAAAGTTCAAACCTGCAGAGGGCTGTCAAGAATCTCCAGTAAGTTCAATGACAGCACAGCCCAGAACTTTGAAGAATTTTTACTTATTTCTATACAATGCCTAAGTGCAAACAAAAGGATTGGTAATATACAGTAGGCTGGGAACCACATCCCTATCCCCAGCAAGTCCAAATTTTGTACAAAAACTTATATACGGGACTTTGAAGAAGCCATCAATATATATATATATATGCAGCATACTATCAACTACAGTATACCGATAGAAGGTTTTTTATTTTTTATTATCTCCAGCAAATCTTAAAATCACATTTTGAAACCAAAGAAAGGAAGTCTATACATACCTCCAGATATACCTTTTATGCACAATTCTACACAATGCCACCAAAATATAAACATTGAACCACAAAAAAACACTGAACATATCTTAGAAGTTACGATATGCACTTTCCTAATGCCTAATTACTTGTAGGTTACTGTAAGGAAAGGTTCCATCCACTGGTAATATCTATTATTTGGCGTGCAGTACTGGGGTCCACCAGCAGGTGTCTCCTGGCAGTTTGGAACTGTCAGGGAGCTTCTACCTGCTGGTGTTATGTCATCTTTGGGCCGCAGTACTGGCGTCCACCAGCGGATGGATCCTGGCAGTGTGGTGCAGATTTTACCTTCTGCAATCAGGTGTCACCTGAGCTTGTTAGCAGGTAATAGTATAAATACCTGGCAAGTGCACACACACACACTGCCCTGGTATCGTCCTCGTTCCTTGACCTGCAGCCTGTTTACCTGAACCCTGATTCCTGATTCCTGTATCCTGAACCTGTTGTAATTGTTCCTGCATCCCTGGATCCTTGCCCTGCAGCCTGATTCCTTCCTTCTTGTCCCTGTCCGTCTACTCCTGGCCCCCCATCTGCTGATCTCCTGTTAATGATCCTGGCCTGGCTTGACTATGATTCTGGTTCTCCCTTTTGCTACATATGCTGGTTGGTTACTGTCACTGTTTTGGTTGTTTGGTTTGTTCACTTGTTGTATTGTGGTGTATTCACATTTATATGTATTTACCTTAACCACTTAACAACCACCTGCCGACAAATAACGTCGACAAGGTGGTTGCTTAACTCTGGGAGGACGTTATATAACGTCCTCCCAGAATCGCGCTCCCGCGCGCCCCCTGGGGCGCGCACACGGGAAACTCTGTGACCGCCGGGTCGGATCACAAATCGCGGTAAATCGCCGCTGATAGCGGCCGTTTACCACGTGATCGCTCCGTCAAATGACGGAGCAATCACTTGTAAACAGACCGGCGTCATTTGATGACACCGGTTCCTCCCTCCCCTCTCTGTACCGATCGGTACAGTGTGAGAGGGGAGGGGGAGGGAGCGGATGGCAGCAGCAGCACTGTGGGCTGGATCTGTGACAATTGCAGTCACAGATCCAGCCATCCATCCATCCCTGCTCAGCCATCCCTGTGCTATACCCTGCCAATACTCTGCAATACACCCTGCCAATACTCTGCAAAATACCCTGCCAATACTCTGCAAAATACCCTGCCAATACCCTGGTGCAATACTCTGCAATACCCTGGTGCAATACTCTGCAATACCCTGGTGCAATACTCTGCAATACCCTGGTGCAATACTCTGCAATACCCTGCAAAATACTCTGCAATACCTTGCAAAATACTCTGCAATACCCTGCAAAATACTCTGCAATACCCTGCAATACCCTGCGCAATACTCTGCAATACCCTGCGCAATACCCTGCAAAATACTCTGCAATACCCTGCGCAATACCCTGCAAAATACTCTGCAATACCCTGGTGCAATACTCTGCAATACTCTGGTGCAATACTCTGCAATACTCTGGTGCAATACTCTGCAATACCCTGCGCAATACTCTGCAATACCCTGCGCAATACTCTGCAATACCCTGCGCAATATTCTGCAAAATACTCTGCAATACCCTGCACAATACTCTGCAATACCCTCCACAATACTCTGCAATACCCTCCACAATACTCTGCAATACCCTCCACAATACTCTGCAATACCCTCCACAATACTCTGCAATACCCTCCACAATACCCTGTGCAATACCCTCCACAATACCCTGTGCAATACCCTCCACAATACCCTGTGCAATACCCTGCCATACACCGCAATACCCTGCCATAGTCCGCAATACTCCGCAATGCCCGGCAATACTCCGCAATGCCCGGCAATACTCCGCAATGCCCGGCAATACTCCGCAATGCCCGGCAATACTCTGCAATAACCACTTCCCGCCCTCCGGCCGTCATATGACGTCCTTGACTTTGTACGGGGATATCTGAATGATGGGAGCAGCTACAGGCATCATTCAGATATTAGCTTTTTCAGCCAGCGATTCCCTACACCATAAGAACAATCATAGTGGCTGTTCCGCCGCTTGATCATTCTTACGGGAGGTGAGAGGGGATGTCCCCCCCCCCCGCCGCCCTCCGGTGCTTCTACCGACTCACCGCTACGATCAAAGCCAGGATTGTTGTTTTTTTTTTTGTATTTTTTTCAGGCTTCCCAGCCTAGAGGTGAGATGTGGGGTCTTATTGACACCCCCCCCCCATATCTCACTGTAAAGAGGACCTGTCATGCCATATTCCTATTACAAGGGATGTTTACGTTCCTTGTAATAGGTATAAAAGTGATCAAAAAAATGTTTGGGGCGGAAAAACATGTCAAACTAAAATAAATAAAGTAAAATGAAGAATACATTTTTTTTTTTTTTAAAGCGCCCCTGTCCCCGTGAGCTCGCATACAGAAGCGAACGCATACGTAAGTCCCGCCCACATATGAAAACGGTTTTCAAACCACACGTGAGGTATCTCTGCGAACGTTAGAGCGAGAGCAATCATTTTGGCCTCCTCTGTAACTCAAAACATGTAACCAGTAAAAATATTTAAAGCGTCGCCTATGGGGATTTTTTAAGTAGCGAAGTTTGGCGCCATTCCACGAGTGTGTGCAATTTTTAAGGGCGACATGTTAGGTATCTATTTACTCGGCGTAACTTCATCTTTCACATTATGCAAAAACATTGGGCTAACTTTACTGTTTTTTTTTTTTTTTTAAGCACAAAACATTTTTTTCCGTAAAAAACGCGTTAAAAAAATTGCTGCGCAAATATCGTGCGAGATAAAAAGTTGCAACAACCACCATTATATTCTCTAAGGTCTTTGATAAAAAAACATATATAATGTTTTGGGGTTCTATGTAATTTTCTAGCAAACAAATGATGATTTTTACAGGTAGGAGAGAAATGTCAGAATTGGCCTGGGTGCTCCAGAACGCCTGAAGGTGCTCCCTGCATGTCGGGCCTCTGTATGTGGCCACGCTGTGTAAAAGTCTCACACATGTGGTATCGCCATACTCGGGAGTAATAGCAGAATGTGTTTTGGGGTGTAATTTGTGGAATGCATATGCTGTGTGTGAGAAATAACCTGCTAATATGACAATTTTGTGAAAAAAAAAAAGAGAAAAAAAAAATCTTGATTTTGCAAAGAATTGTGGGAAAAAATGACAACTTCAAAAAACTCACAATGCCTCTTTCTGAATACCTTGGAATGTCTTCTTTCCAAAAAGGGGTCATTTGGGGGGTATTTGTACTTTTCTGGCATGTTAGGGTCTCAAGAATTGAGATAGGCCGTCAGTACTTCAGGTGTGATCAATTTTCAGATATTGGCACCATAGCTTGTGGACTCTATAACTTTCACAAAGACCAAATAATATACACCAATTTGTACTTATTTTTACCAAAGATATGTAGCAGTATAAATTTTGGCCAAAATTTATGAAGAAAAAATAGTAATTTGCAAAATTTTATAACAGAAACGAAAAAAAAATCATTTTTTTACAAAATTTTCAGTCTTTTTTCTCTTATAGCGCAAAAAATAAAAAACCCAACAGTGATTAAATACCACCAAAAGAAAGCTCTATTTGTGTGAAAAAAAGGACAAAAATTTAATATGGGTACAGTGTTGTATGACTGAGTAATTGTCATTCAAAATGTGAGAGCACCGAAAGCTGAAAATTGGTCTGGTTATTAAGGGGGTTTAAGTGCCCAGTGGTCAAGTGGTTAAATAAACTTACTTACTTTCACCTATTTCTGTTTGTGGTTTCCTCTCTTGCAGTCCACATAGTTCTGGTCACTCCTGATACATGACAGTTACTTTTTATATCTCTATATATATATACTGTCCCAAAAAAAAAAAACAACAACTATTGGATATCACATGATTTGATTATTATGATATGAAGACACCCTAAAATGTCTTTGCACCGTAATTGCTTTTTCTATTCAATCTATTCAAACCATATTTTTTTTCTGTTTTCATTACAGAATGTGGGGCAATACAAACACATTTAAGGTGTAAGTTGGCAATAGGCCACTGAGCTTGGTCAACTGTCATTTCTCCAAACAGAGTTGGTAGTACACAACTGGGCTTGGTCAACTGTCACTTCTCCAATTAGGAGATCCAAAACAAAACTGTCTGGTTGCAGTGATTACCAGATCTCCAAGACCTAGATATTAGAAGCCATCGTAAGGAAATGATTACCAAGAAAATACCTGTTGGGTTTGAAAGCCATGGATGTTCCAACCATAGATAATTATTGACAGAAAAGATCTAATTTGGGGACTTTTAATCTAGCCATACATGGCTTGATTTTCGGCTAGAATATGAGCTGTGGGTAATCCTGTCAGCCCCATATTTGTATGGCGTTACAATAATTATACACAGTATACAAGCGCAAATCCACAGACACTACCAATAGGTTAACCCAAAGTGTGAATACGTAAATGGAGCTACGTTACTCTTGTTGGAAGTTAGAACCATGGACTATTCCAATCCTGAGGTGAGGGTGTGTTACTCTTTGACTCACTTGACAGATTTTTCACCCACTTCATAAGGAAACTGTTGGAGCACCTTATAAATATCAGCTAGATTTATGCATGCAGATGCATGTCTGAATGGGAGGGCCTCATATACCCAACCATCACCAGTAGAGCATACCTACAGCGATGAAAGCCCACCCTGGTGACAGGGAATAAGAGGGTCAAGGTCAATAGAAGACCCTGAAGCTCATCCAGGGGCTGACTTTCATTGTCAGCCACCAGAAGCCTTCAGATAGAATATTGCTTCTGTTCACTCTTGGGTTGGAGAGGGGACCACACCAGGTCAAATGACTCTAAGAGTAACACACCCTCACTCCAGGATTGGGGTGAGCCCCAGAAGGCAAGCAAGCTAAACAGTCAGGATCCCAAACTGAACATCTCCAGTAGAACATACATACATACAGTGAGGTAAGCTCCCCAGTGACAGGGAAGAAGAGGGTCAACGTCAATAGAAGACCCTGAAGCTGATCCAGGGACTGGTAATCCCTGGATGACATGGAGATACTTTCCTCTGAACCATTTATCATTCCAACCCTGGGGTGAGGGTCTGTTACTCTTTGACTCGTTTGACAAGTTTTCCATCCATTTCATCAGGAAACTGTGCAGCATCTTATAAATGTAGGTTAGATTTATGCATGCAGAAGCATGTCTCAATGGGAGGGCCCCATATACCCAACCATCACCAGTAGAGCATACCTACAGTGATGAAAGCTCACCCCAGGGACAGGAAATAGGAGGGTCAAGGTCAATAGAAGACCCTGAAGCTCATCCAGGGGCTGACATTCATTGTCAGCCACCAGAAGCCTTATGATGGAATTTTGCTTCCGTTCACTCTTTGGGTGGAGAAGGGACCATACCAGGTCAAACGAGTCAAAGAGTAACATACCCTCACCCCAGGATTGGGGTGATCCCCAAAAGGCAAGCCAGCTAAATAGTCAGGATCCCAAACAGAAAGTCTCAAGTAGAACATACATACAGTGATGGAAGCCCCCCAGTGACAGGAAAGAAGAGGGTCAACGTCAATAGAAGACCCTGAAGCTGATCCAGGGACTGAAAATCCCTGGATGACATGGAGATATGTTCCTCTGAACCATCGACCATTCCAATCCTGGAGTGAGGGTGTGTTACTCTTTGACTCGTTTGACCTGGTATGGTCCCCTCTCAACCCCAAGAGTGAACGGAAGCAATATTCCATCTGAAGGCTTCTGGTGGTTGACAATGAATGTCAGCCCCTGGATGAGCTTCAGGGTCTTCTATTGACTTTGACCCTCTTATTCCCTGTCATTGGGGTGTTACTCTTTGACTCGTTTGACAAGTTTTCCATCCACTTCATCAGGAAACCGTGCAGCATCTTATAAATGTAGGTTAGATTTATGCATGCAGAAGCATGTCTCAATGGGAGAGCCCTAAATACCCAACTAGCACCAGTAGAGCACACATACAGTGAAAGAAGCCCTAGCACTACCAGGGAAAAGGAGGGTCAAGGTCAATAGAAGACCATCCTTGGGCTGACAATCATTGTTAGCCACCAGAATCCTTCAAATGGAATATTGCTTCACTTCAATCTCTGGGTGGAGAGGGGACCACACCAGATGCTCCCCCGAAGGCAAGCTAGCTGAACAGTCAGGATCCCAAACAAAATATTGCTGTCAAATACCCGCAGAAGCAGTGCGGGTGTGGAAAACCTCCTTAATCATTAAACATTAGACACCAAAAACAATTAAAGAGGACCTGTGCTTTGCCCATGCAGGCAAAACGATAGGTTCACTTTAAGGGCAACCAACTAGAAGTTTATATTTCCATTTCCTTCCCCTGCCACTCTTTTTTGCTGTTAAGAGTATGTAGAAAAACTCCTGGGGCCTCCAGTAAAATAGAGCATTTTAGTATCTCCCACTCTTTCTATATGACAGGATGGTTCTTGGTGATTGACCCCTCTGGCACACAACACCATCTTACGGGAGTGGAGAAAAAGTCTTCAGCTTTTTTAAGCTCTAAATTGTATCAAGGAGCTTGCACAGGGCTCCTTCTGCTCACTACTGGTGGAAAACAAAACTTCAAAGGATGGTGATTATAAATCAGCTGGTGGCTCCATCATGGGAAAAGCTAACCTTTAAAAGAGAAGTATGGGTTTCCTTTTTTTTTTTTTGCTTACATCTATTCTATGTGAGCTGCTGATATCTATAAACCTTTCCAGCCCTCTCAGAAGTGCCCCTATTCTGTTAAAATCTAGATAAATACCTGTGGGAGGTTCTACAGTCTTTCATACAGCGTCATCCAGACAATGGTGTGAATATAGAGTCTGGATCCACCCCCTTCCCTGTCATTTTGCTTGACTGATGTCCTCTCTCCTCCCTCTGCTTGTTTCTGAGACTTCTCACTTCTCTCTCCTCCCCCTCCCTATCTATCAGCACAGCCACGTCTCTTAGGGGAGTGGGGACAGAGGTAGCCACATATCAGCTAGTCTTTTTTTCCTACCTCTTTTAGTTTTTACAGCATGTGCACATTAACTTTCCTTCAGCTGGCAAAAACGGTCCATTTTCAGTTTGAAAAGTTTCAGGGGGTGTGTACATTTTCACCAACACACCAACACACCCCCTGAAACTTTTCAAACTGAAAATGGACTGTTTTTGCCAGCTGAAGGAAAGTTCATGTGCACATGCTGTAAAAACTAAAAGAGGTAGGAAAAAAAAAAGACTAGCTGTTATGTGACTAATGTGATATGTACTAGTTATTTGACCCATCCCATACTTCTCCTTTATCTGGTGATGCATATCATCTTTGGCAAAGCTAAAATGCAACAGGCTACCTGTGTCTACCCCTTGGAGGCGGTCAAGCAATTGAATAAAACTTAGAAGCAATATGAAAACTTTTACAACCTAAGAAATAAATAAAAATTGTAAAGGGGCTTACTAGACTCTGGGTCGGAGTTCCCATCTCCCTCTGTCCGGCTGTTGGCTGAGGTTTGCTCATAGTATTCCTCCTGCCCGAAGCCAAGGGGCAAGGGCTGTGAAGCATTGGAGCTGCTGCTGGGTTCCTGGTCTCCTAATCCGCTGTCGCTGCAACTTTCCTGGGAGCCGTCCGGGAGGTGAAATGTAACGCGGCGCTGGACCTGCGAAGAGGGGGAGGAAAATGACACGGCATCAGCTGCGATCGGATGAAATTGCTTAATGCAGACAATTTGGAAAATAATGTATTTCGGAGATCTGCACTAAGACACATTATCATCCTCTTCAGCTGGGCACAATTTCAGTAGACAGTTCACAAATCGAGTCCCCGTCACCCGGACATGTAAGTATTATCGTAACTGGAGCACCAGTGAAGAGAACCTGTCACTTGTGCAATAAAATCGCACAAACCAAAAAAATAATCCCGTGCCCATATATCCTGTGATAAATGCAAATTGTAGATTTGTTATGCAGAGAGCCGATGGATCCCACATTACCTGAACCTCATCTGTTGTATTAAGTTCTGATAGTTTAGTGCAGTGGTCTCCAAACTGCGGCCCTTTGCTTGCTTTTATCTGACCCCTGGGGGGTTTTATTTTTTCCCCCAGTGTCAGCAACAGTGGGACATAGTTCCTGTCACCGACAATGGTGCACTACTCTGGCACCAATGATGGGGCACTATTCCTCCCATTGACACAAATGATGGGGCGCTTTTGCTTCAACTGATACCAATGATGGGGCACTATTCCTCCCACTGGCACCAATGATGGGGCACTATTACTCCCACTGACACAAATGATGGGGCACTATTCCTCCCACTGATATCAATGATACCAATGATGGGGCACTATTCCTCCCACTGGCACAAAAGATGGGTCACTATTCCTCCCACTGGCACCAATAATAAGGCACTATTCCTTCCACTGATAGCAATGATGGGGCACTATTCCTCCCACTGACACAAATGATGGGACACTATTCTTCACACTGCCACCAAGGATGGGGCACTATTCCAGCCATTGACACCAACGATGGGGCACTATTCCAGCCATTGACACCCCTTAATACCAATGATGGGGCAGTGTTTAAGCCCAGGTCCATAAAGACATGGGTGAGCGAGTTTGAGGTGGAGGAACTTGACTGGACTGCACAGAGTCCTGACCCTCAACCCGATAGAACACCTTTATGGGATGAATTAGAGAGGAGACTGCGAGCAAGGTGGCCTTCTCGCCGAACATCAGTGCCTGAGCTTTACAAATGCACTTCTGGAATAACGGTCAAACATTCCCATAGACACCCTCCTAAACCTTGTGGACGGCCTTCCCAGAAGAGTTGAAGCTGTTATAGCTGCAAAGGGCGGGGCCAACTCAATATTGAACCCTACAGACTAAGACTGGGATGCCATTAAATATCATGTGTGTGTAAAGGCAGGCGTCCCAATACTTTTGAAAATATAGTATATATATCTATCTATATATCTATATATATATATATATATATACATATATATCTATAGATATATATATATATAGAGAGAGATAGATATATATATGTATCTATATATATATATATATATATACCATATACTGAAGGGGGTGAGGTGCATCATGGTAAAAAACAAGTGCAAGCAATCGGGCCTTCCCACAGGCCATGTATAGAGAAAAATGGAGAGGGATTGCTGCACAAATCAAATGTTTATTCAAAAATGGTAAAAAGTTACATTCTTTCCAATACTTTCCACTTTCCAGGTTACCTTGCATAATATGGCAAGTATGTAACTTTTTACCATGTTTGAATAAACATTTCATCTCTCTCTCTCTCTCTGTATACAGTGGGTATGGAAAGTATTCAGACCCCCTTACATTTTTCACTCTTTGTTATATTGCAGCCATTTGCTAAAATCATTTAAGTTAATTTTGTTTCCTCATTAATGTACACACAGCACCCCATAATGTACACACAGCACCCCATAATGTACACACAGCCCCCCATAATGTACACACAGCACCCCATAGTGACAGAAAAACACAGAATTGTTGACATTTTTGCAGATTTATTAAAAAAGAAAAACTGAAATATCACATGCTCCTAAGTATTCAGACCCTTTGCTGTGACACTCATATATATAACTCAGGTGCTGTCCATTTCTTCTGATCATCCTTGAGATGGTTCTACACCTTCATTTGAGTCCAGCTGTGTTTGATTATACTGATTGGACTTGATTAGGAAAGCCACACACCTGTCTATATAAGACCTTACAGCTCACAGTGCATGTCAGAGCAAATGAGAATCATGAGGTCAAAGGAACTGCCTGAAGAGCTCAGAGACAGAATTGTGGCAAGGCACAGATCTGGCCAAGGTTACAAAAAAAATTCTGCTGCACTTAAGGTTCCTAAGAACCTAAGAGCACAGTGGTCTCCATAATCCTTAAATGGAAGACATTATATTACAAGTGCTATGGATAAGGAATATATAGAAATGGTGCCTTCGTCCCATTAGACGTTGTATAGAGAACAGGATGAGGCTGGGGTGGACTATGTTGGCACCTTATGCTAACTGACGACCAGTTAAGAGTAAGTAGTAAAAAAGGTTACAAAAATATATAAAGAAAACAATTATTTTGACATTTCATAGACATAGTAGTAATTCCGTGACATTTCCATGTATCATACTATTACAATCAATGGACCAGAACCCTTCCTAGAGCTGGCCGTCCGGCCAAACTGAGCTATCGGGGGAGAAGAGCCTTGGTGAGAGAGGTAAAGAAGAACCCAAAGATCACTGTGGCTGAGCTCCAGAGATGCAGTCAGGAGATGGGAGAAAGTTGTAGAAAGTCAACCATCACTGCAGCCCTCCACCAGTCGGGGCTTTATGGCAGAGTGGCCTCTCCTCAGTGCAAGACACATGAAAGCCGCATGGAGTTTGCTAAAAAAAACACCTGAAGGACTCCAAGATGGTGAGAAATAAGATTCGCTGGTCTGATGAGACCAATATAGAACTTTTTGGCCTTAATTCTAAGAGGTATGTGTGGAGAAAACCAGGCACTGCTCATCACCTGTCCAATACAGTCCCAACAGTGAAGCATGGTGGTGGCAGCATCATGCTGTGGGGGTGTTTTTCTGCTGCAGGGACAGGACAACTGGTTACAATCGAGGGAAAGATGAATGCGGCCAAGTACAGGGATATCCTGGACAAAAACCTTCTCCAGAGTGCTCAGGACCTCAGACTGGGCCGAAGGTTTACCTTCCAACAAGACAATGACCCTAAGCACACAGCTAAAATAACGAAGGAGCGGCTTCACAACAACTCAGTGACTGTTCTTGAATGGCCCAGCCAGAGCCCTGACTTACACCCAATTGAGCATCTCTGGAGAGACCTAAAAATGGCCGTCCACCAACGTTTACCATCCAACCTGACAGAACTGGAGAGGATCTGCAAGGAGGAATGGCCGAGGATCCCCAAATCCAGGTGTGAAAAACTTGTTGCCTCTTTCCCAAAAAGACTCATCAAAGGGGTGCAAATACTAAATACTGAGCGAAGGGTCTGAATACTTAGGACCATGTGATAGTTCATTTTTTCTTTTATAATAAATCTGCAAAAATGTCAACAATTCTGTCAATATGACTTTAGCGAATGGCTGTAATATAACAAAGAGTGAAAAATTTTAGGGGGTCTGAATACTTTCCGTACCCACTATATATATATATATATATATATATATATATATATATATATATATATTACACCCCTCTAATTCTAGTTATTCAAGTTTGAATTGCAGAAAGGAAAATCAGCCAGACAGAAAGAATTCCACAAACAATTTAAAATAAAAAAAATAACTGAGGCCAAAGTAGGCATAAAAAAACATTGTCCATTATTTTATTTAAATACCATTTTAGTTGTTCTTTTTTGTACAAAATAAATAAATTAAACCCAAATAAACTTTTCCGAGCTCTTGCCCTATAAACTCTTTTTTATAATATCTAAAACGACAGCTTACATTAAATCTATAAGCCTTTTGCTGAATTTATACCCTGATCTATATTAAGGATAAGGAAAGATTTCCTAAGCGGTATGTACTTAGTTCTCCGACAGATTGTGCCGGCACAGCCTTCCCCGCTCTGCACTGTGAATAGGGAAAGCGTGGTTGGCTTGCAGTCATGCCCCGAGCACAGACACAATGTGAAAACTCCCAGCCACTGCCAGACCTGCAATTTACCTAAAGGTTTTTCACTCTACAGGGAACTTGGAATTAGCAGGCAAAAAGTAATCCACTTTTTTTTTTTTTTTCCCATTATTCATGCCGAAATGACTGATCAAAGCTTCCATCCACTCAAAGTTCAATCTTTTATTGCAATAATTAGACCCTGATAACAGGAATATTAAACAGCATATAGCTTACAAAAAAAAAAATATATATGACATTTGCCGAATGGTTGAGTGGCTTTCAGGCACCAGGTCTTGGCCGGCTTTCTTACACATTAACCGATTTAAAAAGAGTTAATGAAAATTTATCTCTGGCCAACAGCAAAGAGATCATTTGCCTTATAGACCTTAATTGTAACATATTGATGCCATTTAATGGCTGGCGGAAAATAAAGATCTGAGCTGGGTGTATTTCTGGCGAAGTCTCTGATGGAAATTAAGAACTGTCGGCGCTAATGGCTCAAATTGGGTCATGTGACGTTCAAACTTTTACCAAACAGCCTAACTTTGTACATAAATGGGAACTTTTTGGGGGTAGTTTGGGGTAACTAAATTAGAAATGAAATTGTTTCGGGAACTCATGTTCACTTGTTATGGCGCCGTCCCAAACTGGTCCGCTACACACTCAAAAATCTTGTGGAAGGCGTTTTTCAGAAGAGTGGAGGCTGTTGAAGCCACTAGGTGGGGGGGGGTGGGCAACTCCAAATGAATGCCCATGGTTTTCAAATGGGATGTCCAACAAACTCATATAGGTGTGAGGGTCTGTGGTCAACAAGCTCTTGACCATTTAGTGTATATATATTGCAAGGATTATGGCAAACTTTTTTGAAACTGTTGGCTATATAGTCTGGATAGGCAACCTTGACTCTCCAGCTGTGGTGAAACTACAGTAAGAACCCCATCATACCTCTGCCTCTGGGAGTCATGTCTATGGCTGTCAAAGTCTTCCAATGCCTCATGAAGCTGTTATAGCCTCAAAGGAGGGACAATTCCATAATAATGCCCATGGTTTTCAAATGGGATGTCCAACAAGGACATATAGGTGTGAAGGTCATGGGTCTACAAGCTCTTGACCATTTAGTGGATATACATTGCAAGGATTATGGCAATTTCAAAACGGTTGACCATATATATATGCTGATATGTCGATAGGCAACCTTGTCTCTCCAGCTGTGTTGAAACTAAAGACCCCATCATACCTCTGCTTCTGGGAGTCATGTCTATGGCTGTCAAAGTCTCCCACTGCCTCATGAAGCTGTTATAGCCTCAAAGGAGGGACAATTCCATAATAATGGTCATGGTTTTGAATAGGATGTCCAACAAGCTCATATAGGTGTGAAGGTCATATGTCTACAAGATATTGACCATTTAGTGTGTATACATTGCAAGGATTATGGTAAAAAAAAAAAAAAATTAAAACTGTTGGCATATAGCATAGGTGGGCAACCTTGGCTCTCCAGCTGTGTTAAAACGAATGCCTCGTACACACGGTCGGAATTTCCGACAACAAATGTTCAATGTGAGCTTGTTGTAGGAAATTCTGACCGTGTGTACACAATTCAACGCACAAAAATTCTAAGCATGCTCGGAATCATTGAACTTCATTTTTATCGGCTCGTCGTAGTGTTGTACGTCACCGCGTTCTTGACGTTCGCAATTTCCGACAACATTTGTGTGACCGTGTGTATGCAAGACAAGTTTGAGCGAACATCCGTTGGAAAAAGATGCACGGTTTTGTTGTCGGAATGTCCGATCGTGTGTACGCGGCATTAGAACCCCATCATAACTCTGCCACTGGGAGTCATGTCTGTGGCTGTCAAATTCTTCCAATGCCTTATGAGGCTGCTATATCCACAAAGGATTGACAACTCCATATTAATGCCCATGGTTTTCAAATGGGATGTCCAATAAGCTCATATAGGTGTGAGGGTTAGATGTTTACAAGCACTTGACCATTCAGTGTAATATACATTGGAAGGATTATGACAAACTTTTTCGAAACGTTGCCATATAGCGAGGATAGGCAACCTTGTCTCTCCGGCTGTGTTGAAACTAAGAACCTCATCATACCTCTGCCTATGGGAGTCGTGTCTGTGGTTGTCAAAGTCTTGCAATGCCTCATGTGGCCTCTTGTATTTCCCAAACAGCTGGATTTCCAAGGTTGCCTATCTATCTATCAATCTATCTGGTTACCAGACCTCAGGAAGCACGTGCTGAAACAGAAAAGATTCCAGAGATGGGCAACAAAGCTAATAATGGGGCTGTAGAGCCTCAATTACGAGGAACGACTACAAGCATTAAATGTATTCTCCCTGGAGAAGGGACGCCCAAGCAGAGATATGATAGTGATGTACAAATATCTCAATGGTGGTTCTAGCATAGGGAGGAGACTATTCAGTCTCAGTGAGCTTAAAGAGGAGGTCCAGCCTCCTTCAGAAATAAAATTAAAAGTCAGCAGCTACAAATACTGAAGCTGCTGACTTTAAATATTAGGAAACTTATCTGTCCAGGGGATCCTGTGGTGTCTTCACCCCAGATGATTTTTCCATCGGCACTCGGGTGCTGCGGCCTCTATTGCTTGCAAGGCTTGTGGCTTAACAGCCGGATTCCTACTGCGCATGCACGAAGCACGCTTTACTTTGTGAATAGCCCGGCGGCAGGGGGAAGGAGGAGGGGGGCCGAACAAAAGCAGGTACCAGCTTCCCCTCCCCCCGAAAGGTGCCAAATGGGGCACCAGAGGTGGGGAGAAGGCAGGTAAGTGGAGCTTCCATTTTTGGGTGGAACTCCGCTTTAAGAAGATACGTGGCCACTCAATGAAGTTGGATGAAAAGCGGTTTAAACTTAAACTATGTAAGGGGTTATTTACTGTTAGAGTGGTAAGGATGTGGTAAGGATGTGGAACTCCATTCCACAATTGGTGGTGTCAACAGGAAGTGTGGATAATTTCAAAAATCTCTTAGATGGGCATCTTAAAGGGTATGAAAAGGTAATTTTTATTTTTTTTAAATAACAAACATGTTATACTTACCTCCACTGTGCAGCTCGTTTTGCACAGAGTGGCTCCGAACCTGGTCTTCTGGGGTCCCTCGGTGGCTGTCTCGGCTCCCCCCACAAGAACTCCTCACCTTCACGCGAGCGAGCTCGCATGGTGAGGAGTTCTTGCGGGCGCGCTCCCATGATACAGCCGGCGGCCATAGCCGCTCACTGTATCACTTGGCCCCACCCCCCGGCACGCTGCGTCATTGGATGTGATTGACAGCAGTGCGAGCCAATGGCTGCGCTGCTTTCAATCAACCAATGAATGCGCCAAGAAGCTTGGCCGAGAAGCAAGCGCGTTCACGGTGCGGGACTTTCGAGGGGTCAGGTAAGTAAACTGGGGCTCGGAGGGGGCGCTAATCCGCAGATGTTTTTTCACCTTAATGCATAGAATGCATTAAGGTGAAAAAAACTTTTACCTTTACAACCCCTTTAAGGAATGCAATATACAGGGATATGGGAAATGGTTTTGACATAAGCACCCACACAGGCTGACTTAAATTGGACCGGTGTCTTTATTCAACCTTACCAAGTATCTACTTATACACATGGACTACGCTTTTGTTGGATCCCAACCTGTAACCACTTGTTACTGCCCTTTGACTTGTGCTTTGACTATGCTTCTCCTGGATCCCTACCTGCTATATCTGCTACTGGACTCCAGCTTGCTCATTTCCTGGTGGGGGGGGGGATCCTGAGGACTGCGACTTAACATGTAGCAAAACCCATCCCCACTATCAAGAGCTCTGGTGAAGTTGCTTAGACACGGCAACTTGGGTAAACTTGTCTTCCTCCAGGGTAATCTGCTTGTACAGGGAGTCTCCGAGTTACGAACACAATAGGGACTGTAGGTTTGTTCGTAAGTCGCAACACTGCATTTGTAAATGTAACTTCCGGTCGGAACACTGCATTTGTAAGTGTTCGTAATAGGGCTGTGGAAATTAACTATTAATTCCTCGATTAATCGATTAATTGTTTTGATCGATCAAAATTCTTTGGGCTTGCCGTGTCCATCTGAAGGGCTCCTTTGCTGTGCCTTCATATCTGCATGCCGGCGGGACCTTACCATCTGCCACACGCAAGGGCTGTTACACTTCCCTCTATCACTTCCCTCTATCAACCTGGGGATTCTACAGCCATCCACTGGGATTTGTGATCGTTCCCTTCATGGGACATCTACATGCCGACGGACTGATGTTAACCCCTCCTCATCTGGATTCAGCAGTGGTATCGTTGTACACATTTTTATACCAGTGTCATACCTAGCTAAATGTTTTTATGCTACCGTTTGGTATTTCTCGCACCATTTTTACAGTTTATGTAGCTACATCAATTTTATCTCCAGTGCAATATTTATTTTGTTACCTACTTGAAGACTATAAAAGTTTTAATGCTATTCCCATCGAGTGCTGCCTTTGTGTGTTTTTTGTATCCTGCTATCCATTTTTCCAGTGGTTGGGAGCTGCACTGGGAATCGGCCTGCAAGGAGATCAGCTAAAAGTAGTTGGATCTGTATGTGCGTTATAATTAATCAAAATTAGTCAATTAATTGATTTTAAAAAAAATCGATTAATCGAACACGAAAATTTTAATCAGTAACAGCCCTAGTTCGTAAGTGTAACTGCCGCCTGTGCATGGATGTGGGATGTTTCGGGCGCTTGTTATGTTATCTGGGGCATAGTACGGCAGTGTGGGATGTAACCGGAGGTGTTCGAAGGTATCCAGGACCAGCGTGGAGCACAAGTGGCCGGCATTTGAGGCCTTTCGTGAGTAGGAGTCGTTCGTAACTCGGGTGTTCGTAACTCGGGGACTGCCTGTATACCTATCCTGCTGGTTAGTGGGAGCCTCACTCCTGTCCTGGTCTCTTAAGCCTCGTACACACGGCCGATAATCCCATCGTAAAAAAAAACTTTGGTTTTCTCGACGAGATTCTTGTCAAGCTTTCCTTGCATACACACTGTCAATTAAAAATCTCGTTGTTGTAAAGCGCGGTGACGTACAACACGTACGACGGCAGTATAAAGGGGAAGTTCCATTCCAATGGCGCCACCCCTTGGGCTGCTTTTGCTGATTTTGTGTTACCGCGTGTTAGTAAAATTTTGGGGAGAAACGATTCGCGCTTTTCAGCCTCGTGCTCTTCAGCCTCTTGCTCTTCAGTCCGTTACAGCGTGACGAATGTGCTATCTCCATTACGAACGCTAGTTTTACCAGAAGGAGTGCTCCCGTTTCATACTTGTTTCTGAGCATGCACGGTTTTTTAAGACTCGGAAAAGCGTACACACGAGTGGTTTTCTCGTCAGGAAACAGGCAGACGAGAATCCCGACGAGAAAAACTAGAAAATAGAGAGCAGGATCTCTCTTTTTCTCGTCGAGATTCCCGGCAGTTTTCTCGACGAGAGAACCATACACACGAACGGTTTTCTCGGCAAGAAAGCTCTCCCAGCAGTTTTCTTGACGTTTCTTGCCGAGAAAACCAGTCGTGTGTAAGAGGCCTGAAACTGACACCATGAAAGCCATGAAAAACTATCTACAGTATCCATCTATCTACTAGACTTGTGCACAAAGGGAAAATTTGTTTAGTTTCGGTTCGTTTCTTTTCGGTCCTGTTGATTCGTAATCGTTTGTAATTTTGCTAGACGGGTATTTTTGTGTTCGGACTAATTCGTATTTTCGCAAGCGACATTTTTCGTTGAATCGGAATGATTCGTATTAATGTAAGCTTTATTTTTAGTTGATTTATAATTCGTACTTTCGGTAGAGTACATTGTTTTTCGTTGATTCTGGACACAACTCCTACTTTCTGAACTTTTTTTGGGTTCGTTGATTCGTAATTTTCCGTGTCTCTCTCACAACGACGCTGCCTATTATGCCTAATGTACTTCGAATGGATTTGTACTTTTCTAAATACATAGCGGTTATTTGTAACGATTCGAAATCTTGTATTTTACTTTCGTTTTTTACATGCGGCTATAGCCTCCGCCCCCCCTGTACACCATTTTGAGAGGGAGTTCAGCACGGTGAGGGAGAAGCAGAGAGCAGAGCAGAGTGAGTGTTATTGTGCTTCGAAAGGATTCGTACATTCGGAACTTTTTTCATAACAAATTATGCCGAAGACATTCGGGCATTCGCTATTTGCGATATAATTTATTTCGGATTCGGTTTTATTCGTAATTGCTTTGTTCGGAAATTCGAATGCTTCCCAATGTCCGAAAGTTGCTAAATTCGGACAAATTTTGATTCGTTACGAAACAAATTGCACAAGCCTACTATCTACCCATGCACCAAGCACCCTTATGTAGCACACAGATCCTTTTCCCCCTTTACCTTCCATTTAGGGGGATCAGACACACCATGCCACATGCCCACGTCCTCTGGATTAGAGGTCGGACGGTGTTATGTATTTGGGTCCCGCAGCGAGTTGTTTCCTTTCACTGGTTCTTCCCTCTAGATTATAGAGGCAAGTCTTTACCTTTCCCAAAGAAGGTCAATGTCCACACAACACTTCAACTCCAACAAGAGTTTATTTTCTCTTTTGCTTCAGTAACCAGAAAGTTGAAGAGAGGAAAGGGGTTAGCAGAATAGAACGGATTCAGGCACACTCTTTGCTTCGTCACCATTCGGTCCCTGAGTGGGTACAGCTCACCCGGATAGTCACTCAATAGCACTACCAGCCGGCATGAAGCTCGAACAGTGAATTAGTCCCCTCCAAGGACAAACTCAAGGAGATCCCTCCTTTAATAACGACACTCCGCAAAGGCAGTCTGCGAAGAAAGAAATCCTTCCCTCCGACAGGTCACCAGGCCTCTCCCGAGACAGCAATCTTGTATTACTCGTCTCCTCTATGGGACCAATCCTCCCCCAGTTTCCTCTAGTCAGAGCGGTCGCCCTCACCTGGGCTCCCTGGGTTTCCTTTCTGGCTTGTAGACCCAGTTGAAGGTACTGGGCCTACCTGGAACTCCGCAGCCTCGGGCCGAAGGTGCCCGAGACTCCTTAGTCAAGGTTGGGCGCACCCCCCCCCCTTAGAGGGGCACACCAGGTCCCCAGGTACTACTCCTCCTGAACAATGGCGTCTGCCCCTTATATACCCTCTCCATGCAAAGCAGGCTGGAACCACCCACCATACGGCAGCCGAGAGAGGACATCCAATAGCCACTCCATCACCTGTGGTTCAACCCCGGGTATAAGTGACAACACCACCTATACACCAAAAGGGGAACTGCACACCAGGTGACACAGCAGCAAGACAGAGTCCAAATAATTAGAAGACCTGAGCCAACTACCACTCAGGTCACCCCTAAATTTAAGCATAGCGACCCCCCTAGGTAGGGGCCCGCTACACTTATGACAATAATTACAAATATTTCTCATTACTGTCAAGCTGTATGAGGCAGGAAAATCTGTATTCAGTCATGTAACCACATTGAAATTGTTGCCGTGTCATAAACTCCCTTTGATTAAAGCGCTCTGCTATCTAACGCTCCCACAAAGATAGACGTCGGTCTGGGCGACGTTTTAGGGCTGAGCGCGATCTGTTCGTAATCATCCCCCCCCCCCTCTTCTTTCTGACAACAACAACCAATTAAAATTTCATCTTTCATACTAATCATAAAAGACATAACATTAGACGGAGTAAAGAGGCAGTTTAATAGAGGAACCGTTAGGCAGCCTCAACCATTTCAGTAGGCTTCAGAAAGACATTACCTTATGCTAAAGACGTGTCAAATTGCTACTTAAAAGAGTCCCTTTAAAGTAAAAACGCACATGAAAGAGACTGAAATGAGATGGAAATATTTTATATTCGCTCAAATGTATCAACAGATTGTGGCAGAGTTTAAGTTCTTATGACAAATTCTCTAAAGTTTATTCATACGAGAGAAAAAGAGAGAGAGAGAGAGAGAGAGAGAAAGGCGCCCAAAAAAATGTCATCACAACCGCCTGCTGGGGTCTTTTTATTCATATAGGGTTGAGGCGGGTTCTTATTGGCCAACCACTTCCAGGGCAATGTCAGTCTGACAGATTAACTATTTACCATGCAGGCTCAAGGGGCAGCTGCTTTGGGCCCCCACAACAATGACTGGGCCCGGGGCAGCTGCCCCTTTTGCCCTGTGCTAAAGACAGTCCTGCTCACACCTGTGCGCCCAAGGCCGTTTGAAGGAATTTGGGCCCCAGGCAGAATTTTGAAACAAGTTGAGAAGCGGGACACCGATCCCGGGAGGGGAGGGCCACCGATCACGGGAGGGGGGGGCGCCGATCGCTCCCGACGTTAGAGTAGATAAGGGGGGGGGGGTTTCTTACCTCCTCCTCCTGTGATGCCTCCTCTTGCTCCTCTTCCTGCTGTGCGGGACAATTCACACTATCGCAGGACTCCTGGGGCCCCAGGCCAGCTCGGGGCCCCAAACAGTTGCTTGGTTTTCCGGCCCTGTGTGCACCCCCCTATGGACCAGAGCAGCTTTTACATTTCTGCTATGGACCTGCGTATTTAACAATTACTTTTTCATCACTTAACCACTTGAGGACCGCCCACCATACATTTACTGCGGCAAGAAGGCCGCCCTGTGCCAGATCACATACCTAGTATGCATAGGTGTGTGCAGCCTATTGCATTAGGGCAGGGATATGCAATTAGCGGACCTCCAGCTGTTGCAAAACTACAAGTCCTGCCTCTGGGTGTCATGTTTGTGGCTGTCTTGCTATGCCTCATGGGACTTGTAGTTCTGCCACAGCTGGAGGTCTGCTAATTGCATATCCCTGCATTAGGGTGTGCACCCCAAAGCTCAAACACACGCCGTGGATGGTGTCAGTAGGGATGTGATTGGTGTCAGTAGTTTTTTGCTTTTATTATTCTATTTTGTTATTATTTGTTACAATTATATTTTTTCATTTTTTTTTTTTACAATTTGTTGGGAGAGCCCAGGGCCGCCATCAGGAATTTTGGGGCCCCTTATACAGCTTCAGGCATGGGCCCCCCTGCAGCAGAGGAGAACCAGGGGGGGTGCTGCCGCCGCAAATTGAGAAGCGGCGCGGGCAGCCGCGAATTGAGAAGCGGGGGGTGCCACGGAATGAGAAGCTGGGGGGTGCTGCCGCCGCGAATTGTCGAATTGTTGAGGTCGGGGGGGCTTTGGGTGCTGACGAACATAAAAAAAGAACAACAAAAAAAGGGGGGTTGCCATCCGGGGCCCTGGGGACCTCTGGGCCCCTTACAAAATAAAATAAAAAATAAAAAAGATATATATATATATTTTTTTATAAAAAATACATAAAAAAGGGGGGTTACCATCCGGGGCCCTGGGGACCTCTGGGCCCCTTACAAAAAAAAAGGGGGGTTGCCATCCGGGCCCCTTAGAGGTGTACTGCCTGTACCCCCCTGATGGCGGCCCTGGGAGCCCCATTAAAAGGCTTTGGTGAATTAGCAGAGAAAGGCACTGAGGACAGAGATTTCCCAGTTCCTTTCCTTGTAGCCTCAGCTACCACTGGGGTAGGGGCGTTCAGCAGGGTAATCTGCATTGCACAGGGTGATTAGGGTGTGCCCAGGCACAGCCAGCACACCCTGTGCGCACACCTATGCTAGTACGTGACGTGACATTTCCGGGTCTGGGGCCGCCGACCGCCTCGCTCCCGCTGTGATTCTACATTCTGGGGGGGGCAGAGCGAGAAAAAGTGTTGGTGACTGTAAAATGATATATTAATATATATATATATATTCCTGGTGCTATATAAATGTGGTATTTATTGTGTTTCCTATGTGCCTTCTTCTACTTATTTATCCGTGATTCAGATTTACCTCCCTCAATGAGGGGAAAACAAATAAAATAAAATTATGTTGTAAGTGTTGTATTTATATGTGTCTTCTTGTTTCTAATTGTCGTGTTTCCTTCTAAATTATACGTGTTTTCGGATCTTCCCCCTCAAAAGAGAGAGAGGAAAAAAAAAAGGAAAACATTCTCCCCTCCCCCTTTCTTCCTCCCTCCCTTAATCACTTCATATCCGGGCCATTGTCCGCGCCCGCCGTGTCACTCAGGTGCCGATGCGCGTGCCCGGCGGCCGCGATGTCCGCCAGTCACCCCCAATTGCCCAGTAACTGAGCAGGACCGTGGATCTGTGTGTGTAAGCACAGAGATCCACGTCCTGTCAGGGAGAGGAGACTGATGGTGTGTCCCTTGTACATAGGGACAACCATCGGTCTCCTCCCCCAGTCAGTCCCCTCCCCCCACAGTAAGAATCACTCCCTAGGGAACACATTTAACCCCTTGATCGCCCCCTAGTGTTAACCCCTTCCCTGCCAGTCACATTTATACAGTAATCAGTGCATTTTTATAGCACTGTTCGCTGTATAAATGTGAATGGTCCCAAAATAGTGTCAAAAGTGTCTGATGTGTCCGCCTCAATATCGTAGTCCTGACAAAAATCGCAGATCGCCGCCATTACTAGTAAAAAAAAAAATAGAAAAAAAAAATCATAATTCTATCCCCTATTTTGTAGACGCTATAACTTTTGCGCAAACCAATCAATATACGCTTATTGCGATTTTTTTTTTACCAAAAATATGTAGAAGAATACGTATCGGCCTAAACTGAGAATTTTTTTTTTAAATTGGGATATTTAGCAAAAAGTTAAAAATAGTGTTTTTTTTCCAAAATTGCTGTTTTTTTTTTTTATAGCGCAAAAAATAAAAACCGCAGAGGTGATCAAATACCACCAAAAGAAAGCTCTATTTGTGGGGGAAAAAAGGATGTCAATTTTGTTTGGGAGCTACGTCGCACGACCGCGCAATTGTCATTCAAAGTGTGACAGTGCCGAAAGCTGGAATTTCGCCTGGGCAGGAAGGGGGTATATGTGCCCAGTAAGCAAGGGGTTAAAATAGATGAGGAGGATCGTTAGCCACCTTCCCATATTCTTCTAGTGTCACATTCTCTACTTTAACATATTAACAAAACATACATAAATACCGTATATACCCGAGTATAAGCCGAGGTACCTACTTTTACCACAAAAAAACTGGGAAAACGTATTGACTCGAGTATAAGCCGAGGGGAGGAAATGTGCCCATTGCCACCTCACTGTGCCCCCTTACTGTGCCCATTGCCATCTCACTGTGCCCATTGTCACCTCACTGTGCCCCCTTACTGTGCCCACTGCCATCTCACTGTGCCACCTCACTGCCCATTTTCACCTCACTGTGCCTATTGTCACCTCACTGTGCCCCCTTACTGTGTCCATTGCAGCCTCCCTGTGCCCGAGTCAGTCAGTGTACCTCAAAATCTTGTAATTCCGCGGCCGGCGTCCATTGTTCAAATCTCGCGCCGTTCTCCCTGTCCCTTCCGTGATAGGCGTTTCCAGCAAACACTGTGTTGAGTGTTTGCGCCTATCACGGAGGTCCTCTCATTCTCGGACTCCGTTTCCCAGCAGGCACTGTGTTCAGTGCTCCGCCAATCACGGACGTCGGACAAGAGGACCTCCGTGATAGGCGCAACACTCAACACAAGTGTTTGCTGGAAACGCCTATCGCGGAAGGGACAGGGAGAAAGGCGCTAGATTTAAACAATGGATGCCGGCCGTGGAATTTCACAATTTTCAGGTACTGACTCGAGTATAAGCCGAGGGGTATACTTTCAGCCCTAAAAAAGGGCTGAAAAACTCGGCTTATACTCGAGTATATACGGTACATACACATTAAAAATAAAAGCTGTAGATTGTTCCCCATCTTTCTTTTTATAGTTCCTATTTCCTTTTCAGAGCCTCATAAGGCTTTTGGTTTTATCCATCTATTTCTTGGTTATGGTTTTCCTAGATTTCCCAAACTTTTTTAAATTTCTCCTGTTCATTCCTGATGTCATGTATCCATTTTTCTGCTCCCATTATTGTAACTACTTCTCTTTTCCATTCTTGAAGGGTGGGACATGTTCCTTGCTTCCAATGTCTTCTTGGTATTAATCTTTTGGCCGCATTAAACCACTTCAGGCCCGAGCCAATTCTGGCACTTCGCTCCTACATGTAAAAATCATAATTTTTTTGCTAGAAAATTACACAAAACCCCCAAACATTATCTATGTTTTTTTTAGCAAAGACCCTAGAGAATACAATGGCGGTCATTGCAACTTTTTATCTTGCACGGTATTTGCTCAGCCATTTTTCAAACGTGTTTTTTTGGGGGAAAAAATAGTTTTATGCTTTAAAAAAAAAAAAAAAAAAAACAGTAAAGTTAGCTTAATTTTTTTGCATAATGTAAAAAGATGAAGTTACGTCGAGTAAATATATACCTAACATGTCACACTTCAAATTTGCACACGCTCGTGGAATGGCGCCAAACTTTGGTACTTAAAAATCCCCATAGGCGACGCTTTAAATTTTTTTTTTACTGGTTACATTTTTTGAGTTACAGAGGAGGTCTAGGGCTAGAATTATTGCTCTTGCTCTAACGTTCGCGGCGACACCTCACATGTGTGGTTTGAACACCGTTTTCATATGTGGGCGGGACTTACGTATGCGTTCGCATCTGCATGCGAGCGCACGGGGGCAGGGGCACTGTAAAAAAAAAAAATATATTTTTTATTGTTCATTTTACTTATTTTTTTTATTTTGACACTTTAAAAAAAAAAAAAAGATTTTGATCACTTTTATTCCTATTACAAGGAATGTAAACATCCCTTATAATAGGAATATGACATGACAGGTACTCTTTACAGTGATATATGGAGGTCAATAAGACACCACATCTCACCACTAGGCTAAGAAGCCTAGAAAAAAAAAAAAAAAGAAAACAATCACCGCTTCAAAGCCGAAGCAGCGCCGGTTTTTTTTAATGCAGAGGCCGGGCGTGACGTCATAACATCGCGCCCGGCCTCCGATGATCATAGAGACTCTGGCGACCTTCTGGTCCGCCGGAAATCTCTGTGATCTACATCCGGGGCCGAGTCGGTAGAAGCACCGGAGGGCGGCGGGAGGGGGGGGGACGTCCCCTTCCGCTGCCCGTAAGAACAATCAAGCGGTGGAACAGCCGCTATGATCATTCTCATGGTGCAGGGAATCGCCGGCTGAAACCGGCAATATCTGAATGATGCCTGTAGCTGCACCCATCATTCAGATATCCCCCTACAAAGCTGAGGACGTCATATGACGGCCTCTGGGCCTGAAGTAGTTAATAAATGCAGTACAATATTATTTTTATACGTTTTTATAGCTCTTGTGGTTCCGTGGAACAGGAATAGTAATGGTGTAAACTCTATTGTTTCCTCAGACATTTTCCTGATCCATGGCGCCACTTCCTCCCAAAAAATATTCTTATCCCTGGGCATGCCCACCAAATGTGGAGGTATGTTCCCCTCACCCCCTCCAGCATCGATCATCTCTTGTTGGATATATTTGAGCTTGTAATGGATTGTAATGGAGGGAATCTGCATCCTAGTTCTTTTTCCCATTCTTTGATAAAGTAAGGGGTTGTTTTATTCTGTTCGCTACGTATTTATTTATACATTTGTGACAATAAATGGTCCGGTTTTGATATCTTTCTACATGTTTTCTCGAATATAGTTAAAGAATTCAGAGTTCTTACTTGAGGGTCTAATTGTCTAAAGAAGCTTTGCATCTGGCTATATCTCCATCCTGCCATTACCATGTCTCCTTGTAATGATACTAAATCTGTCTGAGGCATCAGGACCCCCAGTGGTGCATACCTCAGGCACATTGTGTTACCTTCTGATTCCCATGGGCCTAATGCTCCTTTTTCCTCTCCTGGAGGGAACCATGGGTGACCCCCCCAGTGGTGCCAATGGGGATGTTTTTGGGGCATATTTGTCAAGTTGATTTATCCTATCCCATACTGCCAGTGTGTTCCGGGCTAATGGGGATGTCCATTTTGATAATCACCTGGCCTTTGTTGGTATCCATGGTGCCCCCGCCAGGTTTCTCCCCACCATATTTGCCTCTATTATAGGGTAAGGTGACCAGATTTTTAAAATGAAATCTGGGGACATATTATTATTTTTTTTACTAGTAATGACGGCAATCAGCAACTCTCTGTCGATCGCCGCCCGCCTCACAGCCTGTCAAGTCTTACTCTCCGGGCCCCGGCTACTACTGGGTGGGGAGCGGAGGAAGATCACTCCGCCAGGGAAGGCAAGAAGATAAGCAGGCAGGCGGCTTGCCCGGGACTTAAGCCAAGGCAGAAGAACATGCGAGTGGAGCTAAATGGGCACCCGAAACTGAAGAAATATTCCCTCCGCTCAGCACATGATCATCAGAAAGGGGCACAGATAATGGAAAAAAACTACACCCCCTAAGCTAGTAGGAGCGGCTTTGTGTAATTCTTATTTTTATTTTTTTTTAATTCTGCACTGACTGTCTTTGAAATTGCCCCAGCCCCTGTTCAAATCTAATCCGGGGACGAAACCGGGGACAGATTTGAACCAGGGACAGTGTCCTCAATCCGGGGACTGTCCCCTGAAACCGGGGATGTCTGGTCACCCTATTATAGGGTGAGCAGACATTCCCAGTTTCTGGGGACAGTCCCCGGATTGAGGACACTGTCCCCGGACCAAGTCTGTCCCCGGATTGGATTTGAACAGGGGCTGGGGGGCAATTTCAAAGACAGTCAGTGCAGAATAAAAAAAATAAAAATCGGAATTACTGTATTTTTTTCCATTATCTGTGCCCCTTTCTGATGATCATCTGCTGGTCGGAGCCGAGGGAATATTTCTTCAGCTCCGCTCGCATGTTCTCCTGCCTTTTCTCAAGTCCCGGCCACCCGCCTGCTTATCTCCTTGCCTTCCGTGGCGGAGTGATCTTCCTCCGCTCCCCACCCAGTAGTAGCCGGGGACCGGAGAGTAAGACTTGACAGGATGTGAGGCGGGCGGTGGCGGCGAAGGGCAGAGAGTCGTTGATTGCCGCCATTACTAGTAAAAAAAAAATATGTCCCCGGATTTCATTTCAAAAATCTGGTTTCTCTATTAGTATCCATGCTCTGTTACCTTCATCATGGCACCAGTGCAGTATACGCACCAGGGCCATCGCTTTATAATAGGATGCAATATCTGGGAGCCCAACTCCTCCCTCTCCCTTACTTTTACATAGAATTTCTAATGCTATCCTAGCATTTCCCTCCTTCCATATAAATGATATAAATGCTTTCTGTATCTTTTTAAAAAATATCTGGGGAAGTTGTATGGGAACTGTATACAAAATACCGTATATACTCGAGTATAAGACGACCCGAATATAAGCCGAGGCACCTAATTTTGCCACAGAAAACTGGGAACACGTATTGACCTGAGTATAAACATAGGGTGTCCATCTGCATGCCTCACTGTGTCCATGTCCATGCCTCACTGTGTCCATGCCTCACTGTGTCCATGTCCATGCCTCACTGTGTCCATGTCCATGCCTCACTGTGTCCATGCCTCACTGTGTCCATGTTCATGCCTCACTGTGTCCATGCCTCACTGTGTCCATGTCCATGCCTCACTGTGTCCATGCCTCACTGTGTCCATGTCCATGCCTCACTGTGTCCATGCCTCACTGTGTCCATGCCTCACTGTGTCCATGTCCATGCCTCACTGTGTCCATGCCTCACTGTGCCCATGCCTCACTGTGTCCATGTCCATGCCTCACTGTGCCCATGTCTCACTGTGCCCATGCCTCACTGTGCCCATGTCTCACTGTGTCCATGACTAGACTGACATTTAACATGGGAGTCTATGGAAGGGGTGCCCGGCTTTGAAAAATCGGTGCTCCCCGGCCGTAGGTCCCCCAGACAAAAGACTTTGCACACTTGTAGAGGGGAAAGGGGGCTATATGTGTGCCAAGTTTCGGGTCCAGGAGACCTACGATTGGCCGGTACCCGGTCCCCAAAATCACCAGAGAAATTACCATTTAACATGGGAGTCTATGGAAGGGGTGCCCGGCTTTGAAAAATCGGTGGTCCCCCGGACAACAAACTTTGCCCACTTGTAGAGGAAGAGTGTGTGCCAAGTTTGGCCGGTACCGGGTCCGCAAAGTCCGGGAGATCAGGCGAAAAATTTGACTCGAGTATAAGCCGAGGGAGGCATTTTCAGCACAAAAAAATGTGCTGTAAAACTCGGCTTATACTCGAGTATATACGGTACATAAAAGTCTGGGAATTATTATTATTGTTTTAGTTCTTCCAATAATTTCCTTTGTAGCATATTGCACATTATTTTTTTATCATTCCATAATAAACCGAACAGTATATACTATGAATAAATTGTTGAACGTTTTTTAATATTGCATGTTATATATTTATGTCCCTATTAGTATACAGCATGTTATGTGATATTTGTGATCACTCCACAACAATATATTGCACATCATACTATAGAGCTACAATATTTCCTGTAGCGATGTACATTATTTGTTTTATAATGACATTGCTCCTATAAAAACGATATACCATACATTATATACTGCCCAATCGTCCGCAGAATGTGACATTTTATCGCAGTACGTCTGACGCAGAGGACCTGATTTATCCAAGGTCAAAGAAGACTCAAAGCAAGAAAATTTACGCCGGGACGGGTGGGAAGTAACTTAAGGCCGTTTACGGTGAAAGCTCTTAACCTTTGTGCTCCCTCCTCCTTCCGAGAGAATCGTATAAAGTATTTATAGCCCCCAATATACATTATTACCAATCAGTGACCCGGAGGCTCCATCAAGTATAGATCAATGGTACAACGCCGGGGCCCGGCACAGCCAGAATTTACTGTAGCGCATTCCTTCTGATAACCCACATTCTGAAAGGGAATCTATCAGTTTACAAGTATCTTGGATACAATGTACAGTATTAGGTTTCCTATGGGCCTTTCCTTGTAGACGCCTTGAATTGGTCTTCTAATGCCTTGTACACACGATAGGAATTTCCGATGAAAAAAGTCAGATGGAGTCCGACTGTGTTTTTTCATCGGAAATTCCGACCGTGTGTGGGCCCCATCGGAGAAATTCCGATGAATTCCATCGGATTTTAAATATAGAACCTGTTGTATTTTTTTCCGATGGAATTCCGTCGGAATTCCGATGGGAGTTTGGTCGGAAAAAGGTCCGATCGTGTGTACGCGGCATAATTGGACCTCCCTACCATGGCTACTTCCAGAAAGAAGCCCTGAGTGATATTTTTTCTCTTCTCCATCTAGTGCCATTAGGCTTGGTTTACACCTGTGCAGGCGCGACTGAGCATACGCGTGTTCCCATGCGTAACATGTACGGAAGGGGGTGCTCAACCAATGGCCCTCGAGGCCCTCTGGCCTGCGACCTCAAACCAGGGAGATGAATGCCCATGCTCTGTTATGGGGGGTTGGAAAGCCCAGATCGGGATCAACGGAGCATCAGAGCATCAGAGTGCATTGAACCGGAGCCGGCAACGGAGGAAAAGGAGCAGGAGCCCCATAAGTCGATGCTTTCTCTATAGTGCCGGCTCCTGTTTTAGGCAGAGTGATACCAAGTGCACTTCACCTGAGACCTTTCTAGTAGAATTGGATGAACGATTCGGGGTGAGAAAAAGTTTGGCCCGAACATTGCCTGTTCGCCCCTTCATTGAAAACACCCAAATTTGCAGGACATTTGGCGGGTGTTCACCCCGTCAAACACCTTGCAATGTACTGCACAGTGCATTCTAAGCCCTAATTGGGCAAAGCTTTGCCTAATCAGGGCGTAGTGAATAGCTGGTTGTTAAGGAGCGGGGCCGTGAAGCTGAATGGCCTGGTAAGGGTTGGGGGGGGGGACCCCTACACACCGTTTTCTTTTTTGCCGGCAATGATATTGTATCACCGGCATTTTACATGTGATTTGATGCATTTTTTTTTCTTTGGAAATGTCAGTTTTGCTGCAGCAGGTTCTATACACTGTAAAGATGCGCCACTTTACAGGCAGACTAAGGGGATCCCCCAAGTGCTATATTTAAAGGATGTTTTATTTTTTATTGTTGCACTATGTACTATGGATTAGGGACTAGGTACTATGTACTAGAGACTATGAATTGGGGACTTTTCACTATGGATTATAATCTATGAGCTATGGATTACTGACTAGGTACTATGCACTAGGGACTATGTACTATGTAATATAAACTATGGATTAGGGACTAGGTACTATGTCCTATGGAATAGGGACTAGGTACTATGTACTAGAGTATGGGTGCTCAACCTTTGGCCCTCCAGCTGTTGCGGAACTACAGGTCCCATGGTGCCTCTGCCTTTGGGAGTCATGCTTGTAACTGTCAGCAACTTGCAATGCCTCATGGGACTTGTAGTTTCACAACAGCTGGAGGGCCACAGGTTGAGCACCCATGTACTAGAGACTATGAATTAGGGACTATGTACTAGAGACTATAGATTAAGGACTATGGATTAGGGACTATGTACTAGACACTATGGATTGGGGACTATTAACTATGGACTATGAATTATAAATGATATACTAAGGACTATGTACTAGAGATTATGGATTAGGACTATTCACTATGGATTATAAACAATGTTCTATGGACTAGGTACTACAGTATGTACTATGTACTAGAGACTATGGGTTAGGGACTATGGTTTTTGGAGTAGGGATTATAAACTATGTACTATGGATTTGGGATTAGGGACTCGGTACTAGGGACTATGGACGTGAGACTATGGATGAGGGACTATACTATGGAATAGAGACTATAAACTATGTACTATGGGAGATGTAGTGTGCATAGGGCAGTGCACATGACGGCAACAAATGTGCACTGCGCCTTCCAAACAAAGAGAAGTGAGGAAGAAATTAAGAGGTTCAGGAGATCACAGAGAACAATTACAATGAGGCAGAAAAACACAATAAGAAACTATTTCATGAAAAAAATCGATTTTCAGAAAATAAGAATATAATTTAGTCTCACTTTAATGTGACCCAGACCAGCTTATAAAACTTGGAAATACGAAGGTTACAAGACCTGCCTAAAATTTCACTTCTTCTGGATCTACTAAACCTTTTTGATGTGCTATTTTCCCTGAATATAGCTTCTCTTTTGTATATTCTTTAATTTTTTTTTATAATTTGCTCAGCTTGAATTGTCCACATAAAAAAAAAAAGGAATAAAAAACTTTATAAGAAGTCTACAGATGTCTTTTATTTTTTTGTAATAACTGGACATGGCCTTCAGGTTCTCCCATTGTATGTTTCACGGACAATGTCACCGCACAAAATAGATTGCAAAGAGCAATTGTTTGCAGGTAGCTTCAGATAAGTACTCGTTTTTTTTTTTTTTCCCTTCTCCAAACCGGTATTAATGTTTTACCGGAATCTTCAAGCACAGCGAGAGGCTGGAGCCCGCATCTGGCCACAATCAAACCTCTGTATCCCACTGATCTCTTCAACGCTTTAAGAGCCTACAGTCAGCAATTAATTTTGTTTCCAACGACACAAGAGGACCGGAAGTGTGCATTCACTGTCCCCTCACCTGCTGTCTGGACTTGGCCTTGAAATAAAGAAAAAAAAAAAAGGAAAAAAATAATAATAATGGAACGCTAAAATACAAACGTGAAGCAGGACTTGATTAAGGCTATTGACATATATATTGTTACAGCTTACCTTGACATCATCATCTCCTTTTTTTTCAGAGGCGAGAAGCCTCTTCATACAGCCCTACGCTACCCCTCCGCCGTACAACTCCCCGCTGAACGCCCCGGCGCTAACATCCCATCTGCTAGATAAATTCTTACAAAATTACCCTCACTAATTAGCTCCCATTTTATGCCAAATAACACATCTTAATTGATTTCCACGGATGTTAACACATCAAAACTGCAGCAAAAACAAAAGACCGCCTTTATTACCGGTTTTTGTTTTTATTTTTTTCGTATTGTTATTATTATTATTATTAGAATTTCTTATTTATTTATTTTTTTTCCTTTCCCTCAGCGCTGCGAGTTAGAAGATTATGCTGATTAGAAACAGAAAATAAAACCTTATGGAGATTGCAAATGTTTAATTAGCAAAATTGTAAATGCTTCAAAATACAAACATATTTTTTTTATTCTTTTTTTTTTTTTTTTTTTACGGTGAAATTTGCATAACAATTAAGACAAAGATGTTGTGTTCATTTTTATTTTTTTATTTTTGGAAGGATGCGAAGGCAGATAAAATTAGTTAACTTTTAATCAAAAGAACGTTTTATAAACGGCTAATGATGACAATAAATGTTTTAAATAATGGGATTCTGCTGAATTTTATGACACTTGCTCTGGGACGTCATTTAAGCTGCCTACAGCTAGGCAGAACTTTTAACCCCTTGTACATACGAGCTTCGTTAGGTGAAACAGCAATGTGTACAGCGAATATTTTCAAAGCTTTTAGCCTCTAAAGCCCTGGTACCCAACCTGCGGCCCTTGGGCGGCCCTTGTAGACAGCAATCTGTCTTTTATTACCTAGGTACCTTCTTTGGCCAGTGAAGAAATTCTATTTTTTAGACTGTTAGGCTAGGTTCACATCGCTTTTTAGAATACGCAATTTTGATGCGTTTTTCCATGCAGTTTTCATGTGTTTTTTTGTTTAACGAACTGTCAATAGCCCGTTGTTAAGGAGCGGGCGGCCGCCATGTCGTTAACAACTGATGAGTCATCAGCTGTCACTGAGGAACCCCTGAATTTATAAAAATTCATTGACGGCAATAAAAAAATTGGGGAAAAAATGGCCTGGGGTCCCCCTCCAATGCATACCAGGTCCCCCCCCCCCAAATCAATACCAAACCCTTATCCGAGCATGCAGCCCAGCTGTGATGGAGTTTATAAAATGATTATTTTATATGAATGATCTTGTTATTTCTTTGTTTCATTATGTTTTGGTGTATGGATTTGGAAGTTTAGTGTGGGTTAAATGACTCTTGTGTTCGGCTGCTCACATGGTTTGCTGCCCACCCCTAAGGAATGTTGGAGTGATTAGCCACCCTTCTGGGAATGTGTTTTCAAAGGACACACACACACACACACCCAGATATATTTATATAATAAGAAGCTTATTGATGTTCATACTGGGAACCAGAAAGTTAATGTATGCTAACTAAGGATATAAGTTAGAAGTATTATCATGTGTGTGTTCTAATATTCGTGTAGCAAGATGAGAAAACATTAGTATTATTTTCCTTGATTGAAAGTTATGACGGAGGTGTTCATCTCGGAGTGAAGACAGGAAACAGATGTTTCTTCCATCCCCCACTGCTTAATTCAGTCCTTTAACTTACTCCATCCGGCCCAACCCACCGTGTAAAGGAAAATGGCTGCGGAGCCCTGGACTGTAGACATGTGGAAGAAGCAGACGTCACAAAAGGAGAAGCACCATATAAGGAAGCAGCCAATCATATGTACATGTTTGTGATAACAATTGCCTATGTAACATTGTCTATATAAGCTGAGTTTGAATAAAAGAGCTTCCTGTTGAGCCACAGATGGGGATTAGATTGCACTGTCCAGAGTGTGCAGTGTAATTCTTGAAGCATGCATGCCTCCATATTATCATACATTAGAACCAGCGGCAGAATTAGGGAATAGTTTCTGGTATTGGGCCAGAATCGATCTATTACACAGCAGGTCAGGAAAGGGAGGGGATGAGCGAGTGCCCCCTCCTGGACCATACCAGGCCATATGCCCTCAACATGGGGAGTGCTTTGGGAGCAGGAGGGCTCTGCCCCCCCCCCTCCAAAGCACCTTATCCTCATGTTGATGAGGACAAGGGCCTCTTCCCAACAACCCTGACTGGTGGTTGTGGGGGGTCTGCGTGCAGGGGGTTTATTGGAATCTGGAACAAGGGGGCCCCCAGATCCCACCCTCCCCATGTGAATGAGTATGTACCCCTACTCTTTCACCAACAAAAATAAAAATAATAATGTGTAAATCCATCATCAATCACAACGGCTGCCGCCACCACCGACCCGAAAAAAAAAAAATCAGTCCACTCGCGCCGTCTTTCAGTTCTTAAAGTGGAAGTAAACCCTCCTATCGTGTTCAGCCAAGGAAGCTGTCATCTTGGCCTCTGTTTAATCTACAACTGCCATAATTCACGTCCAGACGAAGCTACGCATCAGCATTGTGAAACGCGTTGACATCATTTCCGCCCGGACGCTAGCCACGCCATGGCGCGGCTTCATCCTCCCATAGTGACGGCGAGCGCAGGGAGGAGGTACGGGACAGCGTACCCAGCGACAGTGTATCCCAATAGGATTGACACAACAGGGTATTTCCAGGCCTGGGACCTATCATCTGCACCGGAACTGCATTTTGGCATACCACCCACATGCTTTACCAGAGATCCCGGCTTCAAAATTTTCCAACGTCCGCAACTTAGACGTGTCTTAGATTTCCTTCCGTATTACATTAATAGGGGATTTGAATCAGCCTCATCAGAACTCTGCATGTTACAGGAGTGGTAATGTATTACTTCACATCACAGTGATACAGTTCATCAATTCATATACACATGCTCTATGAAACCATCAGGACATTAACGCTGTAGGTGCTGAGCATTTCATGATTGGCGCTGCTGCTGTTGTATGAGCATAGCTGTGGACTTTTGGAGGAGATACTTGATGGACTTGGGTCCCTGTTATTCCCTAGCACTCCCTGGCTCCCTGCATCCAGTAAGCCACTAGATATCGCTCCCAGGCCTTCCCATTGCCCTACAGGCTCGAGCCTTCAGGGGGGTTTGGGTGTGGGTCTGCTCTTCATACAGCGCAGCTGTTACCACTGGATTTTCCCGGGAGGAGCTGACTCGCCCCAAATTACCTGGCGTCCGGACGGTCTCATTTGTTACATGTTTTTTTGTCATATGCGGTTAACCACTGGTCTGCTTGGATCAAACCGACCAGACCGTGTATTTTTAGTTCCCTAATTAATTGTCCACCGACAATGCTTTTGACCACAATAAAGTGTTTTACATCTTTTGATACATGATATATGTTGTTATTCTTTTAGTCCCCTCCCTCTTTTCAAACACTCTAGGTTGGAACATTTTGTTTATATGCAGTTAGGGGTTGAATAACCATTATCATCTTGAGATTCGCATGGTCCATTACAAGCCTCGGTTGCAATACTTTTTCCATGATGCTGCACATGTGATCAGTTATGACACCAGCCATTGTGTGGTTTGACAGTTTGGTTGAGAGCACAACCAATGGGAGAGTTACATTTCCAGCACGTGCCCCTTTTTTTTTAAGCAGATAGCAGATACCAGCTGGAGACTGGTAACACCATGAATCAAAGTCTATATCACATCATGGATCGTCTAAAATAACACCTGTTTATTGAGAAGTTTGCATCACAGCCCTAAAGTGGTTGTAAACCCTTCCATACACCCAGTGACTGGCTTCAGATGATACACAGAGATCAAACAACCCTCCTCAAGACACATGTACAGGCCTGTCCGAAGCCTGCCAATGAACATCTAAATGATTCAGAGAAGGAACTCCTTAGTTACCTTGGCGGTATGTTTTGGGTCATTGTCATGCTAGAAGACCCATCCATGACCCATCTTTAGTGTTCTGGCTGAGGGAAGAAGGTTCTCATCCAAGATTTTACAATACATGGCCCCATCCATTGGCCCCTCAATGCGGCAAAGTTGGCCTGTACCTTTAGCAGAGAAACAGCCCCAAAGCATCATTTTTCCACCTCTGTGCTTTACTATAGGGATGGTGTTCTTAGGGTCATAGTCAGCATTTTTTCCCTCCAAACACAGCAAGTCCCCCTCCTCAAGAAGGCACATGTACAGTCATGTCAATGAACATGTAAATGATTCAGAGAAGGATTAGGAGAATGTGCTGTGGTCAGATGAGACCAAAATTGAGCTCTTTGGCATTAGCTTGACTTGCTGTGTTAGGAGGAAGAAAAATGCTGACTATGACCCTAAGAACACCATCCCTACAGTCACACACGGAGGTGGAAACATGATGCTTCGGGGCTGTTTCTCTCCTAAAAGTACAGGCCGACTTTGCCGCATTGAGGGGCCAATGGACGGGGCCCCATGTATAGTAAAATCTTAGGTGAGAACCTTCTTCCCTCAGCCAGAACACTGAAGATGGGTCATGGATGGGTCTTCCAGCGTGACAATGACTAAAAACCTACCACCAGGGCAACAAAGGAGTGGCTCAAAAAGAAGCCGTGGCCTAGCCAGTCTCCAGAATCTTAATCCTATAGAAAATTTATGGAGGGAGCTGAAACTTCGAGTTGCCAAGAGACAGCCAAGAAACCTTAAGGATTTTGAGAAGATCTGCAAAGTAGAGTTGACCAAAATCCTTCCTGAGATGTGTGCAAACCTGATCACCAACTACAAGAAACGTCTGACCTCTGTGCTTCCCAACAAGGGTTTCTCCACCAATTACTAAGTCATGTTTTGCTTGGGGATCAAATATTATTTTACTCACTGAACTGCAACTGAATTTATAACATTTGCATCATGTGTTTTTTTTCTGAATTTTTGGTTAATAGTCTGTCTCTATTAGGGATGAGCTTCGTGTTCGAGTCGAACATACGTTCGACTCGAACATTGGCTGTTCGATCGTTCGACGAAGATCGAACGATTTGGGCCGTTCGCGCCAAATTCGAGTGACGCGAACGGCCCACAATGCACTACGCCATCGCAGTGTCATCCAGGCGCTGTGATTGGCCAAGCATGCACTGTGACCCCGCATGCTTGGCCAATCACAGCGCCGGCAGCGAGGAGAGCAATGATTGGCCACAGGCAGGATGCCTGTGGCCAATTATTGCTGAGGGTGTTTAGTACACGCCCCACACTATAAAAGGCCGCCAGCACGGCGGCCTAGTGTAGTGTGTTCCGGAGCAGGGATAGAGTAGCATAGGCAGGGACAGTGACTGTTATTTCTTTCTTGCTTAACCTGGATTCCTTTAGTTTAGGGAAAGAGAAGGATAGGTAGGGAGAGTGTCAGTGTGTTTTGTGCTTCTGCTATAGTGTGCTTAAAAAAAACATTTATTCTAGGGACAGAAAACTCTAGGTAGGGACAGTGTCAGTTTCTTTCACTCTGCAAGTCCTTGTTTCCAGGGACCTGTAAGGACAGTGAGTTAATTGTCCTTGTGCTATATTGTGCTTAAAAAAAACATTTATTCTAGGGACAGAAAACTCTAGGTAGGGACAGTGTCAGTTTCTTTCACTCTGCAAGTCCTTGTTTCCAGGGACCTGTAAGGACAGTGAGTTAATTGTCCTTGTGCTATATTGTGATTAAAAAAAAACATTTATTCTAGGGACAGAAAACTCTAGGTAGGGACAGTGTCAGTTTCTTTCACTCTGCAAGTCCTTGTTTCCAGGGACCTGTAAGGACAGTGAGTTAATTTTCCTTGTGCTATATTGTGATTAAAAAAAACATTTTTTCTAGGGACAGAAAACTGTAGGTAGGGAGAGTGTTTTTTTTCTTTCACTCTGCAAGTCCTTGTTTCCAGGGACCTGTAAGGACAGTGAGTTAATTGTCCTTGTGCTATATTGTGCTTAAAAAAAACATTTATTCTAGGGACAGAAAACTCTAGGTAGGGACAGTGTCAGTTTCTTTCACTCTGCAAGTCCTTGTTTCCAGGGACCTGTAAGGACAGTGAGTTAATTGTCCTTGTGCTATATTGTGATTAAAAAAAACATTTATTCTAGGGACAGAAAACTCTAGGTAGGGACAGTGTCAGTTTCTTTCACTCTGCAAGTCCTTGTTTCCAGGGACCTGTAAGGACAGTGAGTTAATTTTCCTTGTGCTATATTGTGATTAAAAAAAACATTTTTTCTAGGGACAGAAAACTGTAGGTAGGGAGAGTGTTTTTTTTCTTTCACTCTGCAAGTCCTTGTTTCCAGGGACCTGTAAGGACAGTGAGTTAATTGTCCTTGTGCTATATTGTGCTTAAAAAAAACATTTATTCTAGGGACAGAAAACTCTAGGTAGGGACAGTGTCAGTTTCTTTCACTCTGCAAGTCCTTGTTTCCAGGGACCTGTAAGGACAGTGAGTTAATTTTCCTTGTGCTATATTGTGATTAAAAAAAACATTTATTCTAGGGACAGAAAACTCTAGGTAGGGACAGTGTCAGTTTCTTTCACTCTGCAAGTCCTTGTTTCCAGGGACCTGTAAGGACAGTGAGTTAATTTTCCTTGTGCTATATTGTGATTAAAAAAAAACATTTATTCTAGGGACAGAAAACTCTAGGTAGGGACAGTGTCAGTTTCTTTCACTCTGCAAGTCCTTGTTTCCAGGGACCTGTAAGGACAGTGAGTTAATTTTCCTTGTGCTATATTGTGATTAAAAAAAACATTTATTCTAGGGACAGAAAACTCTAGGTAGGGACAGTGTCAGTTTCTTTCACTCTGCAAGTCCTTGTTTCCAGGGACCTGTAAGGACAGTGAGTTAATTTTCCTTGTGCTATATTGTGATTAAAAAAAACATTTTTTCTAGGGACAGAAAACTGTAGGTAGGGAGAGTGTTTTTTTTCTTTCACTCTGCAAGTCCTTGTTTCCAGGGACCTGTAAGGACAGTGAGTTAATTTTCCTTGTGCTATATTGTGATTAAAAAAAACATTTTTTCTAGGGACAGAAAACTCTAGGTAGGGAGAGTGTTTTTTTTCTTTCACTCTGCAAGTCCTTGTTTCCAGGGACCTGTAAGGACAGTGAGTTAATTGTCCTTGTGCTATATTGTGCTTAAAAAAAACATTTTTTCTAGGGACAGAAAACTCTAGGTAGGGAGAGTGTTTTTTTTTTTTCACTCTGCAAGTCCTTGTTTCCAGGGACCTGTAAGGACAGTGAGTTAATTGTCCTTGTGCTATATTGTGCTTAAAAAAAACATTTATTCTAGGGACAGAAAACTCTAGGTAGGGACAGTGTCAGTTTCTTTCACTCTGCAAGTCCTTGTTTCCAGGGACCTGTAAGGACAGTGAGTTAATTGTCCTTGTGCTATATTGTGATTAAAAAAAACATTTATTCTAGGGACAGAAAACTCTAGGTAGGGACAGTGTCAGTTTCTTTCACTCTGCAAGTCCTTGTTTCCAGGGACCTGTAAGGACAGTGAGTTAATTTTCCTTGTGCTATATTGTGATTAAAAAAAACATTTTTTCTAGGGACAGAAAACTGTAGGTAGGGAGAGTGTTTTTTTTCTTTCACTCTGCAAGTCCTTGTTTCCAGGGACCTGTAAGGACAGTGAGTTAATTGTCCTTGTGCTATATTGTGCTTAAAAAAAACATTTATTCTAGGGACAGAAAACTCTAGGTAGGGACAGTGTCAGTTTCTTTCACTCTGCAAGTCCTTGTTTCCAGGGACCTGTAAGGACAGTGAGTTAATTTTCCTTGTGCTATATTGTGATTAAAAAAAACATTTATTCTAGGGACAGAAAACTCTAGGTAGGGACAGTGTCAGTTTCTTTCACTCTGCAAGTCCTTGTTTCCAGGGACCTGTAAGGACAGTGAGTTAATTTTCCTTGTGCTATATTGTGATTAAAAAAAACATTTTTTCTAGGGACAGAAAACTGTAGGTAGGGAGAGTGTTTTTTTTCTTTCACTCTGCAAGTCCTTGTTTCCAGGGACCTGTAAGGACAGTGAGTTAATTTTACTTGTGCTATATTGTGCTTAAAAAAAACATTTTTTCTAGGGACAGAAAACTGTAGGTAGGGAGAGTGTTTTTTTTCTTTCACTCTGCAAGTCCTTGTTTCCAGGGACCTGTAAGGACAGTGAGTTAATTGTCCTTGTGCTATATTGTGCTTAAAAAAAACATTTATTCTAGGGACAGAAAACTCTAGGTAGGGACAGTGTCAGTTTCTTTCACTCTGCAAGTCCTTGTTTCCAGGGACCTGTAAGGACAGTGAGTTAATTTTCCTTGTGCTATATTGTGATTAAAAAAAAAAATTTTTCTAGGGACAGAAAACTGTAGGTAGGGAGAGTGTTTTTTTTCTTTCACTCTGCAAGTCCTTGTTTCCAGGGACCTGTAAGGACAGTGAGTTAATTGTCCTTGTGCTATATTGTGCTTAAAAAAAACATTTATTCTAGGGACAGAAAACTCTAGGTAGGGACAGTGTCAGTTTCTTTCACTCTGCAAGTCCTTGTTTCCAGGGACCTGGAGAGACATTGAGTGAATTGTCCTTGTGCTATATTGTGATTAAAAAAAACATTTATTCTAGGGACAGAAAACTCTAGGTAGGGACAGTGTCAGTTTCTTTCACTGTGAAAGTCCTTGTTTCAAGGGACAGAGAAGGACACCTGAAGGTAGCCCTTATTGCTTTTTTCCCATCTCCCTGCAGGCCATCTATTAGAATGTCTGGAAGGCAAACAAGGAGAGGCAGACAGTCAGGAGGCAATAAAAGAGGGCAAGCAGGCTCTGTGTCTGGGGGCAACAGTGCTGGTCGTGGACGCGGTGCATTGTCATCAGCACATGGCCATGGGACACGCTTGTCCTTCTTTTCGGCAGCTGGACATGTTGAGCCACATCATGCCGAAGACTTGGTAGAGTGGATGACCAAGCCCTCCTCCTCCTCCTCATCCTCTCTCACCCAGGCTCAGGGTACTGGAAAAGCAGCTGCCAAAGCGTCGTCTTCCCTGGTATCAATGTCAGACAAATCATCAGTCACTCCTTCCCTAGACCCACCATGTCCTCCTCCTGAGGAGTCCCCCGAACTGTTTCAGCACAGTGTTGGGTACATGCTCCAGGAGGATGCCCAGCGTTTCGAAGGGTCTGATGATGAAACCCAGCTAGAGGAAGGCAGTAGCGTGAGAGCAGACAGAGGGGATGCTCAAGAAGGACACCAATCTGGCAGTCATGTTCCAGCAGCTGCAGCATACTGCCAGATTGGCTCCAGTGATGAGGAGGGAGGGGATGATGAGGTCAATGACTCCACGTGGGTGCCTAATAGGAGAGAGGAGGAGGAGGAGGATGAGGAGGAGGCACATCTCCAACGAGGCAGGATGCCCTTTGGTGGCCAGCGTAAGGGCAGTACACCGACGGAATCACACCGCAGAGCTCCGCCTGTGCAGGGCGCTGCCTCTGCCCGTCATTCAAAAAGTTCTTTGGTGTGGGCCTTTTTTGAGGCTAGTGCATCAGATCGCACAGCTGCTGTTTGCAACATATGTCTCAAGCGTATATCGCGTGGCCAAAACATCAGCCGCTTGGGTACCACATGCCTGACCAGACATATGTTGACCTGCCATGCAGCTCGTTGGCAAGCCTACCTCAAAGACCCACACCAAAGAACCAAGCGGACCTCTCCTTGCACCGCATCAGCTGGGATCTCCAACCCCACTATAACTTCAGTCCTCTCTGAAACATGCACTGAGAGGAATGAAGGTGTAGAATTAGGTGTGTCACAGCCAAGTACTTGCGCCCACTCTGCTAGCAGTACACCGACGTCCGATTCTAGCAGGCAAATTTCCCTGCCCCAGCTGCTGGACCGTCGAAAGAAGTTCACTCCCAGCCATCCACATGCCCAGCGGTTGAATGCTAGCTTGGCTAAATTGCTAGCGCTTCAACTGCTGCCTTTTCAGTTGGTAGACTCGGCCCCCTTCCGTGAGTTTGTGCAATGTGCGGTTCCTCAGTGGCAGGTTCCCAAACGCCACTTTTTCTCACGGAAGGCTATTCCGGCTCTCTACCGGCATGTGGAAGGCAATGTCTTGGCCTCGCTGGACAGGGCGGTCAGCGGTAAGGTGCATATTACCGCTGACTCATGGTCCAGCAGGCATGGACAGGGACGTTACCTTTCTTTCACGGCCCATTGGGTCACTCTTTTGGCAGCTGGGAAGGATTCAGGACAAGGTGCAGTAGTGTTGGAGGTTGTCCCACCGCCACGCCTCCAAAATGCTACTACTGGTTGTGACACACCTCTCTCCTCCACCCCCTCCTCTTCTTCTTCCTCCATGGCCTCTTCCTGTGGTTTGTCCTATGAACCAGCGGTGCTCCGTAGCCGTTCACGGGGCTACGCAAGTACGCAGGCAAAAAGATGCCATGCCGTGCTTGCGCTGGTGTGTTTGGGGGACAGAAGCCACACTGGGGCAGAGGTCCTGTCTGCTCTGCAGGGCCAGGCCGAGAGGTGGTTGACGCCACGCCAGCTTAAGCCAGGAATGGTGGTTTGCGACAATGGCACCAACCTCCTCTCCGCCCTCCGACAGGGACAACTGACCCATGTGCCCTGTGTGGCTCACGTCCTTAACCTGGTGGTGCAGCGGTTCTTGGGCAGGTACCCGGGCTTACAGGATGTCCTGAGGCAGGCCAGGAAAGTCTGTGTGCATTTCCGCAGATCTTATAATGCCAGTGCTCGCCTGGCTGAGCTGCAAAAGGAGTTGAACCTGCCCAAGAACCGCCTTATATGTGACATGCCCACCAGGTGGAACTCAACGTTGGCCATGCTGCAGCGGCTGCACACGCAGCAGAGGGCCATCAATGAGTACCTGTGCGACTACGGCACCAGGACAGGGTCAGGGGAGCTTGGTTTTTTTTCTCCACGCCAGTGGGGCATGATCAGGGATGCATGCACTGTCCTGGCACCATTTGAGGAGGCCACGAGGATGGTGAGCAGTGACAGTGCATGCATCAGTGACACTGTACCTCTTGTCCACCTGTTGGAGCACACGCTGCGTGGAATAATGGACAGGGCACTTGAGGCAGAACAGAGGCAGGAAGAGGAGGACTTCCTTGCCTCTCAAGGCCCCCTTTACCCAGACAGTGTTCCTTCTGTCCCACCCATCGCACAGGAAGAGGAGGAGGAGGAGGAGGAGGAGGAGGAGGAGGAGGATTGTGTCAGCATGGAGGTGGAGGCTGGCACTCAGCATCATCAGCAGCAGTCTTTTAGGGATGATTTACAGTCCCAAGAAACCAGTGGACTTGTACGTGGCTGGGAGGAGGTGGCTGCGGATCATGTCGTCCTTAGTGACCCAGAGGACTCCGGAGCGAATGCCTCAGCAAACCTACGCTGCATGGCCTCCCTGATCCTGCAAAGTCTGCGGAAGGATCCTCGTATTCTTCGGATCAAGGAGAGGGACCATTACTGGCTGGCCACTCTCCTTGATCCACGGTACAAGGGTAAGGTTGCGGACCTTATGTTACCGTCGCAGAGGGAGCAGAGGATGAGACAACTCCGGGAGGCCTTGCAGAAAGGTCTGTGCAACGCGTTCCCAGAGACTGGGAGGTTGCAAACTCCTGGTCCTGGACAACGAGTTGCTGAGGCTTCGGCCAGTCAAAGAAGGAGCGGTGGGGAAGGTGGCCGTCTGACCGATGCGTTCAGACAATTCTTTAGTCCGCAGCCCCAAAGTATGATCGGTTCCAGCAACCATCGCCAGCGTCTGATAAACATGGTGCAGGAATATCTAGGGGCAAGGTCAGACTTGGACACCTTCCCCACCGAAAATCCTCTGGCTTACTGGGTCTTGAGGATGGATCACTGGCCAGAGCTTGCACAGTATGCAATTGAGCTACTGGCCTGTCCTGCATCCAGCGTTCTTTCGGAACGCACATTCAGTGCTGCTGGAGGATTTGTCACGGATCACAGGGTGCGCCTGTCCACCGACTCGGTTGATCGACTGACTTTCATCAAGATGAACCAGTCTTGGATCACCACCAGCTACCACACACCTGATGCTGATATAACAGACTAATTGATTTTAAAATGTCACATCCCTTCAAGACTGATGCTGATGCTGAGTGCCTGTGCTGTTATGTTGACTGGCTATCCTCCTCCTCCGAGTCCTCAATGATACGATTGATGATGATAGCTTGGAAGATCATTTTTGTTTATGGGTGCCGCCACCAGTGCCTAACGCCCAATTTTTCAGCCCCTGTTTAACAGGGGCGTGTAATTACAATTTTTGAAGCAATACTTTGCAACAGGGCTCATTGCTGTGCTCCAAGTACAGTATCTGTGAGGAGTTGCAGTGTTGTGCCACCAGTGCCTAAGGCCCAATTTTTCAGCCCCTGTTTAACAGGGGCGTGTCATTACAATTTTTGAAGCAATACTTTGCAACAGGGCTCATTGCTGTGCTCCAAGTACAGTATCTGTGAAGGGTTGCAGTGTTGTGCCACCAGTGCCTAAGGCCCAATTTTTCAGCCCCTGTTCAACAGGGGCATGTAATTACAATTCTTGATCTAATAATTCACAGCAGGGCCCATTGCTGCACCCACCAAGAGTAACTGTCAGGGCTTACAGTGTTGTGGCACCAGCACCACCATCAAAGGCCCAATTTTTACTACCACTGTTCAACAATTATATGTAATTAAAATTCCTGATATAATAGTTGACAGCAGGGCGTTCCAGCACCAACCAAGAGTAACTGTGAGTGCTTACAGTGTTGTGCCAACACCAACAACTAAGGGGCCTATTTCTGCAGAGTATATACGGCAGGTCCCTACTTTCAAACATCCAACTTACAAACGACTCCTACTTGCAAACGCAAGAAGACAACAGGAAGTGAGAGGAAATCTACCACTAGGAAGGAAAATTCTCTCCTGTAAGAATAAATATGGGAGAAAGGTGTCTCCTCTGTACTGATGCTTTATCAGCAATCCTTGTTTCAAGAAAAACACCACATTTCAAAAACAGTTGTCATTAGGACGGAAAGTGAGGTGAAATGTTCTGAACAGGGGCACAGACAGCAAAACAAATGTTACAGGGGTGATAACCCTTACCTATGTTTTCCAAAAAGTTTAAAAATAGATTTTTGGTCTGGAGCTACACTTCAACAATGTACCTGTTCAAAATTACAAACAGATTCTACATAAGAACAAACCTACAGTCCCTGTCTTGTATGCACCGCCTGTATACGGCTGTTCAGAGTATATAGGGCCTTTTTTATTTTATGTGCGGGGTTCCCCTTAATATCCATACAAGACCCAAAGGGGCTGGTAATGGGCTGGGGTAGGGGGGGGGGTCATGGGGTAGCTATGCCATTTTTCTTAAAGATTTTCATCCATATTACCGGGACCAGACATTACATTAAAGCCGCAAGCAGTTTTAAATGGCTTTTTTTTCCTTTAGAAGTGTCATTTTGTGCAGGGACAGTTCTAAACACGGGAAACACGTGGCACTTCACAGGCATACTTTAGACACCCCCCAGGTACGATATTTAAAGGAATATTTGACTTTTTTTTTTTTCACTTTATGCATCATTAAAATGACTGCTCCCGGAAAACGACCGTTTTTAAAACTTATTTTTGCATTGATACATGTCCCCTGGTGCAGAACCCGGGTTCCCAAACCCTTTTTAGGACAATAACATGCATAATAGTTTTTATAATTAGCACTTTAGAATTCGAACGTTCGCATCCATTGTATTTAATAGGGTTCTAATGTTCGTTCGAACTTTCGGTCCGTTCGCGGGTTCTGGTGCGAACCGAACCCGGGGGTGTTCGGCTCATCACTAGTCTCTATCATATAAAATACACTTATGATAAAAACTATAGACCAGGGTTCTCCAAACTATGGCCCTCCAGTTGTTCAGGAACTACAATTCCCATCATGCCCAGTCATGTCTGTGAATGTCAGAGTTTTACAATGCCTCATGGGACGTGTAGTTCCACAACAGCTGGAGGGCCGTAGTTTGGAGATCCCTGCTATAGACCCTTCATTTCGATTTAAGTGGGAAAACCTACAAAATCTGCATGGGAGCCAATCATTATTTTCTCTGTAGAGCTCACCCATTTTCAGATGCCATTGTCACCAGATAATCATTAATATTCGCTTTACCTGTGAGTGGTTATATGGCTGATCGGTATGTTCTGCCGGGAAAATCTCCACTTTGGAAAGTGGAGTTGGCATGGACAATGCGCGGATGGAATGATATATACATTTATCTGTCTGTCAGTCTCAAGACAAATGCATTTTCACTCCTAAAGTGGTTCTGTTTAGAAGGAGTAGAAATTTACTTTTTTTTTTTGCAGATTGTATGTTACGCCATAAAATGTAAAGAAATGTTCAGACGGTTGTTTTCTTTAGTGTTGTTTTTGACCTTTTGAAGTCGCCGTTCTCTCCGCTGACATTATCAGAATGAGCAGCACATCTCACCTCAAATGTAGCACTTCGGAATGAGTGAAAATGATGTGGCTTTGTCTCAACCACTATCATTTCATCTTGTAGTTCCGCCAACAACACGTTTTAGGCAGCCACGTACCATTCAGACAAAAATGTAAAGGAAATAAAACCTGAATTTCCATACAATAAAACGCGTGTCTCAACCACTTTGGCTCTCGTATGAAATGGAGCAGACTACAGTGGAGAGAATAATTATTTGACCCCCCTGCAGATTGTGTAAGTTTGCCCACTTACAAAGAAATGAAGGGTCTATAATTTTTTATCATCTGTGTATTTTATATGATAGAGACAGAATATCAACCATAAATACAGAAAAAACACATGATACAAATGTTATAAATGGAGTTCAGTGAGTAAAATAAGTATTTGATCCCCTTAGTAGTTGGTGGAGAATCCCTTGTTGGGAAGCACAGAGGTCGGACGTTTCTTGTAGTTGGTGATCAGGTTTGCACACATCTCAGGAGGGATTTCGGTCCTCTCTTCTTTACAGATCTTCTCTAAATCCTGAAGGTTTCTTGGCTGTCGTTTGGCAACTCAAAGTTTCAGCTCCCTCCATAAATGTTCTATAGGATTAAGCATAGGCATGCGCACAGGGTGTGCCAGGTGTGCCCAGGCACACCCTAATCACTCCCTGCAGTGCAGATTCCCCCTGCTGCCCGGTGCCCCCTCCAACAGCATGGCTGGTTTCCCTCCTCTCTCCTTGGCTACTGCAGTGGGCACACAGATGATATTTCAGGATAAGTGGGGGAAGAGGTAATTTCATTTACCTGCCCCTTCCCTTTCTGAATGAACACAGTGAGAGATCAGTACCGTGTTTTTGAGCTTTCAGGTGCACACCCTAATGCAACAGGCTGCGCACACCTATGGGATTAAGGTTCTGGAGACTGGCTAGGCCACTCCATGCCCTTAATGTGCTTCATTGAGTCACTCTTTTGTTACCTTGGCGGTGTGTTTTGGGTCATTGTCATGCTGAAAGACCCATCCAGGACCCATCTTCAGTGTTCTGAGGGAAGAAGGTGTGACGGGAGGGCCCGTGGAACCCGGAATCCCTTGTTTCAGCTCCCCATGCACCTCTTATGTCTAATGCCTCGTACACACGTACCGGTTTTCCTGACATGCCAAAAACCAATGTTTTTCCCGACGTGATTCCTCTCAATCCTGCCTTGCCTCCACACGTTCATGAAAAAAAAAACGCTTGAGCAAAGCGCGGTGACGTACAACACGTACGACAGCACTATAAAGGGGAAGTTCCATTCGAATGGCGCCACCCTTTGGGCTGCATTTGCTGATCTCGTGTTAGTAGAAGTTTGGTGAGAGACGATTCGCGCTTTTCAGCCTCGTGCTCTTCAGTCCGTTACAGCGCGACAAATGTGCTATCTCCATTACGAACGCTAGTTTTACCAGAACGAGCGCTCCCGTCACATACTTGATTCTGAGCATGCGCGTTTTTTTTCCCCTCGTAAAAGCCTACACACAATCGTTTTTCACGACGTGAAAAACGACGAGAAAAAATAGAGCAGGTTCTAATTTTTTTCCGGGCAGTTTTCTCGTCGATAAAAATGCTATGGAGCCTACACACGACCGTTTTTCACGACCAATCTAAAAAATTGAATTTTTCTTGTAATGAAAAACGGTCGTGTGTACGCGGCATTAAGGTTTCTTGGCTGTTGTTTGGCAACTCAAAGTTTCAGCTCCCTCCATACATTTTCTATATAATTAAGGTTCTGGAGACGGGCTAGGCCACTCCATGCCCTTAATGTGCTTAATTTTGAGCCACTCTTTTGTTGTCTTGGCGGTATGTTTTGGGTCATTGTCATGCTGAAAGACCCAACCAGGACCCATCTTCAGTGTTCTGAGGAAAGAAGGTGTGACGGGAGGGCCCGTGGAACCCAGAATCCCTTGGAAAGATTGGGAAACCCTTGTTTCAGCTCCCCATGCACCTCTTATGTCTAAGTCATCCTGTGTCCATTAGGGGCACAGGGTGATTGAGAAAATATGACTTGGATTACTTAAAATGGGACAGTATATTTATCCACAATATCTCCTAGGATATATATATATATATATATATATATATATATATATATATATATATATATATATATATATATAAAGAGTATTCTTGGTTTGTTTGATTCTAAACTCAACATGTTAATTGAAAGAGCCAATCACATTGGCGTCTATACAATGCAGGAGACGGGCCGACTCCTACTGGAGCTCCTGCTATTGTGAGAAGGTGTCCTGTGTTTATACTTATGATAATGTATAATCTACTGCAGGGGTCTCAAACTGGTGGCCCTCCAGCTGTTGCAGAACTACAATTCCCATGAGGCATTGCAAGGCTAAACAGTTACAAGCATGACTCCCATAGGCAGAGGCATGATGGGACTTGTAGTTCCGCAACAGCTGGAGGGCCGCAGGTTTGAGACCCCTGATCTACTGTGTGAAGCTCGGTGACAACGAGTCTGACCTGTAGGAAAATCCTGATTAATCACAACAATAGCCAGGTGGGCACGGAGTCACCTCGCCTGGTTAAAGGATTAGTAATTGGCTCATGTTAATTTAAGTTTCTGGTTACAGTTTGTATTGTCATCCTGGTGTATATATTTGTGTGAGATCTGAAATAAAGAAGGCTATTCCTGATGTACTCCAAGACTGGTGTTGTCTGGTTCTTGGGGGCTACTATAGCCAGATCCATTGGTCTCGTGTTCCAGGACTTAGGAAGCGATATACTGAGGGAAGCACTCAAGCGGAGTGTGGGACGTTCCGTCACAGAAGGTTCTCATCCAAGATTTTTTAATACATGGCCCCGTCCGTTGGCCCCTCAATGTGGCAAAAGTACCTTTAGCAGAGAAACAGCCCCAAAGCATCATGTTTCCAGCTCCGTGCTTGACTGTAGAGATGGCGTTCTTAGGGTCATAGTCAGCATTTTTCTTCCTTCAAACATGGCAAGTCCCCTTCCTCAAGAAGGGACATGTACAATCAATCCAATGAACATCTAAATGATTCAGGGAAGGATTGGGAGAAAGTGTTGTGCTCAGATGAGACCAAAATCAAGCTCTTTGAAATAAACCCGACCCGCCATGTTTGGAGGAAGAAAAATGGTGGCAAGTTGATTCATACTTGCCTAGGTGGATGCTGCATCGATCCCCCCGCTGGCTCCAATGCCTCGTACACACGGCCAGTTTTCCTGACATGCCAAAAACCGAAGTTTTTCCCCAACGTGATTCCTCTCAAGCCTGCCTTGCATACACACGTTCAGGCAAAAAAAACGCTCGACCAAAGCGCGGTGGCGTACAACACATACGACGGCACTATAAAAGGGACGTTCCATTCAAATGGCGCCACCCTTTGGGCTGCTTTTGCCGATCTTGTGTTATTAAAAGTTTGGTGAGAGACGATTCGCGCTTTTCAGCCTCTTGCTTTTCAGTCCGGTACAGCGTGACTAATGTGCTATCTCCATTACGAACGCTAGTTTTACCAAAACGAACGCTCCCGTCTCATATTTGATTCTGAGCATGCTCGTTTTTTTTTCCCCTCGGAAAAGCACACACACGAGCAGTTTTCGCAACGAGAAAAAGACCGACGGGAAACACGATGGGAAAAAATAGAGCAGGTTCTAATTTTTTTTGCGGGCAGTTTTCTCGTCGGGGAAAACTGCTATGGAGCCTACACACGACCGACTTTTTCCCGACCAATCTAAAAAATGGCAGTTTTCTCGTCGGGAAAACCGGTCGTGTGTACGGGGCATCAGACTAAGAACCCATGTGATCAAACACCACCGATTATAAAGTATTTTCCTGAAATACCTCAATCAGAAAAAATACCACATTATGACCACTAGATGGCTCTGATCAAAGGAAATCAAAATATTATACACAATATCATGATTATTATTGGCGGATTTGCAAATGTTTGAGGCATTCACAAAGCATTTTTTTATTTTTATAAATAGAATAAAAAAAACACAAAAAACTAAAATGACCACAAAGGGGAGCCCAGCAGCTAAAGAAGCAACTGCGAACACACACACACAGCAGGTGGTTGAGCCATAAAATACAACTGTATTGCTTGATTTTCTTTTGATTTTATTATTTTACACTTCAAAAATTTAAAACCAAATCCACTTTAAACTATCGTCACGTGCTAAAAATAATTACCGTGGCTTTTTTTTTTTTTTTCCCATAAATAATATATATTTTTTTATCTCTTTCTTTTGCATTTGGAACTCCCATTTCAAATCTTCTTTCTCCAACAAGAAGCATGATTTATGGCTCCCCCATAGCGCTCCCATTACATTTCTCCATTCTTCTGCATAATCATTTTTTTTATTCCTGGTGTCCCCATGAACAGAGGACGAGGAGTTCGGAGCTCGCTGGGGCTTACAGGTAATGCAATGCATAATAAAAATTTACCAAGCAGCTGTGGGAGACTTTTGAATTCAACTGAAAAGATTTTGTTTAATTTTATTTTATTGTTTGTTAAAACTTTACAAACCGATGATTATTATTATTTTTTTTTAACCTCTTGACCACGGGAAGGTTTTACCCCCCTTCATGACCAGGGTATTTGGGCCCAGCAGGCTCCACCCACTACAGGCTCCCTGCAGAAAATGACAGAAAGGGCGGAGACAAGACCAGTCACCCTGGACAGGGAGGAAGCAGAGCTGTGGGAGGGGCCTAGCAGGCTGCATCTACTACAGTCTACCTGCAGAAAATGACAGGAGGGGGCGGAGACAAGACCAGTCACCCTTCACAGGGAGGGGGCAGGGCTGTGGGAAGGGCCCAGCAGGCTGCACCCACTACAGGCTCCCTGCAGAAAATGACAGAAGGGGCGGAGACAAGACCAGTCACCCTTCACAGGGAGGGAGCAGGGCTGTGGGAAGGGCCCAGCAGGCTCCACCCACTACAGTCTACCTGCAGAAAATGACAGGAGGGGGCGGAGACAAGACCAGTCACCCTTCACAGGGAGGGAGCAGAGCTGTGGGAAGGGCCCAGCAGGCTCCACCCACTACAGGCTCCTTGTAGAAAATGATAGGAGGGGGGCGGAGACAAGACCAGTCCCCCTGCACAAAGAGAGAGGACAGCAGTAAGCGGTCTTTATTAGAGGAAGTCTCACACTGAATTACTGCACAGATCTGGAAGAAATACACAAAGATCACTGAGATCCAAGAAGAATACCCAAAATGAATTGATTTAGACAATATTTGCTTATCCCGGAGTTCAGCTTTAATTTAATTCAGAGGAACCATAGAAATAATACAGATGATTTCTTTAAATCTAAGAGGTGGACAAACTAAGTTGATCAATACAACACAACAGAGAGCTCCGCCGAGATAGGCTGTGCCAATGTTAATAACTTCTGCCTATGGGTATTTCTTTTATCTGCCTTGGTCCTATCTAATTTCTATTTTCTTTATTGGATTTGTTTAATTCACAATAGCCGTGGAATTCTAAATGTTGTTTACCGAGTATACGAAAGAAAGATTTAAATCTTCAAGTTCCGTCTTAGGGCACCAAATTGCTTGAGAATGGAGAATGTGCTGTGGACAGACAAAACAAAATGACAACTTTTTGGTAAAGCCCATCATTCTATTGTTTTCAGAAAAAGAAATGAGGCCTTTAAAGAAAAGTATACAGTCCCTACAGTCACACATGGTGGAGGTTCACTGTTGTTTTGAGGTTGCTTTGCTGCTTCAGGCACTGGATGTCTTGACCATGTGCATGGCATTATGAAATCTGAAGACTACTAAAGAATTCTGGGGTGCAATGTAGAGCCCAGTGTTAGAAAGTTGGGTCTCCGTCGGAGGTCATGGGTCTTACAGCAGGACAATGAGGTCATGGGTCTTACAGCAGGACAATGAGGTTATGGGTCTTACAGCAGGACAATGAGGTCATGGGTCTTACAGAAGGACAATGAGGTCATGGGTCTTACAGCAGGACAATGAGGTCATGGGTCTTACAGCAGGACAATGAGGTCATGGGTCTTATAGCAGGACAATGAGGTCATGGGTCTTACAGCAGGACAATGAGGTCATGGGTCTTACAGCAGAACAATGAGGTCATGGGTCTTACAGCAGAACAATGAGGTCATGGGTCTTACAGCAGGACAATGAGTTAATGGGTCTTACAGCAGGACAATGAGTTAATGGGTCTTACAGCAGGACAATGAGGTCATGGGTCTTACAGCAGGACAATGAGGTCATGGGTCTTACAGCAGGACAATGAGGTCATGGGTCTTACAGCAGGACAATGAGGTCATGGGTCTTACAGCAGGACAATGAGGTCATGGGTCTTATAGCAGGACAATGAGGTCATGGGTCTTACAGCAGGACAATGAGGTCATGGGTCTTATAGTAGGACAATGAGGCCATGGGTCTTACAGCAGGACAATGAGGCCATGGGTCTTACAGCAGGACAATGAGGTCATGGGTCTTACAGCAGGACAATGAGGTCAAAAGGTCTTACAGCAGGACAATGACCCAAAGCACACCTCAAAAAGCACCTAGAAATGGTTTAACCACTTCCCGCAGGGAGGACATACATGGATGTCCCCTGGTTTCAGTTGTTATACCGGGATGCTGGGTGCACCTACAGGCATCATCTCGGTATGTATCTCTTCAGCCAGTGATTCTCTTTTAGGCAGAAGTGGTCCGAGTGGCTAATTAGCCACTCGATCACTTCTTCTGCAGGTGGCGGGAGGGAGTCCTACCCCCTCCCGATGCCACCTCTCCCGGGGTCTACCGTATGATTGCAGTGCCTGGGAGCGATGCGGCAGTCAGGAAGGGCTGCCCTGAACAGAGAGAGAGGAACTGACATCGTTCCTCTCTCTCTGTAGCCCTGGAAACCGGGAGCGACAAGTATGTCATCGGTTCCGGTTCTGCCTTTAAGTTTACCTGGCCGCCAGCGGCCAGAAAAGCAACCGATCAAACTGATCTGTGTCTGATCGGCTGCACGGGAGGCCTAATAGACCCCATATCTCTCCATAAAGAGGACCTGTCATGGCCCATATGCTGTCACAAGGGATGTTGTTCATCCCTTGTGATAGCAATAAAGTTCATCCAAAAAAAATGTTTATTTTTTTATATACCGTATTTATCGGCGTATAACACGCACCCTAACTTTAAGAGGGAAGTTTCAGGGAAAAAACTTTCCACAGCCCCCTTCGTATAACACATTTTACCCTCTATTTTCAGGGTAAAAAAGTGAGTGTTATACTCCAATAAATACAGTATATATAAAATAAAAAAACAATAATACAAAAAAATTTAAAGCACCCCCTTCCCACCATATAATAAATGTATAAGCGGCGCACACTCATAACAATATAAGGAATCTTCAAAATAAAGCTTTCAAAGTATAAAGTGCAAGTGCAATATAAGAACAAATCCCAAAAAAATATTAGTCCAATATTAGTCCAAAATATTAGTTCATATAAATTCAAGTACAGCAGAAAAATTGTTGATTAAAGCGGAGTTCCAGGCTTTTTATGTTTATTAAAAGTCAGCAGCTACAAAAAGTGTAGTTGCTGACTTTTAATAAACAGACACTTACCTGTTCCACGGTCCAGTGATGTGGCCGGACAGAGCATCGCTCCTCTCCCCCTCCTCTCCGCCGGCGCCTCCATTGCCACTTTGGGTACCCGGCCTTGACAACTTTCGGCTTCACGGCCAGGCACGCGCGGCGAATGCGCGAGTCGCGCTGCGCTCCCGGAGTGGACAGGCAATCTCCTGGGACCTGTCACGTGTCCCAGAAGATCACCTACAGGGAGGGGGCGCCTAAGGCGAGAGGAGGAGTCGCCTAGCCGTAACCATTCGTTGCTGTGTCTGCGGCTGCTGTTTTCTTTCACTCCCCTTTTGTGACGTCTTCTTTAATCACACAGGGGAGTATCAGGAAGAGTGGAAGGAGCTAAACACTGCAAGACTTCTCTGTGCTGGACAGAGGGGAAGTTCTCACAGACTGCATTTCGGCAAGCTTTAAAAGCCGGTTTAGAGGCGCTAATGTGCGCAAGCGCGGGGCCCCCTATTGGGCGGGGCCCATGGGCTTGAGCTCAGTCAAGCCCACTGGTAAGTCCGGCCCTGCTCCAGGCCAATCGGGTTGCAGGACCAGCTTCCCGATTGACCGGGAGAAGAAACCGGAAGACTATAGCGAATATTAGTTTGCTATTGTCATGGGCCCACCCTTTTCTGAAGCCAACTAGAGCTTCAGGCTCTAATCATGTGCTAAAAAAAAAACTAAAAACCATTGAAATCCATGCATCCGGGGCCTTGCATGTAGATTAGTGGCCAGGCTCATGGATGCGTCCCTTATGGACGGGCCGCCACTGCGCTGCAGAGTACTGAACTGGCCAACAATGAGTCCAGATCTAAATCCCATAGAACTCCTCTGGAGAGATCTCAAAACAGCAGTTGGTGAAAGAAGAAGTGTTCAAGGGTAAGAAACTCATTGATGGTTACAGGAAGCCATTGATTTCAGCTATTTTTTCCAAGGGGTTTGCTGCCAAATATTAAATTAAATGTTGCCAATAATTTTGTTTTGCATAGAATGTGTCAGATTTGGCTTTTTGGTTCTCCAATTTTTTGTTTCATGCCGATACAAACAAAAGAAACAAACACGAGAATTCCCAAACATTTGTAATTGCAACAATTTTGTGGTGCATTGTCTGACAGAAATGCAGGGGTGCCAATATTTTTGGCCTTGACTGTATGTAACAAATTCTAATCCGATAGAAACATTGTAGCAAAATGTCGGAGAATGAGACAAAAGCAGCGGAAGTGTGTAGTTATGAATGTTCTACATCTCGCGGTCACACTCCAACACACAAGCCGGTAATTAGTCTACAAGAAAGAGGACAAGTGGCAAGTTTTGCTGATTGCCACAAGACACAGGTCAAATCTTTAATTGACAAAGTGTGCCGGCTCTCTCATTGATATGCTCTCCGGGATTAAGGTCAGGGAGTATTTATGGGTCAATAGATATACAAAAAAGTTACTGCTCATTCTTTGTTTCTGCATCTTCAAGGGAAGAGCAGCGATAAAAAAAATAAAAAAAAAAATTGTTATTCCACTGAAGACTGTCAGCTGTTGTCTTGGTTGACCTGCTGTTATCTGGTGTCAAATCTAAATATATTCTCCAATTCCAAAGATAGAATCTTCTCTTCTAAATTCACTGACCTTGAATTACTCTTCTTTTTTTCCATAATGGTAAATTGGCAAAAGGCGTAAGATATAATAGCATGCAAGCAAGCTGTCATTCAAAGAGAGGTGCATGTGAATTCCTGGCTAGATAGATGGATGGACAAGGCAAGCAGATGAATAGATATAACAGAAATACGGGCCTCTGTAGTCATTAGATGGTGGTTGGCTTGCAGATATTATCCACCTGTTGACCACCTGGACAATAAATATGTACTATTGACTTGACCAATCATGCTAAGGCCTACCTGTTTCAAGTGTATTAGGGAATGAGGGAGTGTGCAGGGTGTGATTATAAAACAGTTGGATGGCCTATGATGGGCCTGAATGGGTATTAGGGAAGGAGGGTGTGTGCAGGGGGTGGAAGGGTGTAATTATAAAACAATTGGATGGCCTAATATGGGCCTGAATGGGTATTAGGGAGGGAGGGTGTGTGCAGTGGATGAAAGAGTGTGAATATAAAACAGTTGGATGGCCTATGATGAGCCTGAACGGTTATTAGGGAATGAGGGAGTGTGTTGGGGATGGAAGGGTATGACTATAAAACAGTTGGATGGCCTATGATGGGCCTGAATGGGTATTAGGAAAGGAGGGTGTGTGCAGGATATGGAAGGGTGTAATTATAAAACAGTTGGATGGCCTATGATGGGCCTGAACGGTTATTAGGGAACGAGGGAGTGTGAAGGGGATGGAAGGGTATGACTATAAAACAGTTGGATGGCCTATGATGGGCCTGAATGGGTATTATTGAACGAGGGTGTGTGCAGGATATGGAAGGGTGTAATTATAAAACAGTTGGATGACCTATTATGGGCCTGAATGGATATTAGGGAAGGAGGGTGTGTGCAGTGGATGAAATGGCGTGAATATAAAACAGTTGGGTGGCCTATAATGGGCCTGAATGGGTATTAGGGAAGGAGGGTGTGTGCAGGGGATGGAAGGGTGTAATTATAAAACAATTGGATTGCCTATTATGGGCCTGAATGGGTATTAGGGAGGGAGGGAGTGTGCAGTGGATGAAAGGGTGAGAATATAAAACAGTTGGATGACCTATGATGGGCCTGAATGGGTATTAGGGAAGGGGGGTGCGTGCAGGATATGGAAGGGTGTAATTATAAAACAGTTGGATGACCTATTATGGGCCTGAATGGGTATTAGGGAAGGGGGTGCGTGCAGGATATGGAAGGGTGTAATTATAAAACAGTTGGATGACCTATTATGGGCCTGAATGGGTATTAGGGAAGGAGGGTGTGTGCAGGATATGGAAGGGTGTAATTATAAAACAGTTGGATGACCTATTAGGGGCCTGAATGGGTATTAGGGAAGGAGGGTGTGTGCAGTGGATGAAAGGGCGTGAATATAAAACAGTTGGATGGCCTATGATGGGCCTTAACGGGTATTAGGGAACGAGGGAGTGTGGCAGGGATGGAAGGGTATAACTATAAAACAGTTGGATGACCTATGATGGGCCTGAATGGGTATTAGGGAAGGAGGGTGTGTGCAGGATATGGAAGGGTGTAATTATAAAACAGTTGGATGACCTATTATGGGCCTGAATGGGTATTAGGGAAGGAGGGTGTGTGCAGTGGATGAAAGGGCGTGAACATAAAACAGTTGGATGGCCTATGATGGGCCTGAATAGGTATTAGGGAAGGAGGGTGTCTGCAGGGGATGGAAGGGTGTAATTCTAAAACAGTTGGATGGCCTACTATGGGCCTGTATGGGTATTAGGGAGGGAGGGAGGGAGTGTGCAGGTGATGGAAGGGTATGACTATAAAACAGTTGGATTACCTATTATGGACCTGAATGGGTATTAGGGAAGGAGGGTGTGTGCAGGGGATGGAAGGGTGTGATTACAAAACAGTTGGACGACCTATTATGGGCCTAAATAGATATTCGAGAGGGAAGGAGTGTGCAGGGGATGGAAGGGTATGATTATAAAACAGTTGGATGGCCTATGATGGGCCTAAATGGGTATTAAGAAAGGAGGGAGTGTGCAGGGGATGTGAGGATATGATTATAAACAGTTGGATGACCTATTATGGGCCTGAACGGGTATTAGGGAAAGAAGGAGTGTGCAGGGGATGGGAGGGCGTGAATATAAAACAGTTGGATGGCCTATTATGGGCCTGAATGGGTATTAGGGAGAGAGAGAGTGTGCAGGGGACGGAAGGGTGTAATTATAAAACAGTTGGATGGAATTTGTAGGACCAGCTTTGAGCAAGCACTGCAGACTGGCCCAATCTGGAGCAGTTTAGAAGTCTAGCATCTAGTCCTCCAGCTGAGGGACACAAACACAAGGTTTACTGGGAAAATGGAAAATTGTACAGGGAAGAAATGCCCATTAAAGGCTATGAGACAGAATTGGTCGAAAGGCAGCTGAAAGGAAAACATGTTGAAGTTGGCATTGGTGGTATCTGAGATTACCACCATAACATTTTGGTGGTGGTAGTGGGTTCTAAAACTGTAGCTGTCACATTCTGGTGGCAGGGAATGGGGTCTGAGACCACCATCACACTAGAAATACATTTTACAGCTCTAGAATGGTGTCTAGCCATCAGCCTCAGGCCATGGTTGGTGAAAGAGTTAACTTTCCTTCCAGCAATAATGCTGTGAAGTACATTCAGTGTTTTATCATATATTGTTGTCCCGTTTGAGCTCACAGTTGGCATCGGGCAGACTATGGAGGCATGTTGTTTATGCATATGTATAGATCATCCTACATCAGTTCCGATTACTGAGAGGGATGAAGCGTTCTTCTGCTAAATCCCCATACACCTGCTTTTCACAGCATTATTAAAAGACACGCTCTCCTCCAGGTCAAGCAAAAGGAAAAGGCAATAAGGGAAGAACACAAAATCCAATATATTGGAGGAAGGCCTGCCTGCCAGATACTCATCTCCCCGGAATAAAGGTGTATTCCTCCTGATTATAAATTTCAACACGCACTCTGAGTGCTGTAAAATTGACTCGCCTCCAAACTTCAAGAGAAAGGCTGAGCAAATACGTAGGAACCGACTTTGGCTCACCAATGTTTTCTTATGAAAGACGTGGAATTATTATTTCAATTTCGCTCACATAATTGCCTAAAGTTTGTCTTTACACTGGCAGGTACCAAATGCAAGTTGATGACAACTTTGGAGTGCACAGGGCTGCTCTTCTACGGTGGTACAGTAGGTCGAAAGTAGGAGTTTGTAGGCAGGTGGAGGCTACATACAATTGTAGCATTGTGAGTGATGTATTTAATATAAGGCCATTTTATTACTCAAGTTCTTTGGTTTGTAACACGTTTTGCTAACTAATGCACCATGGTGCTCCCCAAGAGCTGGAGGGACTTTGAGGGCTTCCAGTACTTGCCTACTCTCTCTGCTGTTAAGAATGCAGGTAAAAAAAAAAAGTATTGACTGATTAATGATTTCAGAATTCCATCACTTTAAAGCCATGTATTGATTTTTAGCTTGAGTTTTTAAGAAGGAATATTTCCTTTGAAGAACGATAGTACTGTTGCAGAGTAGACTGCAATGTACAAAAATTGTTTTTGCTTTTTTTACATTCATGGTGCCAATGCTGAGTAATCAGCAGTGTGGAATACGTGAATACAGATGCTGGGTGCTGCAGACTCAACATTTGTGGCCAAAGTAAACTTTTTTCCATCACCCCCTCCCAAATACAGCCTGTCTCTGGCACACACCCCTTCCCAAATACAGCCTGTCTCTGGCACACACCCCTTCCCAAATACAGCCTGCCTCTGGCACACACCCCTTCCCAATCACAGCCTGCCTCTGGCACATACCCCTTCTCCATCACAACCTGCCTCTGGCACATACCCCTTCCCAATCACAGCCTGCCTCTGGCACACACCCCTTCCCCACCACAGCCTGCCTCTGGCACACACCCCTTCCCAATCACAGCCTGCCTCAGGCACACACCCCTTCCCAATCACAGCCTGCCTCTGGCACACACCTCTTCCCAATCACAGCCTGCCTCTGGCACACACCCCTTCCCAATCACAGCCTGCCTCTGGCATACACCTCTCCCCAATCACAACCTGCCTCTGGCACACACCCCTTCCCAATCACAGCCTGCCTCTGGCATACACCCCTTCCCAATCACAGCCTGCCTCTGGCACACAACCCTTCCCAATCACAGCCTGCCTCTGGCATACACCCCTTCCCAATCACAGCCTGCCTCTGGCACACACCCCTTCCCAATCACAGCCTGCCTCTGGCACACACCCCTTCTCCATCACAGCCTGCCTCTGGCACATACCCCTTCCCAATCACAGCCTGCCTCTGGCCCACACCCCTTCCCAATCACAGCCTGCCTCTGGCACACACCTATTTTCAATCACAGCCTGCCTCTGGTACACACCCCTTCCCAATCACAGCCTGCCTCTGGTACACACCCCTTCCCAATCACAGCCTGCCTCTGGCACACACCCCTTCCCAATCACAGCCTGCCTCTGGCATACACCCCTTCCCAATCACAGCCTGCCTCTGGCACACACCCCTTCCCAATCACAGCCTGCCTCTGGCACATACCCCTTCTCCATCACAACCTGCCTCTGGCACATACCCCTTCCCAATCACAGCCTGCCTCTGGCACACACCCCTTCCCCACCACAGCCTGCCTCTGGCACACACCCCTTCCCAATCACAGCCTGCCTCAGGCACACACCCCTTCCCAATCACAGCCTGCCTCTGGCACACACCTCTTCCCAATCACAGCCTGCCTCTGGCACACACCCCTTCCCAATCACAGCCTGCCTCTGGCATACACCTCTCCCCAATCACAACCTGCCTCTGGCACACACCCCTTCCCAATCACAGCCTGCCTCTGGCATACACCCCTTCCCAATCACAGCCTGCCTCTGGCACACAACCCTTCCCAATCACAGCCTGCCTCTGGCATACACCCCTTCCCAATCACAGCCTGCCTCTGGCACACACCCCTTCCCAATCACAGCCTGCCTCTGGCACACACCCCTTCTCCATCACAGCCTGCCTCTGGCACATACCCCTTCCCAATCACAGCCTGCCTCTGGCCCACACCCCTTCCCAATCACAGCCTGCCTCTGGCACACACCTATTTTCAATCACAGCCTGCCTCTGGTACACACCCCTTCCCAATCACAGCCTGCCTCTGGTACACACCCCTTCCCAATCACAGCCTGCCTCTGGCACACACCCCTTCCCAATCACAGCCTGCCTCTGGCATACACCCCTTCCCAATCACAGCCTGCCTCTGGCACACACCCCTTCCCAATCACAGCCTGCCTCTGGCACACAACCCTTCCCAATCACAGCCTGCCTCTGGCATACACCCCTTCCCAATCACAGCCTGCCTCTGGCACACACCCCTTCCCAATCACAGCCTGCCTCTGGCACACACCCCTTCCCAATCACAGCCTGCCTCTGGCACACACCTATTTTCAATCACAGCCTGCCTCTGGTACACACCCCTTCCCAATCACAGCCTGCCTCTGGTACACACCCCTTCCCAATCACAGCCTGCCTCTGGCACACACCCCTTCCCAATCACAGCCTGCCTCTGGCATACACCCCTTCCCAATCACAGCCTGCCTCTGGCACACACCCCTTCCCAATCACAGCCTGCCTCTGGCACACACCCTGTCCCAATCACAGCCTGCCTCTGGCACACACCCCTTTCCAATCACAGCCTGCCTCTGGCACACACCCCTTTCCAATCACAGCCTGCCTCTGGCACACACCCCTTCCCAATCACAGCCTGCCTCTGGCACACACCCCCTCCCAATCACAGCCTGCCTCTGGCACACACCCCTTTCCAATCACAGCCTGCCTTTGGCACACACCGCTTCCCAATCACAGCCTGCCTCTGGCATACACCCCTTCCCAATCACAGCCTGCCTCTGGCACACACCCCTTCCCAATCACAGCCTGCCTCTGGCACACACCCCTTCCCAATCACAGCCTGCCTCTGGCACACACCTATTTTCAATCACAGCCTGCCTCTGGTACACACCCCTTCCCAATCACAGCCTGCCTCTGGTACACACCCCTTCCCAATCACAGCCTGCCTCTGGCACACACCCCTTCCCAATCACAGCCTGCCTCTGGCATACACCCCTTCCCAATCACAGCCTGCCTCTGGCACACACCCCTTCCCAATCACAGCCTGCCTCTGGCACACACCCTGTCCCAATCACAGCCTGCCTCTGGCACACACCCCTTCCCAATCACAGCCTGCCTCTGGCACACACCCCTTCCCAATCACAGCCTGCCTCTGGCACATACCCCTTCTCCATCACAACCTGCCTCTGGCACATACCCCTTCCCAATCACAGCCTGCCTCTGGCACACACCCCTTCCCCACCACAGCCTGCCTCTGGCACACACCCCTTCCCAATCACAGCCTGCCTCAGGCACACACCCCTTCCCAATCACAGCCTGCCTCTGGCACACACCTCTTCCCAATCACAGCCTGCCTCTGGCACACACCCCTTCCCAATCACAGCCTGCCTCCTGCATACACCTCTCCCCAATCACAACCTGCCTCTGGCACACACCCCTTCCCAATCACAGCCTGCCTCTGGCATACACCCCTTCCCAATCACAGCCTGCCTCTGGCACACACCCCTTCCCCACCACAGCCTGCCTCTGGCACACACCCCTTCCCAATCACAGCCTGCCTCAGGCACACACCCCTTCCCAATCACAGCCTGCCTCTGGCACACACCTCTTCCCAATCACAGCCTGCCTCTGGCACACACCCCTTCCCAATCACAGCCTGCCTCTGGCATACACCTCTCCCCAATCACAACCTGCCTCTGGCACACACCCCTTCCCAATCACAGCCTGCCTCTGGCATACACCCCTTCCCAATCACAGCCTGCCTCTGGCACACAACCCTTCCCAATCACAGCCTGCCTCTGGCATACACCCCTTCCCAATCACAGCCTGCCTCTGGCACACACCCCTTCCCAATCACAGCCTGCCTCTGGCACACACCCCTTCTCCATCACAGCCTGCCTCTGGCACATACCCCTTCCCAATCACAGCCTGCCTCTGGCCCACACCCCTTCCCAATCACAGCCTGCCTCTGGCACACACCTATTTTCAATCACAGCCTGCCTCTGGTACACACCCCTTCCCAATCACAGCCTGCCTCTGGTACACACCCCTTCCCAATCACAGCCTGCCTCTGGCACACACCCCTTCCCAATCACAGCCTGCCTCTGGCATACACCCCTTCCCAATCACAGCCTGCCTCTGGCACACACCCCTTCCCAATCACAGCCTGCCTCTGGCACATACCCCTTCTCCATCACAACCTGCCTCTGGCACATACCCCTTCCCAATCACAGCCTGCCTCTGGCACACACCCCTTCCCCACCACAGCCTGCCTCTGGCACACACCCCTTCCCAATCACAGCCTGCCTCTGGCACACACATCTTCCCAATCACAGCCTGCCTCTGGCACACACCTCTTCCCAATCACAGCCTGCCTCTGGCACACACCCCTTCCCAATCACAGCCTGCCTCTGGCATACACCTCTCCCCAATCACAACCTGCCTCTGGCACACACCCCTTCCCAATCACAGCCTGCCTCTGGCATACACCCCTTCCCAATCACAGCCTGCCTCTGGCACACAGCCCTTCCCAATCACAGCCTGCCTCTGGTATACACCCCTTCCCAATCACAGCCTGCCTCTGGCACACACCCCTTCCCAATCACAGCCTGCCTCTGGCACACACCCCTTCTCCATCACAGCCTGCCTCTGGCACATACCCCTTCCCAATCACAGCCTGCCTCTGGCCCACACCCCTTCCCAATCACAGCCTGCCTCTGGCACACACCTATTTTCAATCACAGCCTGCCTCTGGTACACACCCCTTCCCAATCACAGCCTGCCTCTGGTACACACCCCTTCCCAATCACAGCCTGCCTCTGGCACACACCCCTTCCCAATCACAGCCTGCCTCTGGCATACACCCCTTCCCAATCACAGCCTGCCTCTGGCACACACCCCTTCCCAATCACAGCCTGCCTCTGGCACACAACCCTTCCCAATCACAGCCTGCCTCTGGCATACACCCCTTCCCAATCACAGCCTGCCTCTGGCACACACCCCTTCCCAATCACAGCCTGCCTCTGGCACACACCCCTTCCCAATCACAGCCTGCCTCTGGCACACACCTATTTTCAATCACAGCCTGCCTCTGGTACACACCCCTTCCCAATCACAGCCTGCCTCTGGTACACACCCCTTCCCAATCACAGCCTGCCTCTGGCACACACCCCTTCCCAATCACAGCCTGCCTCTGGCATACACCCCTTCCCAATCACAGCCTGCCTCTGGCACACACCCCTTCCCAATCACAGCCTGCCTCTGGCACACACCCTGTCCCAATCACAGCCTGCCTCTGGCACACACCCCTTTCCAATCACAGCCTGCCTCTGGCACACACCCCTTTCCAATCACAGCCTGCCTCTGGCACACACCCCTTCCCAATCACAGCCTGCCTCTGGCACACACCCCCTCCCAATCACAGCCTGCCTCTGGCACACACCCCTTTCCAATCACAGCCTGCCTTTGGCACACACCGCTTCCCAATCACAGCCTGCCTCTGGCACATACCCCCTCCGCTTTACAGCCTGCATCTTGAGCACACCCCTTTCCCATCACAGCCTGCCTCTAAATTTATGAAAAGATGAGAAGAAAACTGGTCAACTGGTCGAGTTGTACAGTTTATAGGTCACATTAAAGGTGGAAACAATTCTGAAATTATTTATCTTTGACTCGTTTTTTTACATCACAGAAACCTGACATTTTACCACCCGGGGTGTGTAGACTTTTTATATCCACTGTACATATAATTAAAAGGGATGTAAAAAAGTTACTTTCTTGAAACCACAGCAATGATGTAGACATGAACAGAACACCCACCCCCAATTATCTAATTTCCTGTCTAAATGATTGGCTGATGGATTTTTACAACACAAGGTGATGATGTGATTTTAACACACAGACCCTCCCACTCAGCACTCCAACTTAGTGGAATGGCCAGCCCCAGCATTTTGGAAAGCAGAAGCAGGTAGGAGTCTGCAATAGGTCTTGGTGAAACATTTGCAATGTCTATACGTGACCTAAAAATATATATTTTTTCAATCAACAAAATTAGAGTTTCCCTTAAAATCCTTGTTGCACTTGCGCTGCCTCCTTTTGTAACCCGCCCGTGAAAGGAGATTTTGATTCTTGTCCTTTGTTCACACCAAAAAAGCCAAAAGTGCTGCTCTTCAATCCGCAGGGCAGCCGTAAAATGATCATTAGGCCTAATAAAGAGAGATATGAGCCTTTAATCAATAGAGAGTCTAAAAGCTTTGTGAGAATCCTATCTGAGGGACGCTACAGCTAATGAGCTGGAGAGAGGGAAGCGCTCGCCGTGTCCCAGCAGCCGCTATGATGAAGAGTCGTTTGCTGAAGGTTTGGTTGACCCACACAAGAAACCACAGTCACAAAAAGAGATGGCGTATCTTTGTGGTGTGAGGTTATAAATAAACACTGTGGCTTGCCTGCATGTGTGGTGATCGAAGCAAAGAGGTGATACTTGTAGATTTTATACTAAGGAGCATTTTCATTATGGCCAAATCTAAATCTACTTTTTCAGGGGAAAGATTGTGTCCAAAAATGTATTTTCTAGTTATAAGTAGGAATAAGAGAACCAAGCTGTGTTCAGTTCAAGGAATGTCCCATCTGGCTTGTATTTTAAGGAGAACACCATTCTATTTTTGTGTACTGCGTCCTTAAAAAATTGGAATAAAATGCTTTGGGCGGGGGCAGTCAGAATGACTTTTGTATGTATTGCCGGGAGCCGACAATTCATTAATAGCCGCGAGTGAGTTTTAAATGACTTTTTTTCTTTCAAAAATGAAATTTTTTGCAGGGACAGTTCTAAGCACGGGAAACATGCGCCACTTTACATGCATATCATACACACACCCCAGGTACGAAATTTAAAGGAATATTTCACTTTTATTTTTTCATTTTAAGCATTATTAAAACCACTGCTCCCGAAAAAACGGCCATTTTTAAAACTTCTTTTTGCATTGATACATGTCCCCTGGGGCAGGACCCAGGTCCCCAAACACTTTTTAGGACAATAACTTGCATATAAGCCTTTATAATTAGCACTTTAGATTTCTCCCATAGATTTTTCGAATTTGCCGCGAACACCCCAATTTGTTCGCTGTTCGGCGAACGGGCGAACAGGCAATGTTCGAGTCGAACATGAGTTCGACTCGAACTCGAAGCTCATCCCTACCAAAAGTGACTACATGAAGGCTGGAGGCTTCATTAAGAAATAGAAGCCTTTAGCCTGTAGACAGAGGTGTGTTTATAAACGTGCCTTTTATAAGAGTCACCAGATCACATCTCACATGGCTGATGGCTCTCAATCTTAACTGTCACTGATAACTCTATAGGGGAATCAGAGTGGCTCCCAATCATTTGATCAATATGTCATCCCAAAGTGACCACGTGCAGCCTGGAGGCTTCATTGAGAAATGAAAGCTTTTAGACTGCAGATGGGGATATGTTTATGAATGTGCCCTTTTTGAGAGTCACTACATCACACTTCACATGGCTGATGGCTCTCAATCTTGACTGTCATGGACAGCTCCATGTGAAGCCAGTCAGGGTGGTTCCCAATCATTTGATTATTATGTCTTTCAAAAGTGTCTACATGATGGCTGGAGGCTTCATTAAGAAATAAAAGCCCTTAGCCTGTAGATGGAGTTGTATTTATGAACGTTCCCCCTATGAGAGCCACCAGCTAACAATTGGCATGGCTGATGGTTCTTAATCTTGACTGTCACTGACAGCTTCATGGAAACCAGTTGAGTGGCTTACTATTATTCGATCGATATGTTATCCAAAAGTGACTACAAGAAGGCTGGAGGCATTATTGAGAAATAGAAGCCTTTAGCCTGTAGATAGAGGTATGTTTATAAATGCCCCCACCCACATATGAGAGCCACCAGTTGACAACTGGCATAGCTTCTCAATCATGACTGTCACTGACAGCTCCATGGGGAACCAGTTGAGCGGCTCACAATTATTTGATCAATATGTCATCCAAAAGTGATCAGACGCAGGCTGGAGGCTTCATTGAGAGATAGAATCCTTTAGCCTGTAGATGGAGATATGTTTATGAATTTTCTCCCCTATGTGAGCCACCAGATGACACTCTGAGTGGCTGGTTGCTCTCAATCTTGACCGTCACTAATAGCTCCATTGGGAACCAATCAGAGTAGCTCCCAATCATTTGCTCAATATGTCATCCAAAGTGACTACATGCATGCTGGAGATTTATTTGATACATAAAGCCTTTAGTCTGCAGAAGAGGATTGTTTATGATCAATTTCCTATGAGAACCACCAACTGATACTTCTTGTGGCTGCTGGCTCTTAATCTTGCCTGTCACTAAGAGCTCCATAGGGAACCAATCAGAGTGGCTGCCAATCATTTGTAGGGATGAGAGAACAGGGTTAAGTGGGGTCTGGTCTGGTGGGTATTTTAAAGGGAACACCATGCCATGTACTTTATCGTTAAAAAATTGTAGTAAAAAGTTACCTTATCACCTCCTCCCATGCTCGCCTCCAGGACTTCTCCAGAGCCTCTCCCATTCTCTGGAATGCTCTACCCCAATCTGTCCACCTTTCTCCTACTTTGTCCACTTTCAGACGATCCATGAAAACTCATCTTTTAAGAGAAGCCTATCTGGCCCCCGCCTAACAACTGTCCATTTATTTTCTCCATCAGAACTTCCCCCACACCTCTTGTATGTCTTGACCTTCCCTTTTAGATTGTAAGCTCTAAAGGGCAGAGCCCTGTGATTCCTCCTGTATTAAAGTGTATTGTATTTGTATTGTCTACTCTAAAGTTGTAAAGCCCTGCATAAATTGTTGGCGCTATATAAATCATGTATAATAATAATAATAATACTAAAAGGCAAAATTGAAACAAACAATTATTTATTATGTTAATTTTAGGGCAAACAAACACAATATATATTACCCAGTTTTTGGTAACGTATAAAAGATAGAGTTGCACGGAGAAAATGTTTACCCAACATGTCAAGCTATAAAATTGCATGCACCCGTAAAATGACAAGGAACTGCGGTACCCTATATTGCTGATAGGACAATCTATAAAAGCCCCTACAGGTTATCACTTTAGAGTTAACCATGACCCCTGCCTTGGATTGTCGTTCTCTTGAAAGAGCTACTGCAGTCAGTGAATCTTCGACATGTGACTCACTTCCTGGACGATCCTCAACACCTCAACTATCTTTGGTTCCAGTGGAGAAACCCAGGACGCAGAAGATTCTTTGGCAAGCTCCTCAAGAGAGCAAAGATCCAAGTCACAGACAGCAGGACCGTTACTTTTAAATTTTTCTTTTCTTTTTACATTTTTACGTTTTTTCTTTTTTTTCTTTTATTTATTTCTGCAAAAGAGTCACTTTAAATTGAAAACCTCACTCGTTTAGTGCACATTGCAGTCCAAAAAGGGACCATTAAAAGTGTAAAATGGTCAATAATCTATTTTCTCAGTTTATTCAGAGATTTCCAAGCCTTCCTGTGTGTTTTATTTATTGAGGTAATGGTTTTTTCACAGCATGTTAGGTATTTGTCAGATATCTCAGTATGTCGTCTGTTCCATGCCGCGGGGCAGGAGAGTCCGCTATCGGGACCTGTTCAGCTGATTGTGCGGACAATACCTTTAACAGAAGTCAAGTCAGCTAAGCTATTAGAGAAGTCTTTCAGATAGAGCTTTATAAGATTTTGCAAAGTTTTCGGTTAAGTTTGAGTAACTGTTAGCAATCGAAGACGCCATTCCTTTACTTCTTAGTGTGATAACAAAATGTGCCGATGTATCATCCTCAAAACTGACCCAACATTTCCCTACATCAATTTTCAAATTAAACTACGGAGGCTCTCTTTAGAACACACTGTATGTACACTGACAGAAAAGAAGAACAATTTGTACATTGTACATGTGACCCCTTCCAGTTTGGAACTGCACTCTGAGGCAATGTATGTGACCTTTCTCCTATGACAGCCACCAGCTTACACTTCATGTGGTTGATGGCTCTCAATCTTGACTGACACTGGGGAACCAGTCAGTGTGGCTCCTGGTCATGTGATCAATATATCATCCCAATGTGACGGCTTCAACCTTTAGTCTGTGTGACGGTGGGACCCTGTGCGACCTCAAAGAGTGTTGGTTTACGCCAGATTTTGTAGAGAAAGACACATTAATTAAACAGCTGTGTGTTCGGCTATTTAGTTCTGACCTGACTATGGATCAGGGCTCCACCCAACAGACAGGAAGTCTGTGCCTGGGAAGTCAGGTGGACTCTCCCATCCCTCTGAGAGGAGTCAGATGGGTGCAGCCAGAGTATGCATGTCTGCAGGAGGCAGATGTCATTGGTGAATTAAGTAAGAAGGTGCTGACCGGGAGTATGCGAGGAGACAGCTTAACTCTTGGAAACTGTTTGTTCTGAGGAGCAGACCTAAGGCCTAGGCTAAAGGCCTGAACAGCCGGATGGCAAGCGGGGAAGCCAGGAGGTAAACTGTTGAGTATGCAAGATACAGTAATGGTGGAACCCTCCTGTGAGGGCTACTGATGTATTTTTGAATTTTTTTGTGCTTTTAAATAAAAGTGGGCTACCATGCCCTTAAATATAGTTCCTGACTGGCTTGAATCACTGGAAAAACACATCTACCACGAGAGTTAACAACCCCTAAACCGACAGCTGAGCAGCCTCTGTGCACTGAAAGAAACGAGCTGCTAGTAAATAGCAGAAGCCCAGACCTGTAGGCAAGTGGTTAAATAGTGAATAGTGAGACTCACTTTCTTTCTTGCCACCAACGAACCTTGAATGTGTCCTGACGAAGCTTAACAGCGAAACGCACTATATATACACTATATATCATGTATCTTTATATATATGTTTTTTAACCCTCTTCAAATGCTTTCTATGTACCATGTACTTTTTCAATACATTTTGTAATTTCTTTCTAATATTCTCGATTGTTTACTGTGCCTTAAAAGTCCGACCTTGGGTTACCAACCTTTTTGGTACCCCCTTTTTTCCTGTTCCTCTTATCAATTACGGATTTGGCTATGTGAGTGCTTTTTTCTACAGGTCCTTCTCAAAAAATTAGCATATTGTGATAAAGTTCATTATTTTCTGTAATGTACTGATAAACATTAGACTTTCATATATTTTAGATTCATTACACACAACTGAAGTAGTTCAAGCCTTTTCTTGTTTTAATATTGATGATTTTGGCATACAGCTCATGAAAACCCAAAAATCCTATCTCAAAAAATTAGCATATCATGAAAAGGTTCTCTAAACGAGCTATTAACCTAATCATCTGAATCAACTAATTAACTCTAAACACCTGCAAAAGATTCCTGAGGCTTTTAAAAACTCCCAGCCTGATTCATTACTCAAAACCACAATCATGGGTAAGACTGCCGACCTGACTGCTGTCCAGAAGGCCATCATTGACACCCTCAAGCAAGAGGGTAAGACACAGAAAGAAATTTCTGAACGAATAGGCTGTTCCCAGAGTGCTGTATCAAGGCACCTCAGTGGGAAGTCTGTGGGAAGGAAAAAGTGTGGCAGAAAACGCTGCACAACGAGAAGAGGTGACCGGACCCTGAAGAAGATTGTGGAGAAGGACCGATTCCAGACCTTGGAGGACCTGCGGAAGCAGTGGACTGAGTCTGGAGTAGAAACATCCAGAGCCACCGTGAACAGGCGTGTGCAGGAAATGGGCTACAGGTGCCGCATTCCCCAGGTCAAGCCACTTTTGAACCAGAAACAGCGGCAGAAGCGCCTGACCTGGGCTACAGAGAAGCAACACTGGACTGTTGCTCAGTGGTCCAAAGTACTTTTTTCGGATGAAAGCAAATTTTGCATGTCATTCGGAAATAAAGGTGCCAGAGTCTGGAGGAAGACTGGGGAGAGGGAAATGCCAAAATGCCTGAAGTCCAGTGTCAAGTACCCACAGTCAGTGATGGTCTGGGGTGCCATGTCAGCTGCTGGTGTTGGTCCACTGTGTTTTATCAAGGGCAGGGTCAATGCAGCTAGCTATCAGGAGATTTTGGAGCACTTCATGCTTCCATCTGCTGAAAAGCTTTATGGAGATGAAGATTTCATTTTTCAGCACGACCTGGCACCTGCTCACAGTGCCAAAACCACTGGTAAATGGTTTACTGACCATGGTATTACTGTGCTCAATTGGCCTGCCAACTCTCCTGACCTGAACCCCATAGAGAATCTGTGGGATATTGGGAAGAGAAAGTTGAGAGACGCAAGACCCAACACTCTGGATGAGCTTAAGGCCGCTATCGAAGCATCCTGGGCCTCCATAACACCTCAGCAGTGCCACAGGCTGGTTGCCTCCATGCCACGCCGCATTGAAGCAGTCATTTCTGCAAAAGGATTCCCGACCAAGTATTGAGTGCATAACTGAACATAATTATTTGAAGGTTGACTTTTTTTGTATTAAAAACACTTTTATTTTATTGGTCGGATGAAATATGCTAATTTTTTGAGATAGGATTTTTGGGTTGTCATGAGCTGTATGCCAAAATCATCAATATTAAAACAAGAAAAGGCTTGAACTACTTCAGTTGTGTGTAATGAATCTAAAATATATGAAAGTCTAATGTTTATCAGTACATTACAGAAAATAATGAACTTTATCACAATATGCTAATTTTTTGAGAAGGACCTGTATATTCTCGCTGTTTAAATAGCCAAAAGGGGTTGGATGTAGGCTGGACTAATGAGACAGGTAATGATAACCAGGTGAGTCACTGTGGAAACAATAAGTGGCTGGTAATAAACCGACAGCTGAGCAGCACTGGAAGAAACAAGCTGCTAGTAAATAGCAGGAGCCCAGACCTGACAGAAATAAAGCCTTTAGCCTGAAGATGGGGATATCTTTATCAATGTCCGATGAGAGCCACAAGATGACACTGTGTGTGGCTTGTGGCTCTCAATCTTGACGGTCACTGACAGCTCCATAGAGAACAAGTCAGGGTGGCTCCTGTTCAGTCGTATTGAACGCGTTTTCAGTGTGTTTGGGGGGGGGGGGGGGCAAAAACACTTATCCCTCGTCAGGGCTACAAAATAAAAAATAAAATTTGGTAATAAGAATAGATTTACATGAATAATACAGTAAATATTGCTATGCCCTGTACACACGATCGGATTTCCGATGGAATAAAATCCGATGGAATTTTCCGTCGGAATTCCGATGAAGCTGACTTCCATCAGTCTTGCATACACACCATCAGACAAAATTCCGACCGTCCAAAACACGGTGACGTAAAACACTCCGACGACCCAAGAAAAATGAAGTTCAATGCTTCTGAGCATGCGTCGACTTGATTCTGAGCATGCGTGGGTTTTTTCTCCGTTGGAGTTCCACACAGACGATCGGAATTTGCTATTGTTTTTTTTTTTTTCCATCGGAAAAATTTAAAACATGTTCTATTTTTTTACACAGATGGAAAAAAGTCAGATAGGGCCCATACACGATCGGTTTGTCCGATGAAAAAAGTCCATCGGACTTTTTTCATCGGAAAAAACGAATGTGTGTACAGGGCATTAGTTGTGTATCAAGTAGTAGTGCAATCATAAATAAATAAATAATAATATTTTTTTAAATCACATACCGTATATACTCGAGTATAAGCCGACCCGAATATAAGCCGAGGCACCTAATTTTACCACAAAAAACTGGGAAAACTTATTGACTCGAGTATAAGCCTAGGGTGCCCATCTGCATGCCTCACTGTGCCTCACTTTGCCTCACTGTGTCCATGTGCATGCCTCACTGTGCCCATGCCTCACTGTGTCCATGGCTCACTGTGTCCATGCCTCACTGTGTCCATGCCTCACTGTGCCCATGCCTCACTGTGCCCATGCCTCACTGTGTCCATGCCTCACTGTGTCCATGCCTCACTGTGCCCATGCCTCACTGTGCCCATGCCTCACTGTGTCCATGACTAGACTGACGTTTAACATGGGAGTCTATGGAAGGGGTCCCCGGCTTTTAAAAATCGGTGCTCCCCGGCCGTAGGTCCCCCAGACAACAATCTTTGTCCACTTGTAGAGGAGAAATGGGGCTACATGTGTGCTAAGTTTCGGGTCCAGGGGACCTACGACCGGCCGGTACCGGGTCCCCAATTCCAGGAGATCAGGCACATAAAGGTGACTCGAGTATAAGCCTAGAGGGGCTTTTTCAGCACAAAAAAAATGTGCTGAAAAACTCGTCTTATACTCGAGTATATACGGTAAATGGAAATGATATGCATAAAATAATGAACTGCACATAAATGAAAGCAACATATAAGGAAAGAATAGTAATATCCATAAAGGCAATAAAAAAAAAAACTGCTAAGGTAGTAATACAGAGAAATCTTTAGTATGTCTTTCTGGAGCACAGCCAGCAGACAGCTGCTACAGGGAAGTTGGTTATATCCCTCCTCACTATGAGGCCTCAAAGCAGCCCACTGAGCATACTGTAAATGTTTCTCCATATAACAAACACAATCTTCTATCCTCTTTTTTATTTTAAATACACTATATTTCCAAAAGTATTGGGACGCCTGCCTTTACACGCACATGAACTTTAATGGCATCCCAGACTTAGTCCGTAGGGGTCAATATTGAGTTGGCCCACCCTTTGCAGCTATAACAGCTTCACCTCTTCTGGGAAGGCCGTCCACAAGGTTTAGGAGGGTGTCTATGGGAATGTTTGACCATTGTTCCAGAAGCGCATTTATGAGGTCAGGCGCTGATGTTGGATGAGAAGGCCTGGCTCACAGTCTCCACTCTAATTCATCCCAAAGGTGTTCTATCAGGTTGAGGTCAGGACTCTGTGCAGGCCAGTTAAGTTCCTCCACCCCAAACTCGCTCATCCATGTCTTTATGGACCTTGCTTTGTGCACTGGGTCGCAGTCATGTTGGAACAGGAAGGGACCGTCCCCAAACTGTTCCCACAAAGTTGGGAGCATGAAATTGTCCAAAATGTCTTGGTATGCCGACGCCTTAAGAGTTCCCTTCACTGGAACTAAGGGGCCAAACCCAACCCCTGAAAAACAAACCCCCCCCACACCATAATCCCCCCTTAACCAAATGATTTGGACCAGTGCACAAAGCAAGGTCCATAAAGACATGGATGAGAAAGTTTGGGGTGGAGGAACTTGACTAGCCTGCACAGAGTCCTGAACCTCAACCCAAAACCTTTGGGATGAATTAGAGTGGAGACTGCGAGCCAGGCCTTCTCATCCAACATCAGTGCCTGACCTCACAAATGCTCTTCTGGAAGAATGGTCAAACCTTCCCATAGACACCCTCCTAAACCTTGTGGACGGCCTTCCCAGAAGAGTTGAAACTGTTTATGTATTTATTTAATCTTTTTTTTTTTATTTGTTTATTTTATCAAATATTTATGTATTTATTCAACCACTTAAGCCCCGGACCATTTGGCTGGCCAAAGACCAGGCCACTTTTTGCGATTCGTCATTGCGCCGCTTTAACCGACGATTGCGCAGTTGTGCGATGTGGCAACCAAACAAAATTGACGTCCCACAAATAGAGCTTTCTTTTTGTGCTATTTGATCACCTTTTTTACTTTAATATAATAAATAATGCCCAAAAAATATATAAAAAAAACAATTTTTTCCCTCAGTTTAGGCCGATACGTATTCTTCTACATATTTTTGGTAAAAAAAAATAGCAATAAGCGTTTATTGATTGGTTTACGCAAAAGTTATAGCGTCTACAAAATAGGGGATAGTTTTATGGCATTTTTATTAATATTTTATTTTATTACTAGTAATGGCGGCGATCAGCGATTTTTATCGTGACTACGACATTATGGCGGACACATCGGACACTTTTGACACCATTTTGGGACCATTGTCATTTTGACAGCGACCAGTGCTATAAAAATGCACTGATTACTGTAAAAATGACACTGGCAGTGAAGGGGTTAACCTGTAGGGGGCGCTGAAAGGGTCAAGTGTGTCCTAGGGAGTGATTCTAACTGTTAGGGGGCGTAGCTACGAGTGACACGTCACTGATCGCTGTTTCCGATGACAGGGGAGATGTTGTGTTTACACTGACATCTCCCCGTTCTTCAGCTCTGTGACCCGATCGCGGGACACCGGCGGACATCGAGTCCGCAGCTCCCGCGGGCAGGGTCACGAGCGTGCCGCCGGCGGTGCGCGCAACCACATGGTGGCAAATTAAAGGGGACGTACCTGTACGTCCATTTGCCCAGCCGTGGCCATTCTGTCGACGTAAATCTTCGTGCGGCGGTCCTTAAGTGGTTAATCTATTTATATTTATTTGTTTTTTTTATATCTTTATTGACTTAAATTATGTATTTGTTTATTTTATCTATTTGTATGTATTTATTTACTTATTCAATTTATTTGCATTTGTTTATTTTATCTATTTATTTAATATATTTATGTGCATTTGTTTATTTTATCTATTATTTATTTATGTATTTATTTAATCTATTTACTTTTGTTTGTTTATTTTATCTATTTTTTATTTATTTATTTATTTATTTTAATTGGTCAATGATTTTTATTTCTGCTTTACTCGTAGTATGCCAGTTTTTTTTCACGAGCTTATAATGTGGATTTGGTTTATCCTGCATTTTAAATGTTGCCTCGCGTATCGGTTACGGTGCGGAACACGGAGTCACGTCCGGCTTGAACGGATCAATGTCTGCCAAGACTGGACACAGAACACAGAAACACTTGATTAATCACCCCGGTGCGTATAAAGCTGAGGAAAAGCGACGATCCAGCGCCCCCCCCCCCCCGACCGACTCGTTTGCTGGCAAAGCATGTTTAACATCCCTGACACAACTCGGCGTAAACACGTTTTGATGAATCTTCCAGATTAAACCTACAGACACGAGCCGCTGACACCGTACCTAGACCTAATAAATTTGTATTTAACAAGACAAGATGCAGGTATATGGAGGCGATCGATGTCCAATCAATACGTTTAATCAAGTAGTCAATAGTTCAGGCCTTTAATGGAAGCGTTTTTTTAATTTTTTTTTTCATTTGGTAGCGGCGACGAAACACGTAGAAGGTTTTTCGCCTCTCTGATAAGTTTTTCCAATATGTCAAGTAAATAAATTGAAAGGGGGGAGGAGGAGGGAACTTGACATTTTGTCAACCCGGGGAAAGTGAAAAAAAAAAAAACTAATAATTGTACCGTTTATAGATCGAAGGTGAAATCCAAGAACTGTATTAGCAAACACACGTGTGTATCTGGGAATTAGAGACTTCGAAAGTCGCATGTTGGAACATGGATTTTCCTAAGTTCTGAGCAAAGTTTAAGCCAGTGGTGTGGTTTGTTCTTAAGAATTGCGGAATAGACCTTTTTTTTTATTTTATTTTTAGAAAGAACGAATAGATAAATAATAAAATTGACCTCCGGGGAAAAAAATGGTCAAACCGCGTTCCAACGCAATTGTGTAACATCCTAAGAAAGGTTCAAAAAGAATCCAAAAATTTTGGCTTCTGTTCATCAACAGGGATGAGCAAACCAGGCAAAGTTCAGTTCACTGGAGGTCCCCTGAACCTGGTGGGATATCTGCGAACCCTGGTCATAGCGCCAAAACCCTATTGAAGTCTGTAGGGGGCGGATCTTATGATTTTGTTTTTTCCTGGTCTTTTTTGACCTCCAGGGGAAAAAATGGTCAAACCGCGTTCCAACATAATTGTGTAACATTCTAGAAAGGTTCAAAAATAAACCAAAATGTTGGCTTCTGTCCATCAACAGGGATGAGCAAACCAGGCAAAGTTCAGTCCACAGGAGGTCCCCTGAACCTGGTGGGATATCTGCGAACCCCGGTCATAGCGCCAAACCCCTATTGATGTCTGTAGGGGGCGGATCTTATGATTTTTTTCTTTCCTGGTCTTTTTTGACCCCTGGGGAAAAAATGGTCAAACCGCATTCCAACGCAATTGTGTAACATCCTAAGAAAGGTTCAAAAATAATCCAAAAATGTTGGCTTCTGTTCATCAACAGGGATGAGCAAACCAGGCAAAGTTCAGTTCACTGGAGGTCCCCTGAACCTGGTGGGATATCTGCGAACCCCGGTCATAGCGCCAAACCCTATTGAAGTCTGTAAGGGGCGGATCTTATGTTTTTTTTTTTTCTGGTCTTTTTTGAACTTCGGGCAAAAAGTTGTCAAACCGCGTTCCAACACAAATGTGTAACATCCTAAGAAAGGTTCAAAAATGATCCAAAATGTTGGCTTCTGTTCATCAACAGGGATGAGCAAACCAGGCAAAGTTCAGTTCACAGGGGGTCCCCAGAACATGGTGGGATGTAGCAAGGGTCTCTAAACTATGGTCCTCCAGTTGTTCAGAAACTACAATTCCCATTATGCCTAGTCATGTTGGTGAATGTCAAAGTTTTACAATGCCTCATGGGATGTGTAGTTCCGCAACAGCTGGAGGGCCGTAGTTTGGAGATCCCTGGTCCACTGAACCTGGCGGGATGTCTGCAAACCCCGGTCATAGCACCAAACCCTATTGAAGTCTGTAGAGGGTGGATCTTATGATTTTTTTTTTCCCGGTCTTTTTTGACCCCTGGGGAAAAAATGGTCAAACCACATTCCAACGCAATTGTGTAACATCCTAAGAAAGGTTCAAAAATAATACAAAAATGTTGGCTTCTGTTCATCAACAGGGATGAGCAAACCAGGCAAAGTTCAGTTCACAGGAAGGTCCCCTGAACCTGGTGGGATGTCTGTGAACCCCCGGTCATAGCGCCAAACCCTATTGAAGTCTGTAGGGGGTGGATCTTATGATTTTTTTTTTCCTGGTCTTTTTTGACCCCTGGGGAAAAAATGGTCAAACCGCGTTCCAACATAATTGTGTAACATTCTAGAAAGGTTCAAAAATAAAACAAAAAGTTGGCTTCTGTCCATCAACAGGGATGAGCAAACCAGGCAAAGTTCAGTTCACAGGAAGGTCCACTGAACCTGGTGGGATATCTGCGAACAAGGATCTCCAAACTATGGCCCTCCAGTTGTTCAGAAACTACAATTCCCATCATGCCTAGTCATGTTGATGAATGTCAGAGTTTTACAATGCCTCATGGAATGTGTAGTTCCGCAACAGCTGGAGGGCCGTAGTTTGGAGATCCCTGTCTGCAAACGCCGGTCATAGCGCCAAACCCTATTGAAGTCCCTAGGGGGAGGATCTTATGATTTTTTTTCCTGGCCTTTTTTGACCTCCGGAGAAAAAATGGTCAAACCGCACTCCAACACAATTGTGTAACATTCTAGAAAGGTTCAAAAATATTCCAAAAAGTTGGCTTCTGTTCATCAACCGCCCATTTTGATGTCACTTCCAGGTGCCTCCTTTCCATGCTTGCTCTGACAGAGACAGTGCTTCACACCGATGGTCGGCTGGACTTTCATCTGCAGCTGTACAAACACGCAGGAGGCATCCCGTTGGACGCTATGGACTGATCGATGAGCTTTCCTATCACACCCATCTTGTAAGTGTTTTTAACCGCTCTTGTCATTAAAACCACTTCCCGCCTGCCATATAGCAGAATGACGGTCGCAAAGTGGCTAAGTTACCCTGATTGGGCGTCATATGACGTCCAGAAGGCTAGGCCTCTCGCATGCCCGCGAGGGTGCGCAGCGCGACGATCGGTAGTGCGAAGTGTCGTTCTGACACACCGCATCTCAGATCCCAGTAAAGAGCCTATGATGTACGCTTTTTACCATGTGATCAGCTGTGTCCAATCATAGGTGATCACATGGTAGCTATGAAGTGCAGTTTATTGGATTTTCCTCTGACAAGGCGCGAGTACACGAGAGCCGAAAAGCAGCTCTCCTGACAGGGGGGGTCTGCGCTGATAGTCAGCGCATTGATTATCAGTGCAGACCCATCAAGGATGCCCACTAGAGTCCACCAGGGATGCCAACCCCGTGCCCACCAGGGATGCCAACCTGTGCCCACCAGGGATGCAAATCAGTGTCCATCAAGGATGCCAATCAATGCCCATCAGGGATGCCAATTAGTGCCCATCAGTAATGCCTGTCAGTGCCTCCTCATCAGTGCTGCCTTTTAGTACCATCTATCAGTGCCCATCAGTGCCAATCAGTGCCGCCCATCAGTGCCCATCAGTGCTGCCTATGCTTGCCCATCAGTGCTGCCTATGCGTGCCCATCAGTGTGGCCTATCAGTGCCACCTATCAGTGCCCATTAGTGCCACCTATCAGTGCCCATCAGTGCTGCCTATGTGTGCCCATCAGTGCGGCCTATCAGTGCCACCTATCAGTGCCCATCAGTGCCACCTATCAGTGCTGCCAATGCATGCCCATCAGTGCGGCCTATCAGTGCCACCTATCAGTGCCCATCAGTGCTACCTATAAGTGCCTATCAGTGTCATCTATGAGTGCCCATCAGTGCCGCCTATCAGTGCCCATCAGTGCTGCATATTAGTGCCGCCTCATCAGTGCCCTTCAGTGCCGCCTCATCAGTGCCCATCAGTGAAGGATAAAACTTACTTATTTACAATATTTTATAACACAAAGAAAAACTTTTTATTTTTTTAAAGCGCCCCGCTAGCGGCCGAAATGCGCCGCAAATCCGCCCATAGCGTCAGCGGTAAAAATAGCAGAGTTTTACCGCCGACGCTATGGGTGGCTCAGTGTGAAGGGGCTCTAATGACACTGGTTGGGAAGCGTTTAAACATCAGGGCCGATCAAAGGGTTGACTGTGTGCCTAGCCAGTGTTTGTGTACTGTGGGGAGGTGCTTTTACTAGGGGAAGAGATTAAATTTTCAGGGACAAAAATGTAATCTCTTTCCTCCTGTCAGACCGCCGTTCTGCCTATCTGCTAAATGATTGGCAGGTGCTGGCGGACATCGAGTCGGGGGTACCCACCTCTGGGCTCCCGCACTGTGTGATCTTCATGTTTCTCTCTGTACAGGTTTCTTGACTTTTTTAAAAAAAAATAAGACCCCCTTTCAGACTGGAGGCATTTTTCAGGCGTTTTTCCGCCGACGCCCCCGCGCTCTCACGGTGAAAGGGCTCTAAAAACAAGGGAAGTAGTGTAGCCCATCCTCCAAAATGTACCATTTCTAGATTTGAGGGTATATTCCCTATACCCAAAGCTTCTTCCAAAATAAAGTACTTCAAGGGTGAGGCTTCTCCTCAAGGGTGTGACCTCACTTACAAGGTGGAGCTTTTCTTCAAGGGTGTGGCTTCCCCTCAAGGGTGTGACCTCACTTCCAAGGTGGAGCTTTTCTTCAAGGGTGGGGCTTCTCCTCAAGGGTGTGACCCCACTTCCAAGGTGGAGCTTTTCTTTAAGGGTAGGGCTTCTCCTCAAGGGTGTGACCTCACTTCCAAGGTGGAGCTTTTCTTCAAGGGTGTGGCTTCACTCCAAGAGCAAGACTCCAAACACCAATCCAGTGAGCATTAAAGACCCAATGTTGGATCAACCCATACCATATTCTCAATAGGGGACGGTACAAATTTGCTTATTTTATATATGTAATAAAGAAAAAAAATGTTTCTTTAAATAGAGATATAGATTCCCAATAATACATAATCCTATATTAGCAGCCAACTTGGGCCCTCTCCATTTTTGAACCAATGTTACAACAACCCACCTGGGGGCTAATATTGATGTCTGCTTTTATAATTATATACATGCCATCGACAGGCTGTAAAAACCATGGCTCTGAACATTACATAATATCACAATAGACGTCGGGGGCGGTGATATTAATGAGACTTCCCTAGAAGTGCATTGCATCTGTATTTAATGAAATAGTTTGTGCGTTAATCCATTTTAATGGGAGACGCGATATTGGCTGCTCCTACGGGTGTCATTGATAATGGTGATTTAGGCTGGGTATTTAGGCGATTAATAATTAATATTGATTAGTATACTAGTTTTTAGCTGTGGGACATGTAGTTTATTGATTAATAAATAAGACTTTAAATCACTAGTAACACAGGGACATCAACCAGGCAATCTATCGGAAGTGGGGAGAGGCCCGTCTACAACCGAAGAGGAAGGAAAAGACTTCCAATGTTCTCATAGAGAAAAAAAAATATTTTACAGTTTAACATTGTATTTTATATTTATATATTTCTTTAAATTAGATTTACATTACATTTATATTTTACATTACATGACATTTACATTGTTATATTACTTTATTAATATATACATTATTTTATTGATTATTTCTGTTTTTTATATTCTTATTCTTATTGTTATTATTATTATTATTGTTATTTTTATTGTATTATTTACTTTATTTTTTACATTACATTATTTTTATCATTATTATTATTACTATTTTATTGCATTATTTCCTTTTATTGTTTTTTTTAATATTTATTATTATTATTATTATTATTAGTATTATTATTATTATTATTATTATTATTTTATTATTATTATTATTATTGTTATTTTATTGTAATATTTACTTTATTATTTACATTACATTATTATTATCATTATTATTATTACTATTGTATTGTTTTATTTCCTTTTATTGATTATTTATTTTTTATATTATTATTATTTATTATTTTTACATCACATTATTTATATCATTATTATTACTATTTTATTGTATGATTTCCTTTTGTTGATAATTTATTTTTTTATATTTATTATTATTATTATTATTATTAATATTATTTACTGTATTTATTTTTATTATTATTATTATTGTTATTTTATTGTAATATTTACTTTATTATTTACATTTCATTATTATTATCATTATTATTACTATTGTATTGTTTTATTTCCTTTTATTGATTATTTCTTTTTTTATATTTCTTCTTCTTCTTCTTCTTCTTCCACCTCCCTGTAGTATGTCCGCAGTCTCTGTCCACCTCCTGTAGTATGTCCACAGTCTCTCCAGTGTCCACCTCCCTGTAGTATGTCCGCAGTCTCTCCAGTGTCCACCTCCCTGTAGTATGTCCGCAGTCTCTGTCCACCTCCTGTAGTATGTCCACAGTCTCTCCAGTGTCCACCTCCCTGTAGTATGTCCGCAGTCTCTCCAGTGTCCACCTCCCTGTAGTATGTCCGCAGTCTCTGTCCACCTCCTGTAGTATGTCCACAGTCTCTCCAGTGTCCACCTCCCTGTAGTATGTCCGCAGTCTCTCCAGTGTCCACCTCCCTGTAGTATGTCCGCAGTCTCTGTCCACCTCCTGTAGTATGTCCACAGTCTCTCCAGTGTCCACCTCCCTGTAGTATGTCCGCAGTCTCTCCAGTGTCCACCTCCCTGTAGTATGTCCGCAGTCTCTGTCCACCTCCTGTAGTATGTCCACAGTCTCTCCAGTGTCCACCTCCCTGTAGTATGTCCGCAGTCTCTCCAGTGTCCACCTCCCTGTAGTATGTCTGCAGTCTCTGTCCAACTTCTGTAGTGTGTCCGCAGTCTCTGTCCACCTCCTGTAGTGTGTCCGCAGTCTCTGTCCACCTCCTGTAGTGTGTCCGCAGTCTCTGTCCAACTCCTGTAGTGTGTCCGCAGTCTCTGTCCACCTCCTGTAGTATGTCCGCAGCCTCTGTCCACCTCCTGTAGTGTGTCCGCAGGCTCTGTCCACCTCCTGTAGTATGTCCGCAGTCTCTGTCCACCTCCTGTAGTGTGTCCGCAGGCTCTGTCCACCTCCTGTAGTATGTCCGCAGTCTCTGTCCACCTCCTGTAGTGTGTCCGCAGTCTCTGTCCACCTCTTGTAGTGTGTCCGCAGTCTGTGTCCACTTCCTGTAGTGTGTCCGCAGTCTCTGTCCCCCTCCTGTAGTATGTCCACAGCCTCTGTCCACCTCCTGTATCGTGTCTGCAGTCTCTGTCTACTTCCTGTATCGTGTCCGCAGCCTCTGACCATCTCTTGTCATGTCTACAGTCTCTGAGGGGATCCTAGAAAGGAGTCAAGAGTGGGAGTGCCGCCGGGATGGGGGTTACGGCCCAGGAAGAAACACACGTGTGGACTGGGGAGAGGAGATCAGAGCCACCAAGCTGGAGCCGTCTGACTGAGCCCCACACTGTGCACCTGGGAGGAGGTAAGTGACTGTGCCGCCAGGCCATTCTGAGGGGGGGGGGGGGTCACTGATGTAAGAAGGTGAATGAATACAATAATGTAAGGGGGCACTGATATAAAAGTTTCCCCCTTATATTAGTACCCCCCCCCTTACCTTAGTGTTATCACTCTGTGGAAGGTGGTCTCTATTCACCAGAGCTCCCCTCCACATCAGAGTTCCCCCTTACATCATGATCTGCAGCGTTCCCCTTTACATAAGAGTTCCCTTGCACTGTAAGGGGGATCCCTGCAGACTCTGATGTAAGTGGGAACTCTGTGCTGGCTGGGTTATAGTATCCTAACCTTCATATAAATTGAAAAATATGTTTTTTTACTTTTGTTTAACTTAAACACATTGATATTAGCATTAGCTGTGTTTTTATCGTTGAAATATTGATATTTGCACTGTTTAGCACTAAAAACAGTAATTTTAGGTACTGTTTTGCAGTGTCAGTAAAAAATGCGGCTCTGCCAGTAATCTTCATTATTTTTGCCAGTAAGAAATTGGTGCAGTACACAAATTTTGGCATCCTTGCCAGTAAATTTCACTTCAGGGGGTTGGCAACACTGGACGGAGCCATCTATGGGGGGTGATGTCACCACTCCTCATAGCATGACACAATCTGACACCTTGACTTTAAATACTGGCTGCAGCAGAGGCAGTAGCCATGAGTGAACGCTGGCAAGGTGTGTACAATTGGGTCTACTGTTCTCTCTAGAAGGACAGACATCTATGGGTGCGATGCCACTACTCCTCATAGTATTCAACACCTTCAATTTAAATGCCGGCTGAAGCGAATGCAATACAGGAGTCATAAGTGAGTGTTGGTAAGATGACTACAACTGGGTCTGCTGTTCACTCCAGAAGGTTGAAGCCATTGAAGCCATTCAACACCTTGAAATTAAATACTTGGTGCAGCAGCCATGAGTGAGTGCTGGTAAAGTGTCTACAACTGGGTCTGCTCTTCTCTTCAGAAGGACAGAGTTATCTATGGGAAGTGAGGTCACCTCTCCTCGTCGCTAACAACACCACACAACACCAATTTAAATCCCTACTTCAGTGGAGAGTCATGAGTGAGTGCTGGAAAGGTGTCTACAACTGGGTCTGCTCTTCTGTCAAGAAGGATGGAACCATCTATCGGGAGGGATGTCAAGACAGAAGCCATCAGTGAGTGTTGGCAAGGTGTCTACTACTGGGTCTGTTGTTCTGTTCAGAAAGATGAAGCCATGCATGGGGAGTGATGTCACCCCTTCTCATAGTATCCAATGCCATCTGATACCTTGAATTTAAATACTGACTGCAGCGAAGGCAGGAGCCATGAGTGAGCGCTGGTAAGAGGTCTACGACCAGGTCTACTGTTCTTTCTTGAAGGACGGAGCCATCTATAAGTGGTGATGTCACCACTCCTCATAGCATCCAACACCATCCAACACCTTGAAATTAAATACTTGGTGCAGCAGAGGCAGCAGCCATGAGTGAGTGCTGGTAAAGTGTCTACAACTGGGTCTGCTCTTCTCTTCAGAAGGACAGAGTTATCTATGGGAAGTGAGGTCACCACTTCTGGTCGCTAACAACACCACCCACCACCCAACACCAATTTAAATCCCTACTTCAGTGGAGAGTCATGAGTGAGTGCTGGAAAGGTGTCTACAACTGGGTCTGCTCTTCTGTCAAGAAGGATGGAACCATCTATCGGGAGGGATGTCAAGACAGAAGCCATCAGTGAGTGTTGGCAAGGTGTCTACTACTGGGTCTGTTGTTCTGTTCAGAAAGATGAAGCCATGCATGGGGAGTGATGTCACCCCTTCTCATAGTATCCAATGCCATCTGATACCTTGAATTTAAATACTGACTGCAGCGGAGGCAGGAGCCATGAGTGAGCTCTGGTAAGAGGTCTACGACCAGGTCTACTGTTCTTTCTTGAAGGACGGAGCCATCTATAAGTGGTGATGTCACCACTCCTCATAGCATCCAACACCACCCAACACCAATTTAAATCCCTACTGCAGTGGAGAGTCATGAGTGAGTGCTGGAAAGGTGTCTACAACTGAGTCTGCTCTTCTGTCAAGAAGGATGGAACCATCTATCGGGAGTTACATAGTTACATAGTTACATAGTAGGCAAGGTTAAAGTCCATCAAGTCCAACCTATGTGTGCGATTAAGAAAAAATATGGTTGCGCTAACCCTAATAAGAATGTCACAACTAAAATGAATTAGTGCAAAAACATAGTAGACAATAACATAAAATAATAGTGCAATAGTGAACAATGATACAGTTGTCCTTAAGTGAATAGTGGTGACTGGACGCTCGATATAGAAAAAAGAGCGATACTAAAGACACTAAAGATATGAAAGAAGTCCAAAACTTGATGAAATGAACCCTAGACAAGGCTTACAGTCTTTGGAAGGGATCCAACCATGCATTCATACGGTAACACAATTTGGAAATATGCACCCGTGCAACATAAAAAAGTCTGTAGTGAAGAAAAATTTCCCTGAAGAAATCTTCTCATTTGCAGGAAGCCAAGAAATCCACCACCAAGTGAGATAAGGTAATGCCTGCTTACCAGAACTCCAGGACCCCCCACTACAGAGGATCACAAGAAGCAGGGGTGTCCAAACTTTTTTTTAAAGAGGGCCAGATTTGATGAAATGAACATGCGTGAGAGCCGAACATTTTGCCCGACATTCTTTGAACCATTAAAAGTCTTTCTAAGTGTGTTCGTCGGAGCACTAATACACTGCCCAACAAGAATTCTCTTGCCTTTGTGGCTGTGTGTGGCGAAGAGATGAGGTCAGGCGTGTTATTTGTATATATATATATATATATATATATATATATATATATATATATATATATATATACATACACACACGCACAGAGATATATATATATATATATATATATATATATATATATATATATATATATATATATATATATATATCTTCTGTGGCCTCAACCAATCCCTAAATGCCGCTCAGGACTAAGGATGAGCTCGGGCGTGTTATTTGGTTATACCGTATTAATCGGCGTATAACACGCACCTTCACTTTAGGAGGGAAGTTTCAGGAATTTTTATTTTATTTTAAATAAAGAACTGTGGATTAAAATAAGGGTCAGTGCCCATCAATGCTGCCTAATCAGTGCCCATCTGCAGCCTCACCATTGCCATGAATGCGGCCTCTCCATTGACATGAGTGCAGCCTCACCATTGCCATCAGTGCAGCCTGAACGATGCCCATCTTCAGCCTCGCAGGGGACGGGGGGGGGGGGCAGGCGAGACGATCGCCAACAGATTACATACAGGAGAATCTCCTGTTTACACAGCAGCCTCTTTAATACAATGTCCCGCCTCCTATGATAGAAAGAAGAGTCGTCCAATGGCTGCCAATGAGACAGGACTTTTACAGATGCCGCCGAGTAAACAGGAGATTCTCCTGTATGTAATCTGACGGCACTCGTCCCCCCCCCCTCCCCTCCGAGGCAGCGCCGATAAATACAGTATATATCCTTTGTGGCCCTGGGGGCCGGACTTTGGACATGCCTGCTTTAGATAAATATGGATAATCCCATCCAGATGGCATCAGAGTGGATCCAGCCCCAAAACAGCGTATGGCATGGTAATTCAATGGATCCCAGATTCACATGTGAAGAAATGGGAGACTCCCATAGTGTAAAACAGTCTGGTTTATTAAAATGGTTAAAAGATAATCACACTTACAGATTTGTAGTGGAAATAAAGCCTAAAGCCTGCGGTCCCGGCCGGACACACGCAGGCAAACCCGTCCTGACTGAATGGAGGTAGGTGGTGACGTCAACGTGCCGCTCCGTTACGCCCCGGGAGTTACATAGTTACATAGTAGGCAAGGTTAAAGTCCATCAAGTCCAACCTATGTGTGTGATTATATGTCAGTATTACATTGTATATCCCTGTATGTTGTGGTCGTTCAGGTGCTTATCTAATGCCGCGTACACACGATCATTATTCACGGCGGTTAAAAAACCGCTGTGAATAATGACATTAAAAATGAGGGAACAGCTTGTTCCCCACACACGGTCGTTTTTCACGTAATTTTTTCTCTTGTCGAGAAAAACGACCGTCTGTGGGCTCCGCGGCAGTGTTTCCCTATGGGAAAACTGCAGCGGAAACAATGTCGAAAAAAACGACGAGAAAAATTAGAACATGTTCTAATTTTTCTCGTCGATTTTAATGCCGTTTTTCTCGTCGAGAAAAACGACAAAATGCCCACAGACTATCGTTTTTCTCGTCAAATGGAAAAAATGTAGTTTTTCTCGATGAGAAAAACGGTCGTGTGTACACGGCATAATAGTTTTTTGAAATCATCGATGCTCCCCGCTGAGACCACCGCCTGTGGAAGGGAATTCCACATCCTTGCCGCTCTTACAGTAAAGAACCCTCTACGCAGTTTTAGGTTAAACCTCTTGTCTTCTCATTTTAGCGAATGGTCGCGTGTCTTATTAAATTCCCTTACGCTGAAACGTTTTCTCCCTATTGTGGGGTCACCAGTACGGTATTTATACATTGAAATCATATCCGGTCTCAAGCGTCTCTTCTCCAGAGAGAATAAGTTCAGTGCTCACAACCTTTCCTCATAACTAATATCCTCCAGACCCTTTATTAGTTTTAGTTGATTATACGCTGCGCTTTGGAATACTACACAATAAATGCATACTAAAGGTTAAAACAAACACATGTAGTGTTAATGTCATGCACTGAAGCACCTGGTACATGTGAATACCCCGTTGGGGGGTTGTTTCTATTTGTTTAATAAAACTTTTAAAGTGATATTACACTATTATTACGCTATTGAGGCTTTTTATTCCCCATTATTCCTGAGATACTGCGTGAGAAGCCCAGGATCTTGTTACCATTTTAGAACCCAGGGGTGGTTCACAAGCGTGTATAGACTGAGCGTAATTGCCAAGTCACACGCCCCAAGGTGAGCATTAAACTACTTGAGAGCCGGGCCATAGACAAATGACGGCCTCAAGGTGGCTCTACAAATCCGGGAGGCCATCAATTGACGGCCTTGGCTCCTCCGGCCGCTGGGGGACGCGCGAGCGGCGCACGGCGCGTCACAGAAGAAATGCCGATGCGCGTGCCTGGCGGCCGCGATGTCCGCCAGGCACCCGCGATCGGCCGGTACACAGACAAGGACGTGGATCTCTGTGTGTAAACACAGAGATCCACGTCCTGTCAGGGAGAGGAGACCGATGCTCTCGCATCTGATAGACGCGAGTGGGGAAAAGCCGATCACCGGCTCTTCCTGTTTACATCGTGATCAGCCGTGATTGGACACGGCTGATCACGTGGTAAAGAGTCTCCGTCAGAGACTCTTTACCTAGATCGGTGTTGCGGGGTGTCAGACTGACACACTACAACAACGGTCGCTGCGATGTGCGCCCCCAGGGGCGCGCAGCGGCTCAATATCCTGAAGACGTCATATGACGTCCGGTCAGGATATTGAAACCACTTTTACGCCATCATTTTGCTATATGGCGGGCGGCAAGCGGTTAAACCTCATTTGCCATGTAGTTGCCACCCCATTCATTTGTTCAGATCTTCTTGCAAGGTTTCCACATCCTGCGGAAAAGTTAGTGCCCTACTTAGCTTAGTATCATTCGCAAATACAGAGATTGAGCTGTTTACCCCATCCTCCAGGTCGTTTATGAACAAATTAAATAGGATTGGTCCCAGGACAGAACCCTGGGGGACCCCGCTACCCACCTGACCATTCCGAGTACTCCCCATTTATCACCATGCCTCACTATGTCCATGCCTCACTGTGCCCATGCCTCACTGTGCCCATGCCTCACTGTGCCCATGCCTCACTGTGCCCATGCCTCACTGTGTCTATGCCTCACTGTACCCATGCCTCACTGTGTCCATGCCTCACTGTGTCCATGACTAGACTGACGTTTAACATGGGAGTCTATGGAAGGGGTGCCCGGCTTTAAAAAAATCGTTGCTCCCCGGCCGTAGGTCCCCCGGACAACAATCTTTTCACAGTTGTAGAGGAAGAGTGAGGCTACATGTGTGCCAAGTTTGGGGTCCAGGGAACTTACGGCCGGCTGGTACCGGGTCCCCAAAAATCCGGGAGATCAGGCGCAAAAAGGTGACTCGAATATAAGCCGAGGGGGGCATTTTCAGCACAAAAAAATGTGCTGAAAAACTCGGCTTATACTCGAGTATATACGGTACTTCCCGGACTAAGATGCTGGCTCAGAGATGACACAATCTCGGTTCCTGTGCAGTTCTTGGATGTTTTCCCCAGTTGTCTGATGAGGTCTGGGACGTCCTGGTCTCCCCATGTTTAGGCAACTTAGGTTTCTGCACATGTAATCCAAGGACATGGGCCATAATGGCAGGGGAGGATTCGCAGAAGATGCACGGCCTGCTTTCTGAGCAATCACCCATGAATAGTCATTCACGCTGTTCAGTGACATTAAAGAGACATTTCTATTTTACAGCAAAATATGACTGTCTGATAAGGGAGCTGTGACCTTTCCTGCCTCTCTCCCTCTCACAACACAGATCATCTACTTCAAAATGTCAGCCCGAGTGGAAGAATGTAATCTTCTATCTGTCATTTCAATTGATAGATTTATTGCCAATGGAAGAGTTTTTCTATCTTTGTTAATAATACACAGACAAATATCTCCACATCTCCCACCATTCATAACGGAGAGGAAATTATAACCCCTATTCTAAAACACTATCAGAGCTGACAGTTCACGCTGAAAGAGACCTCAAAGCGCAATCGTACACACTCTATGTATTTATATGGATGTATGTGAAAGTCACGGCACACTCGCCTTCACTCCAAAAAAACGAATTCCGCTGCATAAAACAATTATCATGCAGAGTAGGAACTTAAAGTGATTTAAAGATGAGCCTGGCATTCGGTATGTTGGTTTATGTTGGGTGCAGCATGCTAAGCAATGTGTCACTTCCAGGTACAGTGGAACCTCGGTTCACGAGTAACGCAGGTAACGAGCGTTTTGCAAACCGAGCAACTTTTTTTTTAAATTCTGACTCGGTTTGCGAGTGTTGTCTCGCAAAACGAGCAGAATTCAAGCTAATGGGGTGTGCAGTACCGCATTTGGCCAGAGGTGCGGGGGCGTTCCGAGCTGTTCGAAAATACTCAGAATCAATCGGAAATACTCGGTTGCCGAGTGATTCCAAACCTTTCCGAGGGTTTCCGAGATCAGCCGAGTTGTCCCCGAGTATTTACGAGGCTCTCCGGTGCCCCCCACCTCTGGCCAAATGCGGTATTGCATGCCATAGAAGTCAATGCGGAACTAATTATCGTTGTTTCCATTGACTTCTATGGGGAAACTCGCTTTGATATGCGAGTGCTTTGGATTACAAGCATTCTCCTGGAACAGATTATGCTCGTAATTCTGGTGCCGTTTCTTTAGGAGTCGGCGGCTCCCGTCATTGCGGCTCTGGCCAATCACAGTGCCGGAGCCGCGAACCCAGAAGTAACTCCGGTGAAAGATCCACGCTGTACTCGAAAGGCCAACGCTGATCCAGGGCTTCGTTCTAAGGTAAGTATTTCATAATGAGCTAGTATGCGATGCAGGAAGTTGATGGGAGGAGCAAAGAGTTCAAGGTTCACCAGAAACAAGAGACAAGTCAATACTGTCCTAAGAGATCAGATAGGGAGGTGTCCAGCATCTCAGGTGGCACAGCGAGAAGAGCCAAAGCCAGACGCTACAGAGGTCGTAGGCTTAGACCTTGACACGGTGGTAGTTTTGGGAATATCTACTCTACTATAGTGTTTGGAAGTTTGTCCATCTCTACTATCCATTCCAGGATCTTCAACCTCCTATCTCCATTGCACATCAGACCTTCCTCATCCCTGGTATCAAATCTTCTTCCTATACACATAACATTTCTGATTAGATTTTCTCAGGGGGTTTTTTCAGCGGGAATGCGGGGGAACGCAGTTCCGGCACCTCCGGCACTAGGGGACTATTGTTGCTGAGGAGGTCTACTGTTTCTGGTGGGGGATATATTGTTGATTGGGGTGGGTCTTATATTGCTGGGAGTCCATTGTTGCTGGGAGAGATCTACTGTTGAGAGAGGGGTCTATTGTTGTTGACTGTCGTAAAGTCTATTGATGCTGGCTTTGAGAGATCTATTGTTGCTTGGGGGGAATTTTGTTGCGGGTGATCCATTGTTGATGGGGGAATCTATTGTTGCTGGGGGGTGGCGGGGGGCTCTATTGTTACTGGCTGCAGGGGATCTACTTTAGTGCTTTTCTTGTTATCATTACCAAATTACATATGTAGCGATACCCCCAGCTAAGAGAGCCGCTGGTATGATTTTCGGGCCTGTAACGCACCGCTGTCAACCCCCAGTAATTGGCTCTACCCTCCCTTGGCACAGCTAGTAGGGGATGATAGGATTGTGAGACCCATAGCTTTAGGTAACACAATCCGGCAACAAAGGGCACACAGTGATAATATGTATAACTGACACTAACCGTCTCTTCTACACAGTAATAACACCAAACAACTTGTCTGCTTAATCCTGATACTTTTACTTGAGTGAAATAGATAATCAGATAAACAGTACACATTAATATATGCAGAGCCCTGCAATAAAAGGGTATTTAGCAAGTAAACAAATATACAATCCTGTACACATTCAACTAAGGGACCCCGCTTGCAGCTCCCCTCCCTCGTGGGCAAGATGGCGCCCAGCAATATCTAAACTTAGATGTCAGGCCTGACTGTCCTATGTGCAAGTTCCATAGTGAAGGATCTTCGCTAGCAAATGGTGGTGCACTTTTTGAAGATAAATTGTAATCCACAGGAATAGGTACTGGTAACTCGATGGATAACAGAAAGTGACTAAGCTACTCAATGCACTGTCCCTCCGGCGTGCAAATGCAAACTATGAACGGTGGGTCCTGAACAACAGACACAGGGCCTAGAGATCCTGTAAGAATCTTTGAGCAGGTGCTTTCTCACCCAACCGGACCAGTCAATGTCAGTATCTTCCGCAGCTGTGTCTCAGTACACAGATCCCACGACACCCGGGAACTTCGGTCCTCCTGGAAGTAGTAGACAGGCGGCAGGATGAGACGTCCCTCGGGCTCCTCAGTGGAAAACGGAAGGCTCTTTGGAAACACAGGGCACAAACTTCAGATCCTATCAGGAACAACAGACTCGGTACAGAGTTCCACTTGCTGGGCGGGCGATGTCCAAAGAGACCGATTGCCGGCCCGCCCCCCTTTTTTATAGCCTACCCCAGCAGTCCTTGCGCGGGGCAATGCACCCTGGGTGTCCCGCTGTACCCTGGGTACGGTAGTCTCTGAGTCCTTAAAGCAACATCCCGCTAAACATACAAATTACAAAATTATACTTGGTTCTGTATTCTGTAAAAAAGGCAGTACTGGGAGGTGGGTAGGGGGTGAAACCAAGGAATGGTGCTCGTAGGTGGGTAGGGGCGGAGAAAATAGGTGACTCAGAAAAGGGGAGTTCCTGCACCTATTCTCTAAGAAAAAGAGACCTGGATTTTCTGCTCTTCCCTTGCCTGACGACCTCTAATGTATTCATGGCACTGGCTGAAGAAGAGTTAAAGCTTATACAGATGAAACTTCCTGAAATTCACATTGTATTTCAAGCTTCACCCCGGCCAGCTGTTTCCATGGAAAGTGCGAGCTACAGTATATAAAAAAGCCTTTTTTGAAGAAGAAGAAGAAATAAGTACAATAAAAAAAGCTATAACTTGGATCAAACTGACTGATGAAGAAGATCTTTCAAAATGAAAAGGACCTCTTTAAGTCATCGCCCAAAAGACTCACATACACTGCAAGAACTCTGCGCTCAACGGAGGTGATGCTTCTGTATGCAACATACGCACCCGTATTAAAACCTTCTCTTTTATTATTTCCCAACAAACTTGTCACAGTAACTAAGGGTGCCTCGGTGCCTTTGAAAACTAAAGGTAATCTGCAGAGCAGCAGATAAAGAGTGCATCCCTTTTAAATCTGCCATTTAATGCCATATGAATTTCCTTTTGGTACAAAATGCTGAAAGCGACTGCTTTGAACTGAACCTTTTTAGAATTCCCCACCTCTTATTTTGAACAGCAGATGAATCAAAGAGAAGGAATAAAGAAACTTCTATTTCTTTACCTAAGATTAAGGCAGTCGTGCTCCACCAAACCCAACCTAAATGACGGATTGTGTTGCAAACAAACACTTTACATCAGATCTCAGGAACCTCATGGTACTGGTGGAGTTTTGCCATTTAAATGGCTTTGATTCAGAAAAAATAATAATTCATATGATGCTTTCCAATGGCCTACAATACATATCCGAAGGGTCATCATGGGTCAACAGCAGCAATCAGGCTCTAGACTGGCCATTGTTGATAAATATACTGGAGCTTATCATAATCTGTGAACTGTCTTGTTGGAAAAAAAAAGCCTGGCATCACCTTGACCAGACATGGATGACCACTCCAACATGGCTGACCACTTCATCTCCTCCAGTATGGATGACTACTGAAAGGCCAGTGGACATTTTTAAATGTCAAATACAATTCTACTATACTCAAAACATAGAACGATACAACCCCAACATGACCGACCACTGGTGGACACCATCATAATACAATTCTATTACACTCTATACATAGAACACTACACCCCCAAACATGACCCACCACTGGTCACATCATAATACAATTATATTACACTCTATACACAGAACACTACACCCCCCCCCCCCACCCCAACATGACCCACCACTGCACACCATCATAATACAATTCTATTACACTCTATACATAGAACACTACACCTCCAACATGACCCACCACTGGATACCATCATAATACAATTCTATTACACTCTATACATAGAACACTACACCCCCAAACATGACCCACCACTGGTCACATCATAATACAATTATATTACACTCTATACACAGAACACTACACCCCCCCCCCCCACCCCAACATGACCCACCACTGCACACCATCATAATACAATTCTATTACACTCTATACATAGAACACTACACCTCCAACATGACCCACCACTGGATACCATCGTAATACAATTCTATTACACTCTATACATAGAACACTACACCCCCCAACATGACCGACCACTGGTGGACACCATCATAATACAATTCTATTACACTCTATACATAGAACACTACACCCCCAAACATGACCCACCACTGCACACCATCATAATACAATTCTATTACACTCTATACATAGAACACTACACTTCCAACATGACCCACCACTGGATACCATCGTAATACAATTCTATTACACTCTATACATAGAACACTGCACCCCCCAACATGACCCACCACTGGTCACATCATAATACAATTATATTACACTCTATACACAGAACACTACACCCCCCCCCCCCCCAACATGACCCACCACTGGATACCATCATAATACAATTCTATTACACTCTATACATAGAAAACTACACCCCCAACATGACCCACCACTGCACACCATCATAATACAATTCTATTACACTCTATACATAGAACACTACACCCCCCAACATGACCCACCACTTAACACCATCATAATACAATTCTATTACACTCTATACGTAGAACACTACACCCCCCAACATGACCCACTACTGGACACCATCATAATACAATTATATTACACTCTATATATAGAACACTACACCCCCAACATGACACACCACTGGACACCATCATAATACAATTCTATTACACTCTATACATAGAACACTACACCCCCCAACATGACCCACCACTGCACACTATCATAATACAATTCTATTACACACTATACATAGAACACTACACCCCCCAACATGACCCACCACTTGACACCATCATAATACGATTCTATTACACTCTATACATAGAACACTACACCCCCCAACATGACCCACCACTGGATACCATCATAATACAATTCTATTACACTCTATATATAGAACACTACACCCCCCAACATGACCCACCACTTAACACCATCATAATACAATTCTATTACACTCTATACATAGAACACTACACCTCCCAACATGACCCACCACTGGACACCATCATAATACAATTCTATTACACTCTATACATAGAACACTACACCCCCCAACATGACCCACCACTTAACACCATCATAATACAATTCTATTACACTCTATACGTAGAACACTACACCCCCCAACATGACCCACCACTGGACACCATCATAATACAATTCTATTACACTCTATATATAGAACACTACACCCCCCAACATGACCCACCACTGCACACTATCATAATACAATTCTATTATACTCTATACATAGAACACTACACCCCCCAACATGACCCACCACTGGACACCATCATAATACATTTATATTACACTCTATACATAGAACACTACACCCCCCAACATGACCCACCACTGGACACATCATAATACAATTATATTACACTCTATATATAGAACACTACACCCCCAAAATGACACACCACTGGACACCATCATAATACAATTCTATTACACTCTATACATAGAACACTACACCCCCCAACATGACCCACCACTGGACACCATCATAATACGATTCTATTACACTCTATACGTAGAACACTACACCCCCAACATGACCCACCACTGGATACCATCGTAATACAATTCTATAACACTCTATACATAGAACACTACACCCCCCAACATGGGCCACCACTGGATACCATCATAATACAATTCTATTACACACTATACATAGAACACTACACCCCCCAACATGACCCACCACTTGACACCATCATAATACAATTATATTACACTCTATATATAGAACACTACACCCCCCAACATGACCCACCACTGGACACATCATAATACAATTATATTACACTCTATATATAGAACACTACACCCCCAACATGACACACCACTGGACATGATCATAATACAATTCTATTACACTCTATACATAGAACACTACACCCCCCAACATGACCCACCACTGGACACATCATAATACAATTCTATTACACTCTATACATAGAACACTACACCCCCCAACATGACCCACCACTTGACACCATCATAATACAATTATATTACACTCTATATATAGAACACTACACCCCTCAACATGACCCACCACTGGACACATCATAATACAATTATATTACACTCTATATATAGAACACTACACCCCCAACATGACCCACCACTGGACACATCATAATACAATTATATTACACTCTATATATAGAACACTACACCCCCCAACATGACCCACCACTGGACATGATCATAATACAATTCTATTACACTCTATACATAGAACACTACACCCCCAACATGACACACCACTGGACATGATCATAATACAATTCTATTACACTCTATACATAGAAAACTACACCCCCAACATGACACACCACTGGACACCATCATAATACAATTCTATTACACTCTATACATAGAACACTACACCCCCCAACATGACCCACCACTTGACACCATCATAATACATTTATATTACACTCTATACATAGAACACTACACCCCCCAACATGACCCACCACTGGATACCATCATAATACAATTCTATTACACTCTATATATAGAACACTACACCCCCCAACATGACCCACCACTTAACACCATCATAATACAATTCTATTACACTCTATACATAGAACACTACACCCCCCAACATGACCCACCACTGGACACATCATAATACAATTATATTACACTCTATATATAGAACACTACACCCCCAACATGACACACCACTGGACACCATCATAATACAATTCTATTACACTCTATACATAGAACACTACACCCCCCAACATGAACGACCCCTGAGAATACAGATATTAAACTACTACACTAGATACCAGCTCATAACAAAAAGATGTATTTTTATTTCAAAACGTTCACGCATTTCAGGCAACATATCTGAAATAGTTTCTTTTGTAAGGTAGCCGTAGTTAGCGGATGTGTAATGATCCCTAATGACTTCACTTTTTTCACATTGAGCAATAACAAAGACTCCTTTATAATGTTACACCTCAAGTTTATACAACAGAACGCTGCCTTGAAATACTCACTGTTGGCCTTTTTCACTTTAAATAATATTCTGTTCGTACACCAAGAATGGCAATCATTAGCTATAACTCTCACTCTGGCTGAATAATTGGTTTACTATTTTTTATTTTATCTTTTTTTGGTTTTATATATCTGTTATACATTGTAAATGTGATCCTGAGAATGCTTCATGTGGCAATTCAGGGCAAAACATTGAGTGGTTTCTTGGACATACATGACATTTATAGATACTCCAGACACATTTTTGAGAGACCACGAAAGGAAGAATTCTATCTCCTTATGCCTCATACCAACGACCAGTTTTCCCGGCAGGAAAACTGCGGTGATGCCTCGTACACATGACTGGTTTTCCCAGCAGGAAAACTGCGGTGAGAGCTTTTGGCCGGGAAAACCGGCCGTGTGTATGCTCCATCGCAGTTTTCCCGACAGGAAAACTGCCGGGAAACCCGGCGGGAAAAAGGAGAACATGTTCTCCTTTTTCCCACCGTGATTCGCGGCGGTTTTTAACCCGGCAGTTTTCCTATGGGAAACACTGCGGTGGAGCATACACACACGGCCGGGATTCTCAGCCAAAGCTCTCACTGCAGTTTTCCTGACGGGAAAACCTCTGGTGGGTACAGGGGGAAAGATACCGAACAGGTTCTCGGTTTTCCCCTTGGGTTTCCCGGCTGACTTTTTACCGCCGGCGGCGCCGGGAAACCCGTACGTGTGTACGAGGCATAAGGTTCAGTCAGGATATAGCTGATGTTTGGTGGGAATCCCATCTAGTTCAACAATAGCAACCTGAACTAGAGGAATAGGAATCTCATATATTCGATGTAATAGTTTGTTTTTAACCTTTTCAAACCAAAAAAGTAGAGATGGACAAATATTAGGGACGGACATTAGCTTGCCCTTAACCACCACCATTCCAAGGTCAATTATATGGTGCAAGTACTTATATATAAGATGTGATATGCCGCGTACACACGCAATCGGAATTTCCGACAACAAATGTTCGATGGGAACTTGTTGCCAGAAATTTCCGACCGTGCGTAGGCTCCATCGGACATTTGCTGTCGGAATTTCCGACAAAAAAAATCCGTTCTCGTAAATTCCGAGCGTGTGTGGACATATCTGACGCACAAAATTCCACGCATGCTTTGAATCAAGTACGAGACGGAAGCGCTCGGTCTGGTAAAACTAGCGTTCGTAAGTTTTACCAGCTGCAAACACGTCGCGGACTGAAAAGCGCAAATCGTCTCTCACCAAACTTCTACTAACACGAGATTAGCAGAAGGAGCCCGAAGGGTGGCTGGCGCACTTGGTATTGAACTTCCCTTTTATAGTGCCGTCGTATGTGTTGTACGTGACCGCGTTCTTGGTGTTCGGAATTTCCGACAACATTTGTGCGACCGTGTGTATGCAAGACATGTTTGAGCCAACATCCGTCGGAAAAAATATCCACGGTTTTGTTGTCGGAATGTCCGATCGTGTGTACGCGGCAATAGAGTCAGAGACAAGTTGTTAGGTGATGACCTAAGTAAGTGGGGCTCAAAGGACTCAAAGGGGCATTACCAAATGGGCTGCACATAATGTTCAAGATATGTAATGCTTGAGAGGACTGTCACAAACTACAGACCTCATGAAGGTAATGAGGGTCGGAGAGTGAGGACAGGCAGGGTAGCCAACAGGAATTTTGGGGCCCCTTACACAGATTCAGGCATGGGCCCCCTAAAGCAGAGGAGAACCGGGGGGGGTTCTGCCGCCGCAAATTTAGAAGCGGGGGGGGCTGCCGCGAGTTGAGAAGCGGGTGGGTGCCACCATGAACTGAGAAGCAGGGGGGGTGCTGCCGCCGCAAATTGTTAAGGTCAGGGGGGCTTTGGGTGCTGACGAACAAAAAAAAAAAAAAAGAACAAAAAAAAAAGGGGGGTTGCCATCCGGGGCCTCTGGGGACCTCTGGGCCCCTTACAAAAATATATATAATAAAAAAAAATATATATATATATATATATATATATATATATATATATATAAAAAGGGGTGTTGCCATCCAGGGCCCTGGGGACCTCTGGGCCCCTTTCAAAAAAAAAAAATTAATAAAAAAGATAAAATAAAAATGTATATATATATAAAAAAAAAAAAAACGGGGTTGCCATCTGGGGCCCTGGGAACCTCTGGGCCTCTTCCAAAAAAAAGGGGGGTTGCCATCCGGGCCCCTGAGGACCTCCGGGGCCCCTTACAGGTGTACTGTCTGTACCCCCCCTGATGACGGCCCTGAGGACAGGATACATCGTTGGCTGGGGATATGCTGCAGAAGACAACACAAAGCTGGGAACACTTTACATGAGGCTGGTAGAGATCAATGCTATTATTACCCCAATCAATGTTCCCACTATAGACTGCTGAGGTCCGAGGGCCGCACATCACATTCCAAAAGGTCTGCAGGTGGCCCTAGGGCCACAGGTTGGGCACCAGGGAGATAGACCAAGAATCCAGGACATGAAAAGAACTGTAATGCCGCGTACACACGGTCGGAATTTCCGACAACAAATGTTCGTGTGTAGGCTCCATCGGACATTTGCTGTCGGAATTTCCGACAACAAAAATTTGAGAGCTGGTTCTCAAATTTTCCGACAACAAAATTCAGAGCGTTTGAACACAATTCCGACGCACAAAATTCCACGCATGCTCGGAATCAAGCAGAAGAGCCGCACTGGCTATTGAACTCTTAATTTTTCTCGGCCCGTCGTACGTGTTGTACGTCACCGCGTTCTTGACGTTCGGAATTTCCGACAACATTTGTGTGACCGTGTGTGTGCAAGACAAGTTTGAGCCAACATCCTTCGGGAAAAAAATCCACGGTTTTGTTGTCGGAATGTCCGATCGCGTGCACGCGGCATGACACTGTGCCAAGGGGCAGCCAACATGTTTCAGGGGTCTGGACTATTCCTCTACATCGGGGCTTAGATGCTACATGTGTACTTGAAAGGACTCAAAATAGAAAATTCAGACACATTTATCTTGTACACTTTCTTACGCACACTCATTTTAAACCAAAATAAATCAACACATTTTGCTACTTTGATTCCCCCCAGGCCGTCATATGACGTCCTCAGCTTTGTGGGGTGATATCTGAATGATGGGTGCAGCTACAGGATTCATCATTCAGATATTGCCGGTTTCAGCCGGCGATTCCCTGCACCATGAGAATGATCATAGCGGCAGTTCCACCCCTTGATCGTTCTTACGGGCAGCGGAAGGGGACATCCCCCCCCCCCCCCCCGCCGCCCTCCGGTGCTTCTACCGACCCACCTGTGCGATCGGTGAGTCGGTGACAGGATCCGCCGGCCTTGGATGTTGATCAAATCGATTTACGGCGGACCAGATGGTCGCCGGAGTCTCTATGATCGTCGGAGGCCGGGCGCGATGTTATGACGTCACGCCCGGCCTCTGCATTCAAAAAAACTGCGCCGCTTTGAAGCGGTGATCGTTTTTTTTTTTTTAGGCTTTCAAGCCTAGAGGTGAGATGTGGGGTCTTATTGACCTCCATATCTCACTGTAAAGAGGACCTGTCATGTCATATTCCTATTACAAGGGATGTTTAAATTCCTTGTAATAGGAATAAAAGTGATCAAAATTTTTTATTGTTTTTTAAAGTGTCAAAATAAAAAGAAAATAAGTAAAATTACCAATAAAAAAATATTTATTTTTTTTACAGTGCCCCTGTCCCCGTGAGCTCGCATGCAGAAGCGAACGCATACGCAAGTCCGGCCCACATATGAAAACGGTGTTCAAACCACACATGTGAGGTGTCGCCGCGAACGTTAGAGTGAGAGAAATAATTCTAGCCCTAGACCTCCTCTGTAACTCAAAAAAATGTAGCCAGTAAAAAAAATTCAATCGTCGCCTATGGGGATTTTTAAGTATCGAAGTTTGGCGCCATTCCACGAGTGTGTGCAATTTTGAAGCGTGACATGTTAGGTATCTATTTACTCGGCGTAACATCATCTTTCACATTATGCAAAAAAATTGGGCTAACTTTAATGTTTGTTTTTTTTTAAAGCATGAGACATTTTTTTTCCCCAAAAATGCGTTTGAAAAATTGCTGCGCTAATACCGTGCGAGATAAAAAGTTGCAATGACCGCCATTTTATTCTCTAGGGTCTTTACTAAAAAAAACATATATATTGTTTGGGGGTTCTAAGTAATTTTCTAGCAAAAAAATTATGATTTTTACATGTAGGAGAGAAGTGTCAGAATTGGCCCGGGCCGGAAGTAGTTAAAGTGGAGCTCCACCCTAAATTGTAACTTCTGCTAATCGGAACCCTCCCCCCCCTCAGGTGTCACAATTGACACCTTTCAGGGGGGGAGGGGGTGAAGATACATGTCTAAGACAGGTATTTTCACCCACATCCGGGAGTCCTCTCTCCGGGAAATCTGCGGGAGCGACGTCACTTCCCCCAGACTTCCCGTAGTGTTCTGGGAGACACTCGGCTCCCAGAACACAGGAGCACCAATCAGAATGGCGCAGCGCGACTCGCGCATGCGCCGTAGGGAACCGGGCAGTGAAGCCACAAGGCTTCACTTCCTGGTTCCCTCAGTGAGGATGGCGGAGGGAGCAGCAGAGCGACGAGCGGTCGCTCATCCTCTGCTGCGGACGTCGCTGGACTCCAGGACGGGTAAGTGTCCAAATATTAAAAGCCAGCAGCTGCTGTAGCTGTTGGGTTTTAATATATTTTTTTTCGGCGGAGCTCCGCTTTAAGTATAAAAAATATAGAAGAAGGGAGCACTCACATTGCCACATCCGTAAATTTGAGAGGGAACAAAGAAAAAGGTACTCGGAGAGTTACCAAGGGCCGACTTTAAAGGCATAGTAAAACAATGGGGAAGTAGAAAAATATAACAATCTTATTGAAAAAAGTACATAGTATAATCAAAAAGTGTTCAAGATTATTAAAAATCATGTAGAATGATACAAAATTGTACAGTGAGCCCTTGTGCTTTGACGCGTTTCACCATTTGGCTTCTTCAGGACGCGTTCAAGGTTCAGAGAGTATACATTTTATATCAAATCCCTGATGAAGGGAGATTGTTTGGACCCCTAAAACACGTTGACTGTAAATGATATGACAAATGATTAAAGATTTCCTGAACTCATTTTGGTCTGGTGCTCTTAATGCAAATATTTATGTCTTAGCTTTTGACCGCAGGGACCCCAGTTATTAGGGACATTCTGTTTTGGCAAGCCTTCATTGGCTCTTACGGCGTGTATGAGATCTCTTTAGTGGCTTTTGCCATTCTGGATCCCTTTGTTCCCGTGCGCATGCACCAGTATTGCGTCGCTGCCTCTACATCCGCCCGATGGCTTAGCGGTTGGGAAGTTTGGATGTCACTGTGTGTGCGCCGTGGGCTGAGTGACATCACATGCCAGCCACCACTGGCGTACATGTCCCGGTCAGGGTGTATATTAGGGAGGGGGGTGGAGGATGGAGGAAGACACACTCCCGGGGAAGACAGGCAGCCTCAGGGTACTGGGCCCACCACTATGGAGAAGACTCGATCCTATTATAATTAAGCTTTGTCGCTGGGGCTAGTCCAATAAAATACTTTTGTGCATGAGGATTTTTCTTCTCTTATATAAGATGAAAGTTTTGCTCATTGGCGCTTGTTTTTTGTCCTTTAGTGCCTTGAGCCCGAAGGGCAAGTGAGAGGTAATAGTCCTCCTTATTGCTGACAATTTTGGAGGCATCCAGACCTTACACACTTTTATGACTTACCTATAGGGCCCTACCCGCTGCTATCCTCTGGCATATACAACATTTATCTGGCAAAGGTATAGTTCAGGGGCTAGCTGGCATTTACATTTCCAGTATTATATTTATATCCTCAAACCTAATGGGGGTTCCTTTATATGATTTTTTAGATTATGACAACCATTTCTCTTTACGGTCAATTTTACAGTTAATATACACTAAATTGTCAAAAGTATTGGGACGCCTACCTTTACACATGCACATGAACTTTATTGACATCCCAGTCTTAGTCCGTAGGGTTCAATATTGAGTTGGCCCCGCCCTTTGCAGATATAACTGCTTCAACTCTTCTGGGAAGGCCGTCCACAAGGTTTAGGAGTGTGTCTATGGGAATGTTTGATCATTCTTCCAGAAGCACATTTGTGAGGTCAGGCACTGATGTTGGATGAGAAGGCCTGGCTCGCAGTCTTCACTCTAATTATTCCCAAAGGCGTTCTAGTGGGTTGAGGTCAGAACAGTCAAGTTCCTCCATGCCAAACTCGCTCATCCATGTCTTTATGGACCTTGCTTTGTGCACTGGTCCAAATCATTTGGTGGAGGGGGGATTATGGTGGGGGGTTGTTTTTCAGGGGTTGGGTTGGCCCCTTAGTTCCAGTGAAGGGAACTCTTAAGGCGTTAGCATACCAAGACATTTTGGACAATTTCATGCTACCAACTTTGTGGGACCAGTCCTTCTCATCTAACATCAGCGCCTGACCTCACAAATGGGCTTCTGGAAGAATGGTCAAACATTCCCATAGACACACTCCTAAACCTTGTGGACAACCTTCCCAGAAGAGTTGAAGCTGTTATAGCTGCAAAGGGCGGGGCCAACTCAATATTGAATCCTACGGACTAAGACTGGGATGCCATTAAAGTTCATGTGCTTGTAAAGGCCGGTGTCCCAATACTTTTGCCAAAATTGTGTATATTTATATCCTCAAGCCAAATGGGGGTTCTTTTATATGATTTTTTTTAGGTTTTGACAACCATTTCTCTTTACGGTCAAGTTTATGGTTAATATATATGGAAGATCGGTTTAATCATTGACTCAACTGACAATTGTGCACATAAGATAATAAAGGTGAGTGGCACCCCCTACTCTGTAGAATTATGTGCTATTAGTATATACCAGGGGTCTCCAAACTATGGCCCTTCAGTTGATTAGAAACTACAATTCCCATCATGCCTAGTCATGTCTGTGAATGTCAGAGTTTTACAATGCCTCATGGGACGTGAAGTTCTACAACAGCTGGAGGGCGGTAGTTTGAAGATCCCTGGTATATACTATATTAAGCAATGTTCTCCTCACCGTCTCCCACCGGTCCTTATTGCACCCTCACTCCTGCTAGAAAACGAGTGTCATCGCTGGCCTGTGTAGTTCCGCCTGACTTTGTGCGTGTTCATTTATATATGCATTTTACACTTAGTAAGTGTATATATACTATCTTATTATCCTATTTTTTATAAAAACTTTGCATTTGATGCATTCGTATTTAATATATGTATTCTTCTTTTTCTTCTACAAGCTCCTGATGAAGCGACTAGGTAGCGAAACATGTAGAGCTACAGTATTTTGTAGGTGGAATCCCCGTACCTGGAGGAGATTGAGAGCACTCATTACAGTGTGCTAAGTCACCATATAGCACCCAGGTGTGGCTACCGCTACCTGCTATCCTAGTTGTTCTGGTCCACAGTCCTGCCATCTAATCAAGTCCATTTATACCTGGGATGCTCCAGGATGCCTAGCGCAGGATAAAACCCAAGGACTCCGACCTGGGGTTAACACACAGCCATGTCCAAACTCTTGTTGTGGGAGGATCCCTAGTGAACACTGGATGGCCCTTACTGTCTGAGACCTGGGGAATCCTACATCTCATGGGACCTTCATCAGAACTTTGATGTGACATAAATCCAGCAAGGCCTGTATACCTCATTTCCAGCTACTAGCACCTGTCTGCTGTGCTCCATTCCACTGAGAACCCGCTGTCAGCCTACTTCTCTCAGGTACACCTACCGTCTGCTGTGGGGGTATCCCGTACACTTTAGCAAAGGGTCCAAATTTGCATGACTCCTCAATGAGACAAGAAGATCCTCACCAGGACCATTGTCCATTTTAAAATTGAATTGACCATTGGCTATTTTGTATCACTATTGTTCCAAGTACCTCCCTGAGATTTCTTTGGATCTGACCCATTTTTTTAGGCTGTGTTCAGCTAAATATTTCATCCTCTAACCCACAATTTGAAAATTAGTGGGCTCTTGATAGCTTCTAGACGAGAATAATTCTGCGGCTCTAGCCATCAATCTAATAACAAGTACGGAGCAGAGAGGCAAAATTGGACGTGATTTCGCTCCGAACTCGCCCCTTTCACACTCCAGCGACTTCAAAGTCACGCGATTTTGCCGCAATTTTACAGGGATTACGATTAAAGAGCAGGCAGAAGGGTCACGATTACAGGTTAACCGATGAGATGAGCACGGAAGGATCTTGAGACTCCGGAACTTCCACCCTATAGATATTCATTTTGGTGTTTTCTTCCCCTGGAGGTGAAAGGCCGCAGCTGGGCTATAGCCGATTGTTAAATTGAGCTTGCCCTCTGGTAAGCGGCCATTACATTCGGTGGTGGGATCTTCACTTATTATGGACTGCTTATGGAGTCACTGTGGTGTTGTTTACTCAATACTCTAATAACCAGGATACGTTTACAGACTGTTGTTTGGTGTCCCTAACCTGGAAGAAACCCACCACACTTGGTTTCCTGTGTTTTGAGAACTTTTGAACCTTAATGTTTGGCGCAGCTTCAATTTTTTCGAACCCACAATTGCCCTCCTTGTTTGTACCACATTGATAGGGATGGAAGCACGTGGCCTTACCAGGCCACGGATTCATTTTTCAGTCCGACCTTCCCCTTCCCCCTTTTCCTTTTAATAACTCTAAAGCCCTGTACACACGGGCGGGAATCCCGTCTATTTGAAAACCGTCGGTTTTCCTGATGGGATTCCTGGCAAGCTTCCCTTGCCAAGCCCTGTGTACAGACAGCCATTCAAAAGAACCGCCGTTCTTTTGAATGGCAAGAACGCGTTGACGTCATCGACTACGACGAGCCGGCGCTCGTCACATTCGATGCCATCGCCGCCATCTTGCTACACCCCACACTAACCTTGTATACTACCGCGCATGCGTCAAAGTCTTATCGAGCATGCGCGGGTTTACCTCGGACAGGTAAGCATACAAACGACCGGTTTTCTCGGCGAGAAATAGTCCACCGGGAATCACGACGAGAAAAATAGTGAGCAGGTTCTCTATTTTTCTCGTTGAGATTCCCGGCAGTTTTCACGACGAGAAACCATACACACGGCAAAAAGCTCTCCCAGCTGTTTTCTTGCCGAGAAAACCGGTCGTGGTGTACGAGGCTTAATGCCGCGTACACACGGTCGGAATTTCCTCCAAGAAAAGTCTGATGTGAGCTTTCGGTCGGAAATTCCGACTGTGTGTATGCTCCATCGGACTTTCGCTGTCGGAATTTCCTCCAAGAAAAGTTTGAGAGCTGGTTCTCTATTTTTCCGACGGAAAAAGTTCCTATCAGAAATTCCGATCGTCTGTAGCAATTCCGACGCACAAAATTTCCTACGCATGCTCGGAAACAATTCGACGCATGCTCGGAAGCATTGAACTTCGTTTTCTCGGCTCGTCGTAGTGTTGTACGTCACCGCGTTCTTGACGGTCAAAGGTTCAGAGAACTTTTGTGTGACCGTGTGTATGCAAGCCAAGCTTAAGCGGAATTCCGACGGAAAAACCATCCAAGGTTTTTCCGATGGAAATTCCGATCGTGCGTAGGCGGCATAACCCATAATCAAGGGGGGGGGGAATGTTCCATTTCTTTCAGCTTTACTGTAGGAGAAACTTTCCACCATAATTGCGCATTTGCCATGCTGGAAAAAAAGCTGAGAGCTCATGCATTTCAATATTACTAAAATGGCGATGGGGAACTTGGTCTGCATGAATTATAACGCGCATTATGTAAGAAAGGCCTCTTTGGTTAAATAAAACACTCACACAGTTTTCTATTAGCAATGCAAATACAGAAGACTTGAAAGGTTTCTTAACTGCCGAAGATTTCGCTTTTACGAAAGGTCTGTGCAGAGAGCATGGCACTCGGCAGATGATTATTCTGAATTTCAAGACACGCTAGTCATGACAGTACGAAGGAAAGCGCTAAGAAGGCAACCTACAAATTCTAGACCCATACACTGACTGCTTTAAACCTGAACATTATTTAATCCAATTAATTTATTCCTAATACAGATAGTACAAGTATGTCAATCTTTAATTTGGCTTCCTGTGCATAGCTGTGGGGCATCCAAAGTTGCCAGCCCTGTAATGGGGGTAGACAGATGATCTAAGGCAGCCTTCCTCAACCGGGGGTTCCTTCAGAGGTTGCTAGGGGTTCCTTGAGCAATCAGCATTTCTGCCTCTTAAATACGTATGTATCCCACTGATACCAATAATATTTTTTAAGCTCTCTGTAAGATGGAGATTTCTCCATCTTACCAACATTGTACAGAACATTCTTCCCACTGATCACCAATGTAAGGAACATTCTTCCCACTGATCACCAATGTAAGGAACATTCTTCCCACTGATCACCAATGTAAGGAACATTCTTCTCACTGATCACCAATGTAAGGAACATTCTTCCCACTGATCACCAATGTAAGGAACATTCTTCCCACTGATCACCAATGTAAGGAACATTCTTCCCACTGATCACCAATGTAAGGAACATTCTTCTCACTGATCACCAATGTAAGGAACATTCTTCTCACTGACCACCAATGTAAGGAACATTCTTCCCACTGATCACCAATGTAAGGAACATTCTTCCCACTGATCACCAATGTAAGGAACATTCTTCCCACTGATCACCAATGTAAGGAGCATTCTTTCCACTGATCACCAATGTAAGGGACATTCTTCCCACTGATCACCAATGTAAGGAACATTCTTCCCACTGATCACCAATGTAAGGAACATTCTTCCCACTGATCACCAATGTAAGGAGCATTCTTTCCACTGATCACCAATGTAAGGGACATTCTTCTCACTGATCACCAATGTAAGGAACATTCTTCCCACTGATCACCAATGTAAGGAACATTCTTCCCACTGATCACCAATGTAAGGAACATTCTTCCCACTGATCACCAATGTAAGGAGCATTCTTTCCACTGATCACCAATGTAAGGGACATTCTTCCCACTGATCACCAATGTAAGGAACATTCTTCCCACTGATCACCAATGTAAGGAACATTCTTCCCACTGATCACCAATGTAAGGAACATTCTTCTCACTGATCACCAATGTAAGGAACATTCTTCCCACTGATCACCAATGTAAGGAACATTCTTCCCACTGATCACCAATGTAAGGAACATTCTTCTCACTGATCACCAATGTAAGGAACATTCTTCCCACTGATCACCAATGTAAGGAACATTCTTCTCACTGATCACCAATGTAAGGAACATTCTTCCCACTGATCACCAATGTAAGGAACATTCTTCCCACTGATCACCAATGTAAGGAACATTCTTCTCACTGATCACCAATGTAAGGAACATTCTTCCCACTGATCACCAATGTAAGGGACATTCTTCTCACTGATCACCAATGTAAGGAACATTCTTCCCACTGATCACCAATGTAAGGAACATTCTTCCCACTGATCACCAATGTAAGGAACATTCTTCCCACTGATCACCAATGTAAGGAGCATTCTTTCCACTGATCACCAATGTAAGGGACATTCTTCCCACTGATCACCAATGTAAGGAACATTCTTCCCACTGATCACCAATGTAAGGAACATTCTTCCCACTGATCACCAATGTAAGGAACATTCTTCTCACTGATCACCAATGTAAGGAACATTCTTCCCACTGATCACCAATGTAAGGAACATTCTTCCCACTGATCACCAATGTAAGGAACATTCTTCTCACTGATCACCAATGTAAGGAACATTCTTCCCACTGATCACCAATGTAAGGAACATTCTTCTCACTGATCACCAATGTAAGGAACATTCTTCTCACTGACCACCAATGTAAGGAACATTCTTCCCACTGATCACCAATGTAAGGAACATTCTTCCCACTGATCACCAATGTAAGGAACATTCTTCTCACTGATCACCAATGTAAGGAACATTCTTCCCACTGATCACCAATGTAAGGAACATTCTTCCCACTGATCACCAATGTAAGGATCATTCTTCCCACTGATCACCAATGTAAGGAGCATTCTTTCCACTGATCACCAATGTAAGGGACATTCTTCCCACTGATCACCAATGTAAGGAACATTCTTCCCACTGATCACCAATGTAAGGGACATTCTTCCCACTGATCACCAATGTAAGGAACATTCTTCCCACTGATCACCAATGTAAGGAACATTCTTCCCACTGATCACCAATGTAAGGAACATTCTTCTCACTGATCACCAATGTAAGGAGCATTCTTTCCACTGATCACCAATGTAAGGAACATTCTTCCCACTGACCACCAATGTAAGGAACATTCTTCCCACTGATCACCAATGTAAGGAACATTCTTCTCACTGACCACCAATGTAAGGAACATTCTTCACACTGATCACCAATGTAAGGGACATTCTTCTCACTGATCACCAATGTAAGGAACATTCTTCCCACTAATCACCAATGTAAGGAACATTCTTCTCACTGACCACCAATGTAAGGAGCATTCTTCCCACTAATCACCAATGTAAGGAACGTTCTTCCCACTGATCACCAATGTAAGGGACATTCTTCCCACTGATCACCAGTGTAAGGAACATTCTTCCCACTGATCACCAATGTAAGGAACATTCTTCCCACTGATCACCAATGTAAGGAACATTCTTCCCACTGATCACCAATGTAAGGGACATTCTTCCCACTGATCACCAATGTAAGGAACATTCTTCCCACTGATCACCAATGTAAGGAACATTCTTCCCACTGATCACCAATGTAAGGAACATTCTTCCCACTGACCACCAATGTAAGGAACATTCTTCCCACTGATCACCAATGTAAGGAACATTCTTCTCATCGATCACCAATGTAAGGAACATTCTTCTCACTGATCACCAATGTAAGGAACATTCTTCCCACTGATCACCAATGTAAGGGACATTCTTCCCACTGATCACCAATGTAAGGAACATTCTTCCCACTGATCCCCAATGTAAGGAACATTCTTCCCACTGATCACCAATGTAAGGAACATTCTTCCCACTGATCACCAATGTAAGGAACATTCTTCCCACTGATCACCAATGTAAGGAACATTCTTCTCACCGATCACCAATGTAAGGAACATTCTTCTCACTGATCACCAATGTAAGGAACATTCTTCCCACTGATCACCAATGTAAGGGACATTCTTCCCACTGATCACCAATGTAAGGAACATTCTTCCCACTGATCCCCAATGTAAGGAACATTCTTCACACTGATCACCAATGTAAGGGACATTCTTCTCACTGATCACCAATGTAAGGAGCATTCTTCCCACTAATCACCAATGTAAGGAACATTCTTCTCACTGACCACCAATGTAAGGAACATTCTTCACACTGATCACCAATGTAAGGGACATTCTTCCCACTGATCACCAATGTAAGGAACATTCTTCCCACTGACCACCAATGTAAGGAACATTCTTCCCACTGATCACCAATGTAAGGAACATTCTTCTCACTGACCACCAATGTAAGGAACATTCTTCACACTGATCACCAATGTAAGGGACATTCTTCTCACTGATCACCAATGTAAGGAACATTCTTCCCACTAATCACCAATGTAAGGAACATTCTTCTCACTGATCACCAATGTAAGGAGCATTCTTCCCACTAATCACCAATGTAAGGAACGTTCTTCCCACTGATCACCAATGTAAGGAACATTCTTCTCACTGATCACCAATGTAAGGAACATTCTTCTCACTGATCACCAATGTAAGGAACATTCTTCTCACTGATCACCAATGTAAGGAACATTCTTCTCACTGATCACCAATGTAAGGAACATTCTTCCCACTGATCACCAATGTAAGGGACATTCTTCTCACTGATCACCAATGTAAGGAACATTCTTCTCACTGATCACCAACGTAAGGAACATTCTTCTCACTGATCACCAATGTAAGGAACATTCTTCCCACTGATCACCAATGTAAGGGACATTCTTCCCACTGATCACCAATGTAAGGAACATTCTTCCCACTGATCACCAATGTAAGGAACATTCTTTCCACTGATCACCAATGTAAGGGACATTCTTCCCACTGATCACCAATGTAAGGGACATTCTTCCCACTGATCACCAATGTAAGGAACATTCTTCCCACTGATCACCAATGTAAGGAACATTCTTCTCACTGATCACCAATGTAAGGAACATTCTTCTCACTGATCACCAATGTAAGGAACATTCTTCTCACTGATCACCAATTTAAGGGACATTCTTCTCACTGATCACCAATGTAAGGAGAATTCTTCTCACTGATCACCAATGTAAGGAACATTCTTCCCACTGATCACCAATGTAAGGAACATTCTTCTCACTGATCACCAATGTAAGGAACATTCTTCTCACTGATCACCAATGTAAGGAACATTCTTCTCACTGATCACCAATTTAAGGAGGATTCTTCCCACTGATCATCAATGTAAGGAACATTCTTCCCACTGATCACCAATGTAAGGAACATTCTTCCCACTGACCACTAGGGATGAGCTCGATGTTTGAATCGAACGTAAGTTCGACTCGAACATCAGGTGTTCGCCTGTTAGGCGAACAGCAAATATTATGGGGCGTTTGCGGGAAATTCGAACCAGGCCACATGCCCTCAACATGGGAAGGGTGCTTTAGGGTCCCTCCCAAATCATCTTGTCCCCATGGTGATGGGGACAAGGGCCTCATCCCCACAACTCTTGCCCAGTGGTTGTGGGGGTCTGCAGGCGGGGGGTTATCAGAATCTGGAAGCCCCCTTTAACAAGTCCCCTCCCCTATGTGAATGAGTACATTGTAATCCTACCCATTCACCAGAAAAGTGTAAAAAAAGTAAAAACGGCAGGAGACAGTTTATGACAATTTCTTTATTAAAAAAAAAAAGTGTCCCGCAATGTAAATCCATCGTCAATCACGACGTCCGACGGTCCAGAGAAAAAAAAAAATGGAAAAAAACTCCACCTTCATGGGAGGCGTCCCGCCGACTGCCATCTTTTTGCGGTGACAGCTGTTATATAGCCAGTGGCGGTGCCTCCATAGTGGGCGCAGGAGCGCTGCCCCCTCTCTCCCCTGCACCGTCAACAATACATACATTCATGCATTGCATGAATGTATGTATTGTCGCTGGCGCCGCTGCCGCCAACTATTCAGATGGCCGGCCATCTGATTAACAGCAGTTGGTTGGTTTTTGGAAGTGTCTATCAGAGCCTGTGGGCTGTAATCGGCTTCCAAATAGTTAACCAAGGGACGCACGGGCTGTGCGTTCCCTGGTTAACACTGACACGCGTCTCAGCCAATCAGGTTCACCGGGTCTGGTTACCGGTAACCTGATTGGCTGAAGCGACATCGAGGGCGGGAGAAGACATGAGGGAGCGTGGAGAAGGACGGCGCTGAACCGAGGAAGGTAAGTGCAGGGCTGGGGGGAAACTGGCTGCGTTTGGGGACAAACTGGCTGCATTTGGGGGGAAACTGGCTGCATTTGGGGGGAAACTGGCTGCATTTGGGGGCAAGCTGGCTGTATTTGGGGGCAAACTGGCTGTATCTGGGGGGAAACTGGCTGCATTTGGGGGGAAACTGGCTGTATTTGGGGGGAAACTGGCTGCATTTGGGGGCAAACTGGCTGCATTTGGGGGGAAACTGGCTGCATTTGGGGGGAAACTGGCTGCATTTGGGGGCAAGCTGGCTGTATTTGGGGGCAAACTGGCTGTATTTGGGGGCAAACTGGCTGCATTTGGGGGGAACCTGGCAGTATTTGGGGGGAAACTGGCTGTATTTGGGGGACAAACTGGCTGTATTTGGGGGGAAACTGGCTGTAATTGGGGACAAACTGGCTGTATATGGGGACAAACTGGCTGCATTTGGGGGGAAACTGGCTGCATTTGGGGACAAACTGGCTGTATTTGGGGACAAACTGGCTGCATTTGAGGGGGCAAACTGGTGGTGTTTGGGCACAGTGGCTGTGTTTAATGGGCACAGTGGCGGCAATTGATGTTTTTTTTTTTTCAGTTTGTTTGCTCCCCCCCAAAAAAATTTGGAGCACCAGCCGCCACTGCATACAGCCATGGGCAGGGCTACCCGGTGATGTAAACGGGTAAACCCGCTGCCTCTGACATCACGTGTCGTCAGAAGGGGCGGGGTCATCCGGTTACGTCACCGCAGGGATTATGGGGGATTTTTTTAGACAGATAATGCTGATAAATCTTGGGGGGGGGGGGCCAGTTTGGCATGGTCACCCTGGGCTCTAGATGACCTTGTTCCGGAACTGGTGACAGGCTATAAATACCTGGAAATGTTCCACCGACTGCTGCACTTAACATGGAAACACGTAATAGATCTGATGACTTGTTCGCTTCAAGTTACCAGTCTGTAGGCCATATTTTCTTCCTAATTTTGGTGAGTGCGCCATATGTTGTTGATGATAAAACCTTCAATAATACTCAAATAAAACAAAGCAAAATCCTCTATCTGGAAGAGGCTGAATTCTCATCGCGGGAAAAAACGCTTTGATCCTACGAAAGTTCTAAGCAATGTCTTTCGCTCCTGAAGAAACACAGCTGTGGAAAAAGTCTTAGACGAGAGAGATAAGCAAGCTAATGATCCCAATCTTACTGACTGCATTGTAAACAGTAGGCTTATAATAGGATTATTGTTTGGAAAATGAAAAAAAAAATATGAAAAAAATAAATAAACAAACACCGAGCTCGCTGCGCACGCTTGGAGAGAAATTAACACGTTCACAGATGTTCGCATTCACCGACAACAGGAGGGGAAATATATTATTCAAATCTGAAAGAAAAAAAACTCTGCATATGGTGTCAGAAATTGGGTTTTGATCTTTACAAATGTTGTGATGATGTGATGAATAATCAATTAATAATTGATTAAAAGAGTTTTTCCCGAATTTATCGTGTCAGTGTAATTTTTTATTTTATTTATTTATTTTAATTCATTCCGTTCATTTCCTTTCCCAGTTCTGAAAGCTCGAGCGATTGGCGGAGCCCAACTGGGAGATAATTAATCAATGTTTGGTCGTTTCATATTAATGTGTTTCGAAGATAGAGATATGGAGTCTGATGAGTGATAAATAAAAAGCTTAGAAAGAGGAGAGATTTGGAGTTATGTGATGCAGGATATGCTTAGCGCCCAACTCATCGATTGGAGGAACCCAACTGGGAGATGAGTAATTCATATTTTGTCTGTAGCACACGAACCCTTTTCCCTTGCTTTGGCTCACTTGTAGGAAAAGAAGGCACACCGTACGATATGCCCGTACCCTCCTGGATGAGGAGGTTGAGCGGTGTTATGTATTTGGGTCCCACAGCTAGGTTCTTCCATCAGTTGGTTCTCATCTCCTAGGATATAGGGGGCAAGTCTCTGTTTTCCCCCCAGTAATTCCAATGTCCACACCACTCTAAACTCCAACGTTGAGTTTATTTTCTCAATGTTCAGTAGATAGGAAAGGGTGGAAGAGAGACAGGACAGTAAGGTTTGGGAGGTCAGTCCAGGCACAATGGATATCAAAATCACCACTCTATCCCAGAGTAGGGTTAGCTCACCCGGATAGTCTCCTACAAAGTGGATCCTAGCAGCCGAAGTGATGCTCGGACGTTTGATCAAGTTCTTTTCCTAGATGCGATCGGGAGACTCTCTGCCACAGAATCTATCAGACCCCGAACCTCTCAGCTTTTGGGTAACTAAGGACAGGTGCCAGCAGCAGCACATCACTAGGCCCTTGGTGGATAGAAGAATCCCTCCAGAGAGTTACCGGGCCCCTTCCTTCACCGCAAACTCTCACCGGTCCGTCAGAAAGGTCCTCCCCCGGCCTCCTCTTCTTAGAAGCGGGCTCCCTCGCGAGGGACACCCTGGGACTTCTCCTCCTCGAAGCGGGCTCCAGCTAAAGGTAGTGGGCCTAGGGTGACCACGTGTCCCGGATTGCCCGGGACAGTCCCGCATTTTGCAGATCTGTCCCGGGCACCTTCATTCCAGGACAATACACTGTCCCGGAATGAAACTGACACAGCCACCGCCCCCCCCCAGGCCAATCTGATGCCCCCAAAAATGGCCGCCACATCACCGCTTTACTCACTGACAGTACTTGTCCTGGCTGGGAATGCCTGGAGGAGCACAATCCCCGCCCCCTGCTTGTGATTGGAGAAATCATAAATCCCACCTCTTGTGTCCAATCACTGTGCTGTTATTCGTTACAGCACAAGCTGATTTTTGGGAAGGGGGGGTGTCCCTGAATGGTAGTTTAAAAATGTGGTCACCCTAGCTGGGCCCAGTGTTGAAGATGCAGCCCCAGGACTAAAGGTGCCTGGGACTGGTGCACACGTGGCCCCATGGCCTGGAGGGCCATGCGCCACGCACTTGGACTCTGACTCCTCTCCTCCTCCCCAGACGAAGACGAAGACCCCTCCCAGGCGGCGTCTGCCCCTTATGTATCCTCTCCCAGCATGCACAGCAGGCCAACCACACCCACTGTACCGCTGCCGGGAGAGGGCACCCCAAGGCACAGCACTAATACCGGTGGTTTAACCCTGACCCATTATGGCAGTGCCACCTACAGGCCACAGGGAACTGCACACCAGTATACCACCTGGAAATAAAGCAGCACAACCTACAAAATGGAGAACGGTCTGAGCCCAACTGCTATCTTAGATCAACCCCTAAATTTGGGTATATAGCACCCCTAAATTGGGTGGGCGCTACATGTCTATTTTATATTAAAGGGTTTTGAAGATAGAAGTCATGGAATCTGATGGATGATGCTTCAATGAAGACAGAGGAGAGATTATGATTGGGGTTATGTAATGGAGGATATGTTTAGCCACCTAAGGACCGAAAGATTTTCCCCCTTAAGCCTCGTACACAGGATGCAAATGTTAGCCAACCGAGCGTCAGATTTTTGTCAAAAGGGCGTGTGCCAGGATCTTGTCTTGCATACTAATGGTACACAATTGTGGTGCAACAAACACGAACGTAGTGACATATTACGAGGAATTTCAGCTCTTGAGCGCCATTGAGCCCCTTCTGCTAATTTTCGTATTCGGTGAGCATTGATTCCGAGCATGCGTGTTTGTACTTTCGACTTTTGTGTGACAGATTTGTGTACTGACCATCAGAAAATCTGACAACAGACCATTGTGCGATGAAAATTTACTAGCCTGCCATCCAACATTTGTTGGCCGAAAGTTGGACAACAATTGTCAAGAGGAGCGTACTAACGGTAAGATTTTAGGACAACAGTCTGTCGACAGACAATCCCCGGCCAACAATCGGATTGTGTGTACGAGGCTTTAATGACCATTCCATTTTTATGCAATACAGCATTGCGTCGCTTTAACTGATAATTGCGCGGTCGTGCGACATTGTACCCAAACAAAAATGTATGTCCTTTTTTCCCCACAAATAGAGCTCTCCTTTGGTGGTATTTGATCACCTCTGCGTTTTTTTTTTGCGCTATAACAAAAAAAGTGTGACAATATTGAAAAAAAAATATATATATATTTTTAAACTTTTTGCTATAATAAATACCCCCCCCCCCCCCAAAAAAAAAAAAATTCTCCATCAGTTTAGGCTGATACGTATTCTTCTACATATTTTTGGTAAAAAAAATATAACAATAAGCGTTTATTGATTGGTTTGCACAAAAGTTATCACGTCTACAAAATAGGGGATAGATTTATGGCATTTATATTATTATTATTATTTTTTACTAGTAATGGCGGGCGATCTGTGTTTTTTTGCCGGACTGCGACATTGTGGCAGACAGATCGGACACTTTTGACACTTTTTTGGGACCAGTGACATTTATTCCGCGCTCACAGCTAAAAAATAGCCACTGATTACTGTATAAATGTCACTGGCAGGGAAGGGGTTAACACCATGGGGCGATCAAGGGGTTAGGTGTTCCCTAGCATAGGCGTGCACAAGGGGTATGCCAGGTGTGCCTGGGCACACCCTAATCCTAGGGTTGGCAACCCATCAATGGCGATCTCCCCAGTGATCATGGGCAGGTGACAGGTAAACTGCAATCCTTCCTTGCTGACCCCAAGAACCTGGACAGGAGGTGGAATTTAGTGGAACTAATATGTATTTTCCTCCTGCAGCAGCTGAAAGTAGGCTTCTTTTCCTCTCCCTCCCCCCTGACATTCAGCTGCCACAGGAGGAAAATACCAATACAATAACAATTTATGCCACCCCCCCATCCCTGTTCTTTCTGCTGCCTGGGTCCCCCTGTGAGCTCCCTTGCTCCACTCTCCCCCCATTGCTTCAGGATGGAGAGCTGGGAAGAGGCCGGTAAATATGTCACACACGCATGTGTGTTGGAGCTTTGAGGTGCACACCCTAATGCAATAGGCTGTGCACACCTATGTTCCCTAGGGAGGTGTTTCTAACTGTATGGGGGCTGGGCTGACTGGAGGAGGAGAGAGATCGCTGTTCCTGATCAATAGAACTTTATTACCCTGACAGAACAGGGATCTGTTTGTTTACACTGACAGATCCCCGTTCTGCCTGTCTCTGGAGAAATCACGGTTGGCCGACGGACATCGATTCTCCTGGATCCACTGGTTGCCTCGCCTGCTAGGGAATGGGCACGTGCGCACACCCACAGATCGGCGAGTATGTGCCCGACGTACAATGACGGCGATTCGCGCAGGGGAGCCAACCTGCCGCAGTACAACTGCGGTGGCTGGTCCGTAACTAGTTAAAGAGTTTTGAAGATAAAGTCATGGAATCTGATGGATGATGCTTCAATGAAGACAGGGGAGAGATTGGGGTTATGTAATGGAGGATATGTTTAGCACCCAGCTCAGCGAATGGTGGCTCCCAATTGGGAGATGATTAATAAATAATTTAGTCATTTCATATTGATGAGTTTCGAAGATAAAGATATGGAATCTGATGTGTGGTGCCAAAATAAAATAAAAGGAGAGATTGGGGCTACGTAATTCTGAAAATATTTGATGCCCAACTCAGTGACTGGTGGATCCCAGTTGGAAGATGATTAATAAATATTTAGTCAATTCATATTACTATTATTTTGAAGATACAGATATAAAAACTTGATAAGTAACATCTAAATAAAGAATGAGGAGAGATCGGGGTGATGTAACTCCAGATATGTTTAGCAGCCAACTCAGCAATTGGCGGATCCCAATTGGGAGATAAATAATCAATGTTTGGTCATTTCATATTAATGAGTTTCGAAGATACAGATGTGAAGTCTGATGTGTGATGACTAAACTTAGAAAGAGTTTAGCGCATGGCTCAAGACACCAATAATAAGTATAGGTATAATAAGAGGAGAGATTGGGGATATGTAATGCAGTATATGCTTAGCGCCCAACTCATCGATTGGAGAATCCCAGTTGGGAGATGAATAACAAATAATTTGTCTTTTTTTATATTAACAAGTTTTGAAGATACAGTACCGTCATGGAATCTGATGAGTGAAGCCTAAATGAAGACAGAGGAGAGATTGGGGTTATGTAATGCAGGATATGTGTAGCACCCAGCTCAGCGATTCGTAAATCCCAGTTGCAGAGCCGTTTTTAAGGCAGGGCAAAAGGGGCAGCTGCCCTGGGCCCTGTTATTGTTGTGGGGCCCAAAGCAGCTTGCCAACTATCCCAGTTTAAATTCTCTTGTCGCTTGAAGTTTTAGTCCTGTGCTGTGTCCTGATATCTCAGTGTGAAGTGCTGCTACTAATGCTGCCCAGCTCTGCCCTATTGTTGTGTACAGATGACTCACCTGCAGACCCTGTGTTTACATGTAAATAACCATCATTCATATGTAAATAACAGGAGCATTCATATGTAAATAGCTGAGGCTGGCAGCATTCATATGTAAATAAAGACGGCATTCATATGTATATCATGCCCCTCTGCAGTGAAGAGATGATGTGCTGTAACCTCTAGCAACCAATCAGTGAGCAGTATTACTGTACAGTAATCTCTAGCAACCAATCAACAAGAAGAAATCATGTGCTGTAATCTCTTGCAACTAATAAGTGAGCCGTAATGTGTGCTGTAACCTCTAGCAACCAATCACAATCACTGCCTGATCTGATACAGTAAATTATCTTTAAAGCGGAGCTCCGCCGGAAAAAAAATATTAAAAGCCAGCAGCTACAGCTACAGCAGCTGCTGGCTTTTAATATTTGGACACTTACCTGTTCTGGAGTCCAGCGACGTCCGCAGCAGAGGACGAGCGACCGCTCGTCACTCTGCTGCTCCCTCCGCCATCCTCGCTGAGGGAACCAGGAAGTGAAGCCTTGCGGCTTCATGCCCGGTTCCCTACGGCGCATGCGCGAGTCGCGCTGCGCCATTCTGATTGGTGCTCCTGTGTTCTGGGAGCCGAGTGTCTCCCAGAACACCAAGGGAAGTCTGCGGGAAGTGACGTAACTCCTGCAGATTCCCGGAGAGAGGACTCCCGGATGTGGGTGAAAATACCTGTCTTAGACAGGTATCTTCACCCCCCTCCCCCCTGAAAGGTGTCAATTGTGACACCGGAGGGGGGGAGGGTTCCAAATAGCAAAAGTTGCTATTTAGGGTGGAGCTCCGCTTTAAGTCTAGATGATATTTATTGTTTGTCTCAGAGCAAGTAGAGAGCAAAATTGCATGGGGGGGGGGGCAAGATTTTTTTTTACCCAGGGTCCAATCAACATTAAAGACGGCCCTGCCCAGTTGGGAGATGATGCCGAAATATTTAGTCATTTCCTATTGATGAGTTTCGAAGATGCAGATATGGAATCTAATGTGTGATGCCTAAATAATAAAAAAAAAAAAAAAAAAGAGAGATTGGGGTTATGTAATTCAGAATATGTTTAATGTCCAACTCAGTCTACAATCTAGGTGTCATGGATATGCAGTAATGTTTGTCTGTCAGCTCACCTTCTCCTCCATGTGTTCACCTTAGAGGCCAGACACTCTCACCTGGCTGCTTAAGTAATCTCTCCTCTAAGCATGGCTCCACCCCAGGCCCTATCAGAGAACTCTATATTAACCTGTGCACTGCTATTCAACATTGTATGTTAGCTTTCATGTGAGACTTGCTGTGTCTTCTACGTCTGATTCCAGTTACCGATCTTGGCTTGTTCTCGACTATCCCTGACCGCTTGTGACCCTGAACTTGGCGTGTCCTATGTTTATCCTTGTCTGCTAGTCGCCCCGACCTTTTGGCTTATCCCCTTACTATCCTCCTGTAGCCTACTGTGAGCGTGAGCTGGGGGACTCTGTGGGGCCGCGACCTGGAGCAAGCTGCAGCTCAGTCTATCCTCACCACTAGAGGCTCTGGTGAACACCTGCTTGCTCTTAGACTCCGCGCCCTGGGGAATCTTATGCTCTATCTCCGTGTGGGATCTGTCTTGGTTCTCAGGTGGACCTGCCTTCCTTAACCACCCAGAGTTCCATCCGCAGCAGTCAGCCGTAGGGTCCTCTACCGTAGCGGTGCACTCCTAACCTCAATGGTGTGCATCTGTCATCTGGCCTCAGGTGACCTGACACTAGGTATTAGATTGAGAAGGACAACTTCAGGTCATTAATGAGTATATGGGGTATTCCAGCCAATGGGCAGGGATTTTGTTGAATCCCTTGGCCTGCTGGGAGAGCCTATATATTCGGGTGAGATCAGGTGATCCATGTTCTTGTGTGCCACCCAGCCTGCCGTCTGGTTGGACGGGTGTCGTCTGCCCGGGCTGCTAGGCCAGCGATTGGGCCTATCCTGGGGGCATCAGGCTGCCAGGCTGTGTGAGGGCCTCTCCAGAAGTAAGAGGGCAGCGCAGGGTTGAGACTGCGGCTTGCAGTCCAACCAAAAGTGACGGTTCTGCTGGCCGGAGAATCTGTCAGCCGTCAGAGGTAGAAGGGAAGCTGTCACCACGAAGAGACTAATCGCCTTTACCAAGGAGCACAGTGAGTAACTGAAGCAAGTACCGGAGCAGTATTCTCACCGAACGGGCACGGTGGAGAATCAGGAAACTTCAGGCGGTGGTCAAGTCAGGGACCCAACCAGCAGAGGTGACGCTTGCAGAGCAGCCTTGTGTGCCAAGCTGGGGACCGAGCCGGTCAGCAGGGGTGAAGCTTGAAGGTACTGTATCTGAAGTGCAAAGCTAGGGACTCAGCAGGGAAGCGTGAGTGACCCTTGAGGAAGATACCATCACAAAAGCCTTGAAGAGCTCACAGGATTCAGAGTTAGTGAATCAGAGGGTCCAGTGAGAGACCAGGAGCTCAAGGGGCTGAAGAACTACAAGGAGAAGTTGTAGTACAGCTCAGAGAACTGTTACTTTGAGTTATGAACTGTTAAAGACTGTTGCCATAGGAGACAGCAATCCTGCGTGTGCATAAGTGGCACCTTGCTGGGGCCTTTCCCTGTACGGCTGTCCTCCTATTAAAGTCTTGGAGTCTGCCATTTAAAATTGCAACTACTTAAGGGTGTCCTGGCCCTAACCCTCTTTCCCCTGCAAAATATAAAAAGGACTGTCAAAGAAATAAAACCTCTTTTACATCCAAGAAGTGTCTGGCGCCCAATGACTTTTACCACCTTTGCACCCACTATACCTCAAAGCCCACCACTTAAAGAAGGATGTCAGCTATCTTTGGCCTTGAAGGCTCCCATTAAACTGGAAGTATATCCTGCATTACATATCCCCAACCTCTCCTCTTATTATATCGACATGATACCTTCGGCGTCTTGAGCCATGCGCTAAACTTTTTCTAAGTTTAGTCATCACACATCAGACTTCATATCTGTATCTTCGAAACTCTTTAATATGAAATGACCACGAAAAGATATAATAAAATAGATAAAATATTTACAAAAATGTGAGGGGTGTACTCACTTTTGTGAGATACTGTATGTATATATATATTTTATGTTATTAATGTGGTGCATTCATTACAGTTTTTCAAAATATGGCCTATGTCTTTAAATAAATGGAAATAAATATTAAATAAATATGCCTTTAAATAAATGTGTTTCAATAAAGCCGTTGCTTTGCCTTTCCAATGAAGAACAGTCTTGGTGCTGTTTATAGGGTGTGAAATGGGCAAGGTTTATTTTACATATTGAGTTAGACAATACTGGCTATGTCTCTGCATCCCCAAAAAATAATTCTCACTGAAAAAGACTAAATTCCCGGATATGAAAATATTGTCTACATCTATTGGTCATGTGTATTCTTCCTTTGAATCTCGGTGGGCTTTGTGTATTTATTCCTGATCTGTGCAGTCTGAGACTTCCTGTAATAAAGACCGCTCACTGCTGCTCCCTCTGCTTGTGCAGGGTGACTGGTCTTGTCTCCGCCCCCCTCCTGTAGTTTTCTACAGGTAGCTTGCAGTGGGTGGAGCCTGATGGGCTCCTCCCACAGCTCTGCCCTCTCTGCTTGTGCAGTGTGACTGGTCCTGCCTCCGCCCCCTCCTGTAGTTTTCTACAGGCAGCTTGCAGTGGGTGGAGCCTGATGGGCTCCTCCCACAGCTCTGCCCTCTCTGCTTGTGCAGGGTGACTGGTCTTGTCTCCGCTCCCCTCCTGTAGTTTTCTACAGGCAACCTGCAGTGGGTGGAGCCTGCTGGGCTCCTACCACAGCTCTGCCCTCTCTGCTTGTGAAGGGTGACTGGTCTTGTCTCCGCTCCCCACCTGTAGTTTTCTACAGGCAACCTGCAGTGGGTGGAGCCTGCTGGGCTCCTACCACAGCTCTGCCCTCTCTGCTTGCGAAGGGTGACTGGTCCTGTCTCCGCTCCCCTCCTGTAGTTTTCTACAGGCAACCTGCAGTGGGTGGAGCCTGCTGGGCTCCTCACACATCTCTGCCCTCTCTGTGTGTGCAGGGTGACTGGTCTTGTCTCCGCCCCCCTCCTGTTGTTTTCTACAGGTAGCTTGCAGTGGGTGGAGCCAGATGGGCTCCTCCCACAGCTCTGCCCTCTCTGCTTGTGCAGTGTGACTGGTCCTGTCTCCGCCCCCTCCTGTAGTTTTCTAAAGGCAGCTTGCAGTGGGTGGAGCCGGATGGGCTCCTCCCACAGCTCTGCCCTCTCTGCTTGTGCAGGGTGACTGGTCTTGTCTCCGCCCCCTCCTGTAGTTTTCTATAGGCAGCCTGCAGTGGGTGGAGCCTGCTGGGCTCCTCCCACAGCTCTGCCCTCTCTGCTTGTGAAGGGTCACTGGTCTTGTCTCCGTCCCCCTCCTTTAGTTTTCTACAGGCAGCTTACAGTGGGTGGAGCCTGCTGGGCTCCTCCCACAGCTCTGCCCTCTCTGCTTGTGCAGGGTGACTGGTCTTGTCTCCGCCCCCCTCCTGTAGTTTTCTACAGGCGGTCTGCAGTGGGTGGAGCCTGCTGGGTCCCTCCCATGATGATGTCACTGCTACTTTAACAGAATAATAACTGGGTTTAGAAACCCACATAATGTAGATTTATATTCTCCGTGGTTTTTCTTAGAAATACATTTAAATAAAAGTTTTTGCGCCCGTAGTTCAGCTTGAAATCTGCTCCACAAAAAGATAAATATAGCAAACCACTTGAAGCCCCATTTTGAGTCACTAGATATCGCTTATACAAACAGCCTCAACATTTGCCACTTCCATACATTGTATTTATGATGTCCCCGCAGGAATGACTTGTCCCACATTTGTCACATTAAATACATATTGAAATCTATTCTCCGGAGCACAGGCTGTAATCGTCTTAGTAATGTTCTGCATGCGGTCTAATAACAACGAGCCTCAATCAATGCGAGAGAAGAAAGAAAGAAAGAAAAATCCTTCTGTGATTGTGCCGGGTGTTTTTTTTTTTTTTTTTAATCATGCAACCCCCTGTGACAATCACATTATTGATCGAGTGCATGGAAGGCGAAGTTTAAAAATAATACAATTGCATTACCGTACTGTAAATATAACAATGTAATTACCACGGCTAAAAAAATAAAACTATTAGGGCCTGGATGGCCAGGTGGCGGTAAAAGAGGGAGATTGAGCCCTAATTTTACTATTACACCCCCCCCCCCCAACTTCCCACTTAAAGCGGAGTTCCACACAATTTTTTTGGGTTGGGGGGGAGCGGAAACCCTCTTTTTAGAGGCTTCCAACTCCCTCTTCCTCCCGGGGCACCGCGGCGCCGGAAGGAAGTTCACCTCTCCCCCCTCCTATCAGCAATCATCTGGGACACGTCACAGGTCCCAGACGATTGCCCGGCCAATCACGGTGCACAGCGCAGCTTGCACATGCCCAGTGCATACACGGCTGTGAAGCCACAGCCCGGGAGCCCACAGTCTCAATGCCGGCGCCGCAGAGAGGAGGGGGAGACGAGCGGGGCTTCGTACGCCCGCATCGCTGAAACCTGGGACAGGTGAGTGTACGATTAATAAAAGTCAGCAGCTACATTTTTTGTAGCTGCTGACTTATATTGGTGGAACTCCACTTTAACCTGTTGCCGCCCATGTAACCCATACACTATATTACCAAAAGTATTGGGACGCCTGCCTTTACACACACATGAACTTTAATGGCATCCCAGTCTTAGTCCTGTAGGGTTCAATATTGAGTTGGCCCATCCATTGCAGCTATAACAGCTTTAACTCTTCTAGGAAGGCCATCCACAAAGTTTAGGAGTGTGTCTATGGGAATGTTTGACCATTCTTCCAGAAGTGCATTTGTGAGGTCAGGCACTGATGTTGGACGACAAGGCCTGGCTCGCAGTCTCCGGTCTAATTCATCCCAAAGGTGTTCTATCGGGTTGAGGTCAGGACTCTGTGCAGACCAGTATAGTTCCTCCACCCCAAACTCGCTCATCCAGGTCTTTATGGACCTTGCTTTGTGCACTGGTGCGCAGTCATGTTGGAACAGGAAGGGGCCGTCCCCAAACTGTTCCCACAAAGTTGGGAGCAAGAAATTGTCCAAAATGTCTTGGTATGCTGACGCCTTAAGAGTTCCCTTCACTGGAACTAAGGGCCCAAGCCCAACCCCTGAAAAATAACCCCCCACACCATAACCCCCCCTCCACCAAATGATTTGGACCAGTGCACAAAGCAAGGTCCATAAAGACATGGATCAGCCAGTAGACGCGTTACACACGTCAGCGCTCATTCCCATCCCAAATGGCCGCCATCTTTCCTTGAAGTTGGGAGGGTGGGGGAAGTTTGTAAAAATCCAGAAGAGAGGAGGTACCAGGGAAGGATAAATACAAGCAGATTAAACTTCAGCATTATACAGTATAAGGGTGAAAGCTCAGGTTGGGCGCCACCGATGTCATGACCCAACCCAACCCGCAGACACCAGGCAGTGACACAAAACCTTTAAAATTGCAGATTCTGATATTAGTTGTCACCATCCTAATGCCTTATCATATATACGGACAGTACAAGAGGATGTGCATTGCTCCATAAATCTTTATGTTTCCCATATTTAGCCGAGTCGCTTTTCCGACCCATTCACACAACGAATTATCTTTATAAACTCATCTTTTGTGTAACCGCTCATCATTGGGTCTTAGTGCGTACAGCGATATCGGCATGTAGTTATCACCCTTGTAGCGCCGTTACCTGTAATTAATACCTTCCAAATAAACAAGAAAACAGCTCATCTCTCCGCCGTGCCGCCATCTAACCTTGGCTTTTAACTCGGGATGGAAAACTCCCGCCTTCATCTCCATATTTCATCTTTATGTCTTGCTATTGTTGCTCAAGGTGTGACTTTCACCGAGCGTGGACAGTTTAATAGCGATGACTCAGTCTATTAACGGCCTAAGTGTATACAATAATTATAGCTCTGAATCCTCCATGTCCGCTCGAAGATGTGGGGAGACATCCAGGACCTCATTAGGGTTATAAAAAGAAGGAATCATTAGCATTTAGTTAGCAAACCAGACGGGAATACAAAAGAAGCAAATGGAATAAAAAAAAAAAGAGATGGTGTCACCTTGGCCTACAAACACGACGGGTCGTTTTCAGACCTCCGCTCCTTCCTATTGTAATCGGCAGAATTTCGATAGGAAAGACTCTGATGCCGCGTACACACGACCATTTTTCTCGTTAGGAAAAATTACATTTTTTTCTCTTTGACGAGAAAAACGACCGTGTGTGGGCTTTTGGTCATTTTTCCCCGACGAGAAAAACGGCATTATTCACGAATGAGAAAAATTAGAACATGCTCTAATTTTTCTCGTCGTGATTCACGGCATTTGTTTCCGCGGCAGTTTTCCCATTGGAAAACATTGCCGGGGAGCCTACACACGGTCGTTTTTCTCGACCAAGAGAAAAAATGACGGGAAAAACGGCCGTGTGTAGGGGAACAAGCCGTTCCTCGTTTTTCCCGTCGATTTTCTCGACGGTGTTTTCACCGTCGAGAAAATCGATCGTGTGTATGCGGCATTAGACTCTCTTCCTAAGAATCTTCTTAAGTCCCTCTATAATGCTCCTTTGCTGCTTATAGAACTGAAATATACAACTGATCGCACTTAAAGCAGAGTTCCACCCAAATTTGGAACTTCCGCTTTATACACTCCTCGCCACCTTACATGCCACATTTGGCATGTCATTTTTTTTTGGGGGGGGGAGTGGGGGCTTCAGTAGGAGTGGGACTTCCTGTCCCACTTCCTCCTTCCACCCTGGGGTCGCCTAGGCGATACGTCATATCGCCTTTTGGTGGCCCCTCCCTGTAGGCGATCACCTGAGACGTGACAGGTCCCAGGCGATCGCCTGTCCACTCAGAGAGCGCTGCGCCATTTGCGCATGCGCAGTGAGTACCCGGCCGTGAAGCCGAAAGCTGTCAAGGCCGGGTGCCCACACTATGAATGGAGGCGCCGGCGGAGAAGGGGGGGGGGGGGAGCGGAGCTCCGGGCGTCGCGTCGCTGGACAGTGGAACAGGTAAGTGTATGTTTATTAAAAGCCAGCAGCTACACTTTTTGTAGCTGCTGACTTTTAATAAACATAAAAAAAGGCTGCAACTCCCCTTAAAGTGGAAGTAAACCCTCCTATCATTTTCAGGCAAGGAAGCTGCCATCTTGGCCTCTGTTTAATCTTCAACTGCCATGATGCTGCACATGTGATCAGTTATGACACCAGCCATTGGATGGTTTGACAGTTTGGTTGAGAGCGCAACCAATTTGACAGTTGGCATTCCCGGCATGCCGGGAATGTAACTGCTTTTGAAACTGTTAAATCAATGGGTTTACTTCCGCTTTAAAGAAGTCTATCATAAACTAAGGTGACCAGATTTTTAAAATGAAATCCGGGGACATATTTTTTTTTTTTACTAGTAATGGCGGCAATCAGCAACTCATAGCGGGACTTCGATATTGCGGTGGACAAATCGAACACTAAGTGACACTTTTGACACTTTGTGGGAACCGGTGACACGAATAAAGTGATCAGTGTTAAAAATATGCCCTGTCACTGTACTAATGACACTGGCTGGGAAGGGGATAACATCTAGGGCAATCGAAAGGGTTAAATGTGTGCCTAACAAGTGTTTTCTCACTGTGGGGGCGGTGCTTTTACTAAGAGAAGGCATAGATCCCTGTACCTGCTTTGCGGGAACACAGGATCAATGTCTTCCATACTGACAGAATGGCGAACTGCCTTGTTTACATAGGCAGGCCACCGTTCTGCCTATGTACATAACGATCAGCGGGTACCGGTGGTCATCGAGTCCGCTGATTGGCTCAGATACCCAGAAATGCAGGATCACGTATATAAGTGATCCTGCGCCTGAAGATCACTCTGCCGTGCAAGGCAAGGAGGTAAGCAGGCAGGCGGCTGGCCGGGATATGAGTCAAGGCAGAAGAACATGCGAGCGGAGCTGGATGGGCATGCACCTGAAACTGAAAAAATAGTCCCTCCGCTCCGACCAGCACATCATCACCAGAAAGGGACACAGATAATGCATAGGTGGGGGTTCAGAGATTCTGCGCTATGCCCAAAATGCTGCAGACATGATGGAGATTTATTGCACATGATGTGGAATCTTTTCCGGTATTGGCATTATGTTCTATCTACTATATCTCAGGTATTTCAATTCCCGGTTCCGCATGATCCCGTTGTTTGCCTGCTCGGTGCCTTGGAGATTCCCTCCCTTTCGCCCCATGGCCACACTGCAGTTCTGCGTCTACTATATATAGCACGCAAGGCGATTGCAGGACTTTGGATAATTCCCAGGGTACCAACGGGGGAACGATGGGTGGAAATGATAAACGGCATGTTAATCGTGAAAAACGTACCTACCAACACAGAAATGTCCTTAAAAAATGCTACTCAATGTGGCAACCTTGGCTAGATACTCCAGGGCTGGGCCCAAGCTAGGGTGACCACGTGTCCCGGATTGCACGGGACAGTCCCGCATTTTGCAGGTCTGTCCCGGGCACCTTCATTTCAGGACAATAAAGTGTCCCAGAATGAAACTGACACAGCTACCCCCCCCCCCCCGGGCCAATCTGATGCCCCCAAAAAAGGGCGCCACATCACTGCTTCACTCACTTACAGTACTTGTCCTGGCGGGGAATTAGGGTGACTACGTGTCCCGGATTGCCCGGGACAGTATCACATTTTGCAGGTCTGTCCCGGGCACCTTTATCCCAGGACAATACAGTGTCCCGGAATGAAACTGACACAGCCACCCCCCCAAGGCCAATCTGATGCCCCCAAAAAAGGCCGCCACATCACCACTTTACTCACTGACAGTACTTGTCCTGGCCGGGAATGCCTGGAGGAGCACAATCACCGCCCCCTGCTTGTGATTGGAGAAATCATAAATCCCGCCTCTTGTGTCCAATCACTGTACTGTGATTCGTTACAGCACAAGCTGATTTTTGGGAAGGGGGGGGTGTCCCTGAATGGTAGTTTAAAAATGTGGTCACCCTACTGCCCAGGCCAGTTGGTGAAAGATAGACTTTTGCAAATGCGATCTAGTAGGTTTGGAGGTAGAGATAAAACACTTGTAATAACTCTTGACTCTCATAGTAGATGATCCTGGAGGAACCGTGGTGGATAATAAATAATAACAAATATGTTATAGGGAGGAAATGATGTTCCCTTATTTCTTTATTGTGTACATATCTTTTGCAATATTTTTCACAGTTCAGGAATTACGAGTTAGAATACCGTATATTGATATTGGGAAATTACGCAGCACTATTTACACTAATGCCAGTATGCATGTACAGGATGATGATATTTTATAATTATCTGTGTGTTGTATGATGTACAGTGCCTTGCGAAAGTATTCGGCCCCCTTGAACTTTTCATCCTTTTGCCACATTTCAGGCTTCAAACATAAAGATATAAAATTTAAAGTTTTTGTGAAGAATCACCAACAAGTGGGACACAATTGTGAAGTGGAACGAAATTTATTGGATTTTTGAAACTTTTTTAGCAAATAAAAAACTGAAAAATGGTGCGTGCAAAATTATTCGGCCCCTTTACTTTCAGTGCAGCAAACTCACTCCAGAAGTTCAGCGAGGATCTCTTAATGATCCAATGTTGTCCTAAATGACTGATGGTGATAAATAGAACCCACCTGTGTGTAATCAAGTCTCTGTATAAATGCACCTGCTCTGTGATAGTCTCAGGGTTCTGTTGAAAGCGCAGAGAGCATCATGAAGACCAAGGAACACACCAGGCAGGTCCGTAATACTGTTGTGGAGAAGATTAAAGCCGGATTTGGATACAAAAAGATTTCCCAAGCTTTAAACATCCCAAGGAGCACTGTGCAAGCGATAATTTTGAAATGGAAGGAGTATCAGACCACTGCAAATCTACCAAGACCTGGCTGTCCCTCTAAACTTTCAGCTCAGACAAGGAGAAGACTGATCAGAGATGCAGCCAAGAGGCCCATGATCACTCTGGATGAACTGCAGAGAACTACAGCTGAGGTGGGAGAGTCTGTCCACAGGACAACAATCAGTCGTACACTGCACAAATCTGCCCTTTATGGAAGAGTGGCAAGAAGAAAGCCATTTCTCAAAGATATCCATAAAAAGTCTCGTCTAAAGTTTGCCACAAGCCACCTGGGAGACACACCAAACATGTGGAAGAAGGTGCTCTGGTCCGATGAAACCAAAATCGAACTTTTTGGCCACAATGCAAAACGATATGTTTGGCGTAAAAGCAACACAGCTCATCACCCTCAACACACCATCCCCACTGTCAAACATGGTGGTGGCAGCATCATGGTTTGGGCCTGCTTTTCTTCAGCAGGGACAGGGAAGATGGTTAAAATTGAGGGGAAGATGGATGCAGCCAAATACTGGACCATTCTGGATGAAAACCTGTTGGAGTCTGCAAAAGACCTGAGACTGGGACGGAGATTTATCTTCCAACAAGACAATGATCCCAAACATACAGCAAAATCTACAAAGGAATGGTTCACAAATAAACGTATCCAGGTGTTAGAATGGCCAAGTCAAAGTCCAGACCTGAATCCAATCGAGAATCTGTGGAAAGAGCTGAAAACTGCTGTTCACAAACGCTCTCCATCCAACCTCACTGAGCTCGAGCTGTTTTGCAAGGAAGAATGGGCAAGAATTTCAGTCTCTCGATGTGCAAAACTGATAGAGACATACCCCAAGCGACTTGCAGCTGTAATCGCAGCAAAAGGTGGCTCTACAAAGTATTAACGCAAGGGGGCCGAATAATTTTGCACGCCCCACTTTTCATTTTTTTCTTAGTTAAAAAAGTTTCAAAAATCCAATAGATTTCGTTCCACTTCACAATTGTGTCCCACTTGTTGGTGATTCTTCACAAAAAATTAAAATTTTATATCTTTATGTTTGAAGCCTGAAATGTGGCAAAAGGATGAAAAGTTCAAGGGGGCCGAATACTTTCGCAAGGCACTGTATAACAACGGCTGTACTTGGATCTTTTGCTGCACAAGAACTGTGAATGGATGTATCTCTGTTTGGTTTTTCAATAAACTTTTCTTTGATTAAAAAAAAAAAAAAAACGAAATTTCATCGTGGGCCGCATCAGCATTATGATTGCCCTCAAAAGGGCCTGTTGTATCTGTAAGATTAGATGTCCAGCGCATCCCCACTCCCCTTACATTAGATGTCAAGAGCCACCCCACCATCAGAAGTTGAGTCCCCCACTCTCCCTTACATCACAGTGTACCTAGGGTTGCCACCTCATCCCTTTAAACCCGAACACATATGAATTACACAGGTTCTGAGGCTAATTGAATGCAGATAAGGCACTAAGTGAGTTTAATTACCAACTTATTCAGCCACAGAACCCGTGTAATTCATATGTGTTCGGGTTTAAAGGGATGAGGTGGCAACCCTAAGTGTACCCCCTTACCTTATGCTGCTGCTGGGATGAATCTGGATGCATTGCTTGAAAGCAGAAAGTAGGGGTCTGGAGTAGGACCAGAGGAGGGCTGGAGCTCTCCTGCAGCTGCAGGAGAGGTGTGAGGGCCACATGAAATGGCCTAAAGGGCCGGATTCGGCCCGCGGGCCTTGTGTTTGACACCTGTGCTCTAAGACAATGAACAGTCCGTTAGCTTTGTTTTGTGTTTTTATTGAGGGATTATAACTTGGATGGGGTTAAGGGATTCATTCATGGGAGGCCCAGAAAGATCTTTGCATAGCTTGGGACAAATTATAAACTCTCCTCTTCCTCCAGCACAACTCTTGCTGCAGACGATTCCTTCCTCTTCCTCCAGCACAACTCTTCAGGCACAGCTAGCACGTGGTTAGGCCTGACACCGACTTCAGCCAGGCCCTAGCAACAGTCCTTTGCAGGCAGGGACCGCGGGCCCCTTTAGTGTAGCAAAAATAATGGAAAGTTCTGGTGCTAGCTGCCCTAGGTGGACTACTGATCCCATTCAGGCCCTGCCAGCCCTCCCGGCCACAGCTGCCTGTCTCCACTAACCATGACATAACAGTCTCTCCCACTGGCTCTACATCCATCTCAGACTGCACACTCCCAGTCCGTTCCGGCATGCCTCCCCAGCTCTCCCGATTGTGCTTGTCACTCACCGACACCTGTTGGAGCCCTCCTGGAGACTTTTCCCGGCAGTACCTTCCACTGTCCTCTCCTGTTCCTGGTCAGGACACCCCTGTAGTTTCTACGAGGGTCCCTTCCACTCCCGAGCTCCAGGCCCAAGGTCACCCCCTCCCAGACTGGGGGCTTCCTTAAAGCGGTTGTATACCCTCATATACTACTTGCACCTACAGGTAAGCCTACATTAAGGCTTACCTGTAGGTGCTTGCGATATCTCCTTAACCTACATGGTTAAGGAGATATTTGCAGAAAATCGGGCACCGATGTCTACGGCGCATGCGCGGCGTAAACACCGGGGCAGGCACCGGTGAATGGGAATTCCTGCCAGAAAGTGCCGGAATTTGCGCATGCGCTGCATCGTGACGGTTCCGCGCGCATGCGCAGAATGACGTCATCGCCGCACCGGCCAGTCACAGCGCTGGTGCGGCGATACCCGGAAGTCACTCCGGGTATCATGGCGGCGACGGAGGAGAGGAACGAGGGTCGGTGCGGGTTCTTCAAACTAAGGTAAGTAATTGATAATGAGCTAGTATGCTAGTCATACTAGCTCAATATGCCTTTGCCTTGCAGGTTTTTTTTCTTTTTGGGGGTATACAACTGCTTTAAAGGCCATGACAGTTAGTTCTCCATCTCCCAGTTCTTCCACCCGACAACTCCTCCCCAGCTGGGCTTACCCTGGTTATAGCCAGGAGGCCTGCCCCCTGCCAATCCTAGTTGGGGATTGGTCATGTCTCCCTGAGTCACCTCAGACAGCTCCACCTCTCTTCCCCTCCCCTCTTCTAGAATTCTCTAAAAGTCTGAGGGAGGAAACCGAAGGATGATGCTATCTGTAATTCACCAGCCTACACTGAGCCACTCCCAGCCCCCACAAAATCAAAACAAACAGGCCTCGCTTACAGCGAGCCCTGATTAAATTTACCTGTGCTCACAAAAATCCTACTACTAGCACCTACCTAAAGTAGAGGGTGCTGCACCTGTCTTCCAGTTGTGCTCCTGCATTGTCATCCTGTCACTTAAGCCTGGTACACACTAATCGTTTTTTTTTTTTCCATTCAACCCAGCTCCGATCTTAGCCGTTGTACTAACAATCTGATGTTAGTACAGTGATCTCCGCTGCTTGTTTTCTTACAGGAGACAGCCCCCCCCCCCCCCCCCCAGAACACTCCGATCAGAGTTTTCAGCTATAGGCTAAGATCGCAGATTGGGAGTCGGTCGGCTGCTGGTTTTCCAGCATGCTCGTCCGACAGAAGCTGGCCAAACTTCTGTCGGGCCGGCTGACATACACATGAGCCAAATGTCTCTGAACTTTCGGCCCATGTGTACTAGGCATTAGGCTTCTGATGAAGATTACAGATTGTACAGGCTCGGTTCACTGTTGAAGACTCAAGACTCATACACACGACCGGTTTTCTCGGCAAGAAAACTACTGGAAGAGCTTTTTGCCGTGAAAACCGTTCGTGTGTATGGTTTCTCGACGAGAAAAATAAAGAACCTGCTCTCTCTTTTTCTCGTCATGATTCTCGGCAGTGTGTTTCCTGCCAAGAAAACCGGTCATCTGTATGCTTACCTGTCCGAGGTAAACCCGCGCATGCTCGAAAAGACTTTGACACGTGCGGTAGCATACAAGGTTAGTGTGGGGTGTAGCAAGATGGCGGCGACGGCATAGAATGTGACGAGCGCCGGCTTGTCGTAGTTTAATAACGTCACCGCGTTCTTGCCATTCAAAAGAATGGCGTTTTTTTGGAGTGGCCCCCTGTACACAGGGCTTGGCAAGACAAGCTTGCCAGGAATCCCGTCAAGAAAACCGACGTTTTTTTTTCCGACGGAATTCCCGCCCGTGTGTACAGGGCTTCAGTCTATTAAAGACCCAAGTGTATGCAATAACGATAGCTCTGAATCCTCCGTGTCCACTTGAAGATGTTAGGAGACATCTGGACCTTATAAGTGTAGCGGCCTCACCCTCTCTCTCTTCTTTAACAGTTACTTTGGCTTCGGTCTAGGGGTACCTTGAAGGGGAGAGCGAGGTGCGCCACGGCCCATGTCCTCTAGATTACAGCATGTAGAGGTGAAGGCCAGTATCTAGTTGCATTCGGGCCTGTGTATACGCTCAGAGCCAAGTCTGTTCTGCTGATAACCCCCCTTTTGCTCTCAGTAATTGGAGTACCACACACTGAGAAGGTCCAACACTTATTTATTCCATAACGGCAAACAAATATTCCTTTGCGAGCAGACAGTCTGAGACCCATAGAACAGTTCAGTATTGGTGGGGAGTAGGTCAAGGCACAATCCTCATAAAAAACTAAACCGTTGAGGTTTCACCAACGGTTGCTAAGCACAGTGGCTGTTAAATGGACTTTTTGTCTTCAGAGTCTCTTCCAGCGACTCTAGTGAACACGAACTGGAGTTACCTTCGCTACGTTGCAGCCCCTGTCAGGGGGAAGACATCCCTCCAAGGGAGTTACCAGAGGCCCCGCCGTCACCGGATTAATGCTGTACTGGGCTATTCGGAAGGGTTACACTCCCCGGCCTCCTCACCTCAGATACGGGTCCCAACACCTTAGGGCCCCTCGGACTCCTCCACCCTCGCGGAACCCAGTCGAAGTTACTGGGTCCCAGGCCTTGGCCGTAGTATCTCACCCCAGGCTTAAGGTGCCTGGGATGGACTCCATCCCTCGCTCCGGCCAGGTCAAGGGCATCTGGGCCCGGAACTCCGGAACGCCAGCAACCAGGCTGAAGGTGCCTGGCCCCGGCCGCGTCCTCCAACTCTGAACCCCAAGGTCAGGGCGTCCGCCCCTTTTATCTCCTCCCTTTGCGTCACAGCGGGTTCCCCGCCCCGCTGTATCGGCGCCAGGAAAGGACAAAAAGGTACAGTCTTGCGGTGCAGGTTCAACTCCGACCCAGGGCGACAACGCCACCTGCAGGGCACAGGGAACCTTGCACCACCAGAGTCCTCCAAGAACCACAAAAGGGATTCTCAGATTCCCTAACAATTAGTACATCTGGGTTAAATAACCCAGATGATCCGCCCCAAATTTAAATACCCGCTACATAAGGATTATCACCCGTCACTGTAATCCTGTCACGCAGGCTTTTAATGAAGAATACAAGTGGTCATTTTGACAAACTTAGTATAGACATGGTCCACTGTTGTCACCATCAGGAATAGGGATAAAGTTCTCCTTCGGGGCAATGCATGGTATGCCCTAAACTCTACCTGTTCACTAAAGTTTGGGGGTTCCCAATTGTGCTCCTGTGTTGTCAGTCACCCTGTCACAGGGGCTTTGTACATTACAAGTTAACATTCTGACATATATTCCACAGGATGGTACACTATTGTCTTCAAGAGTAGGGATGAGGTTCAAGTTTGCCCTAAACTTTAGCTGTTCACTAAAGTTCAAAAGTTCCCAATTGTGCTCCTGTGTTGTCACCATGTCACAGGGAATCGGGATAACCCCAAATTCTAGCTGTTTGCTTATGTTTGGGGGTTCCCAATTGTGCTCCTGTGTTGTCACCATGTCACATGGGCTTCTGATGGAGACTATATTTGGCCGTTTTGACAAACATTACACCCCCAAATTACACATATGGTCCACTGTTGTTACCAGTGGCGGCTGGTGCTTAAAATTTTTTGGGGGGCGCAAACAAACTGAAAAAAAAGAAAAACATCAATTGCCGCCACTGTGCCCATTAAACGCAGCCACTGTGCCCATCAAACGCCACCAGTTTGCCCCCTCAAACACAGAATGTTTCCCCCAAAATACAGCCAGTTTGTCCCCAAATGCAGCCAGTTTCCCCCCAAATACAGACAGTCTGTCCCCAAGTGCAGCCAGTTTGTCCCCAAATACAGCCAGTTTGACCCCAAATACAGCCAGTTTGATCCCAAATACAGCCAGTTTGTCCCCAAATACAGCCAGTGTGTCCCCAAATGCAGCCAGTTTCCCCTCAAATGCAGCCAGTTTCCCCCCGAATGCAGCCAGTTTCCCCCCAAATACAGCCAGTTTGTCCCCAAATACAGCCAGTTTGTCCCCAAATGTCGCCAGTTTGTCCCCAGCCCGGCACTTACCTTCCTCGGGTCAGCGCCGTCCTCCTCCACGCTCCCTCGATGTCTTCTTCCATCCTCATTGTCGCTTCAGCCAATCAGGTGACCGGTAACCAGACCCAGTGCACCTGATTGGTTGAGAGGCGGGTCAGTGTTAGGGAAGTGATTCCCTATAACAGCACTACATAAGCAGAGAACGCACAGCCTGTGCGCCCGCTGCTTAACCATTTGGAAGCCGATTAGAGCCCACAGGCTCTAATCAGGCACTTCCAAAACACACCCACCGCTGTTATTCAGATGGCCGGAGCTCAACAGATTCTGAGTGCACCAGTTTTGATAAACCCCCCCCCCCATAAAGTTGTATGACAAATCAAAACACATTAATTTCAATGGGTGCCACCTTAATCAATGCGACTCAAGTTGCAGCAAAAAAAAAAGTTCCTGTACTGCTTTTCTGTGAATTTGAGTGCCATAGAGTGCAATTTTAATTACAAGCAAGTTTCAAGCAAGTCATAGGCATGCGCAAGAGGTGTGCCAAGTGTTCCTGGGCACACCCTAATCCTGGGGTTGGCAACCTGTCAAAAGTGGGCAGGTGACAGGTAAACTGCAATCCTTCCTTGCCGACCCTCAGAACCTGTACAGGAGAGGTGGTGGGAGTAGGAGTGGAATTAAGTGGAACCGATCTGTATTTTCCTCCCGCAGCAGCTGAAAGTAGGCTTCTCCTCCTCTCCCTTTTGTCAACATTCAGCTGCCACAGGAGAAAAATACAGGGGATCGGTACTAATATATGCCACCCCCGTCCCTGTTTGTCTTCCTTCTGTTGCCCGGGTCCCCCGTGTGCTCCCTTGTTCCCCCCTTCCTCCCATTGTTTCAGAATGGAGAGCGGTAAAGGGGCCTGAAAATATGTCAAACGCATATGTGTTGGAGCTTTGGGGTGCACACCCTAATGCAATAGGCTGCGCACACCTATGAAGCAAGTCATAAGCAAGTCACATTACTTTGGGGTCACAGGATTGTGAACCAAGCTTATGGTCCAGTCCAGAGCTGGACTCTTTCACATGTTCTGCAGCGAGCCCTCTTCCTGCAGTCTTGAGGGTCCCCTTACAGTGGCGGAACTCCAGGGCCAGGTCACAGTTTTGACCTTTGCGAGCCTGGTAGTTTTGCCACTGGCCTGGAGGTCTCTGCAAAGAACTTGCAGAGGATGTGTTGTGCAGGACTAAGGCACACCTATGAAGCAAGTCATAAGCAAGTCGCATTACTTTGGGGTCACAGCATTGTGAACCAAGCTTATGGTTCAGTCCTGAGCTGGACTCTTTCACATGTTCTGCAGCGAGCCCTCTTCCTGCGGTCTTGGGGTCCCCATACAGTGATGGAACTCTAGTGTCAGACTAATTACCAACTCAGCCGCGCCAGCCGCATTCCTGCGCACATGCACGGCGGAACGGCGATTCCGGTGGAACGGCGCGAGCGCATGCACGCTAGTGCTCCAATCGGAGCTCTGGCGGGCCTATATAAAGTGGCCCAGGTACTCTGACAGGTTGCTGGTTTGTCGTCAGCTTCCTGTTTGTACCTGGTTTCCTGTTACCTGCATCTGAACTTCTGTTGTGACCCGGATCGGCTTGACTACTCTGCTTTTCTCCTGGACCTGACCTTCAGCTTTTTTTACGGATCTGCCTTGCTACCCATGTTTGACCCCCGGCCTGTGACTCGGATCTGCCTCTTGTCTCCAGCCCTTGACCTTCTGCCTGCATCTCGGATCTGCTACTTGTCTCCAGCCCCTGACCTGCTGCTTGTACTTCTTGGATTTGTTACTTGTCTCTTGTGCCTGCACCTTCAATAATGAACCCTCGGCCTGCACCGGACTCAATCTTCTGCCTACTTGCTCTGACCCCTGTTGTGCTCTGGACTTGTGTCTTCAGCTAGGAAAGAGCCGCACCTATCAGGTGTTTGACCCTCAGCCTGCTCTTGGTGGCTTTCCTTCTGCCCCTCGTTCAGCTGTTCAGCTCTACCGGATCATCTAGCAAGACCTTCCCTTCCTGCTGGTAGCCAGTGCCTCTTTGCAATATCCTCTCCCTGTCTCACCTCCAGGGGGCGGAGTGCACCAAGTCTCAAGGATGAACCGCTCTCGGCATCTCGGCCTTGGTGAGTAAACACATGACATCTAGGGCTAGGTCTCAGTTTCGACCTTTGCAAGCCTGGTAGTTTTGCCACTGGCCTGGAGGTGGCTGCAAAGAGCTTGCAGAGGATGTGTTGTGCAGGGCAGCAGGAGTAAGGACTAAGGCACACCTATGAAGCAAGTCGCATTACTTTGGGGTCACAGCATTGTGAACCAGGCTTATGGTCCAGTCCAGAGCTGGACTCTTTCACGTGTTCTGCAGCGAGCCCCCTTCCTGCAGTCTTGGGGTCCCCCTTCAGTGGCGGAACTCCAGGGCCAGGTCCCAGTTTCTACCTTTGCGAGCCTGGTAGTTTTGCCACTTGCCTGGAGGTGGCTGCAAAGAGCTTGCAGAGGATGTGTTGTGCAGGACTAAGGACTGCCAACTGCCAGAAAGGGAAGAAGAGAAGGAAAAGAACCCCATGCATCATCGGATAGAAAAGAGGAGCAATAAAAAAGTGTGTATACTAAAAAAAAAAAAGAAAAGAAAAAGGACAGTAAAGCTGAATGTACAGTATATTCTAGTATGGGGCCAGGGAGCCAGAAAATGGCAGATGCTGTCTGATGCTTCTCACACAGGTCTCTTGCCACCGACAGATGACCTTTCCTCGCTGCAGCCTCTTCGCATCTTTCCTCAGACAGGGCTCGCTCTGCAGCATCTCATTCTCCATGACAACTCGCTATAATTTCATCAATCTGAGCGAGACGATTGGGTAGCCGGGATCTTAAGAAGAAAATGTCAGATAATAGCTTTGACAGGTAATCCATGGCTAATCTAGTGTCACCCAGACTCCCTGCCCACCTCGGCTGGCAGAAGTGGGGGTACGATTGCCAATTAATGAAAAGGGATTTTTTTTTTTTTTATTGAATTTTAATCTTCTTGCCACCTATAATATCCAACGTCACAATTACTGGAGGCTAATAAAGGAATATTTTTATCCAGGATAGTGAGCAAGCTGCCCTTGGGGGTCAGAAAGGAATATTTTTTCCTCCTGTGCTGCTGAAATGGCAATGATAACTCAGGAGGTTGTTTTTGCCTTCTTCTGAAATAGCACTTTAGTTCAGGAGGTTAAACTTGGTAGATGATAATACTTTTTTTTTCAACCTGATTAACTATGCAACAATCTGCAAGTATAATCACTTAAAATAAAGAAAATAAGTAGTTTACATAGACACTAAAGTGAGAAATCAAGCATTTTAGAGGTTCTACTGGCATACTTTCATGTGATAAATATGTGAATATGATCAACTTAATGGAATAATAACCCTTTGGCGACTAGAGATCATTCATGCCTAGGTGCCCAGGTAGAATTCAGCGGTATCAGTATGCAATGGATTCCAAATTCAATGCTCCTGGAATTCAGTACTAGGTGTTCTAGCAATGTGAGCAATTAGAAGATGGAGGGGGGTCTGCACTGATGGAGGGGGGTCTGCACTTTGCACTGAGGGCGGTCTGCACTGATGGAGGGGGGTGGTCTGCACTGAGGGGGGGTCAGCACTGATGGAGGGGGGTGGTCTGCACTGAGGGGGGTCTATACTTGGTGAGGAAGGTCTGTACTGAGGGAGGGGGATCTATACTGCGGGAGGGGGGTTGTACTTAGTGGGGGGTCTATACTGAGAGAGGGGGGTCTGTACTTAATGGAGGGGGTCTGTAGTTAGTGAAGGGGGGTCTGTACTGAGGGAGGGGGGTCTGTACTTAGTGGGGGGGTCTATACTGAGAGAGGGGGGTCTGTACTTAATGGAGGGCGTCTGTAGTTAGTGGAGGGGGTCTGTACTGAGGGAGGGGGGTCTATACTGAGAGAGGGGGGCTGTACTTAGTGGAAGGGGGTCTGTAGTTAGTGGAGGGGGGTCTGTACTAAGGGGAGACTATAGTTGGTGGAGGGGGGTTGACACCAATTTTTTCCACACTGGTGACACTAACGCTAGTGATGCCACTGCTCCTAATCGGTGCTTGCCTAAAGACTGGAGCAATCCGTTGCTAGGCAAGGCCGAACCTCCAATTGCCAGTGCCTCTTGTGTTGTTCCCTATGTTTTGAGTGACCCCTGAGACTCCTGTGTGCTTCTGTGCCCCCAACAATCCCTATGTGCCCCTGTTCCCTAAATTAACCCTGTCTGCTTGTGTGTCTTCAGCTACTCCTGAGCCTTTTGTGTCTCCGTGAACCCTGTGCACTCCTTTGTCTCCAGTGAGCCCTGTGACTTCAGTATCTGCATTGAGCCCTGTGACAACTAAGCCAAACCCCCATCTGTCCGTGACTCCTGTGTTCCCCTATGCTTCCAATGACCCTTAAGACTCCTATGCACTGCTGTGTCTCCAAGACTCCTGTGGCTCCTGTTTTTCCATTAACCCCTGAGACTCATGTGCTCTCCTGTCCCTCCAGTGACCCCTTTGTACTCCTGTGCTTCCATGACCCTTGTGAAGCCTGTGTCTCCAGTAATCCCTGAGACTCCTGAGCTTCGGGTGACTCCTGTGCGCTTCTGTGTCTCACGTAAAGCCTCAGTGCGGTTCACGCGATGGGTTACTGTGAGAGAGGTTTGGAACGCAAACAGTTCCGGGTGTAGTAGCGTGATGACGCTCTCCAACGGCAGCGTGGTGACGCGGTGTCGTACGTTGCTCCGACATGCCTCATTGGCTATGTGCTTCTACTGCACTGATGACAAGTAAGTGAGCGGCGCTTTGGAATTTTTGATTGGACAGTCTCCTGTGGGAGGAGCACACCTAACAGCTGAGACATGTTCTAATCATTTAGTGTTTCCTATATAATGGCGTGGTATTTTCTTTGCAGGTTCATGCCCCAGTTGATGCATTTTTTTATGCGAAACATGTCGGGTACATGAACCTGCTTTCTAGCTACGCCATTTTTTGTATCTACTTGTGATCACTGCCATGCAAGCCTCTGCATTGATGCCTGTACGATTTTTTTATTTACTTTTTAACCGTGTGTGATTTGCTCTTGACGTTTTTTATGAATAAACGGGAAGTTTTGTTTTTTACCATCTGATCCTGCACTATGTGGAGCCTCTTTTTTTCTATTCCTACATATGATTGATACTGTTATCCTCGATGTGCCGACGTTTTGGGTTTCTATATCACTGCCTTGGAGAAAGTGGATTTCGTGAGTTTGCTCCTTCTCCTGCCGTTCCGTGAGGACGTATCCTGAGGATTCTACATCCGCGCCTGTTGCCTGTTTGACTCACCACCGCTGGTGTGTGAGTCCACGTTTAGGGTAAGAGTATTCATTTCTTCTCCCCCTTCCTGGTGTTGGAGTCACATCCCGGGGTGTTACAACGTTCCGAATCAATGCTTTATATGAACTATAAGCCTGTTGGATCTTGAAAGTGGGGACTATGCTCTGATATGTACATTTACCTTCTTTTTTTGTTACCAGTCCACACACTGGGCACCTTCACCGGACTGTTTTGTTTTTTTGTTTTTTACCATATTGTGTTATATAGAATACGGTTATTATATATACACTGTTTGATATCATCATTTGTGTATCTACACCTGGCTATTAATTTACCAGATCACTTTGAGTCTTACGTCCTCACTTATCACATGCCCAGATTCATACGTGTTTCTGGGTTTTGTCATTATTTGTTTTAGGCGCCGCATTTTTTACTTTTATCACATAAAGCCTGTGCGATCCTGAGCATCCTGTGTTACCCAATGACGCCAGTGAGTCCTGTGAGGCCCTTGACTGAAGCGCACCCTGGAGAATCCTGACTGATTTGTGACTCCAGTGAGCCTAAGCTTTCAGTGACCCCTATGTGCCCCCTGTACCTTCAATGAACCCTGTGTACTCCTGTATCTCCAGTAATCCAGTAACCCCTGAGACTCCTATGTCTCTGTGACCCCCTGTGAGGTAATTTGTCTCCAATGACCCCTTTGACTCTAGTGTCTGCAGTGGCTTCTGTGATACCAGAGCTAAACCCTCCCAATTGCCAGTGCCTTCTGTATTCCCCATGCTTCCAGTGACCCTTGTGGTTCCTGTTTTACCAGTAACCCATGAGACTCCTGTTCCCTTCTGTGCCTCCAGTGACTCATGTTTGCCCCTGTGCCTCCAGTGACCTCTGTTTGCCCCTGTTCCTCCAGTGACCCCTGTTTGCCCCTGTGCCTCCAGTGACCCCTTTATACTCCCATGTTTCCATGACCCAATGACTCCTGAGCTTCCAGTGACTCCTGTGTGCTCCTGTGTCTCCAATGATTCTGTGACTCCAGTGTCTACATTGGCCCTAGTGATGCCTAAGTCAAACACCCCCATCGCTCAGTGCCTCCAGTGTTCCCCATGCTTCCTGTTACCCCTGTGTACTATTGTGTCCCTGAAATTCCTGTTTCTGTAGCCCAATTAGTTTTCTCCTTTGTCTCCAGTGAGCCCTGTGACTCCAGCGTCTGCAGTGGCCCCATTATACATAAGCCATACACATAAGCCAACCCCCTCCCCGCCCCATTCATTGCCTCCTGTGTTCTCCATGATTCCAGTGACCCTTGAGGCTCCCATTTTTCCAGTAACCCCTGACACTCCTGTGTTCCTTTCACATCAGAACCCCCCCCCACCCCTTACATCAGGGTCCCCATTCGGTTACCTTTTACACCAGGGTCACCATCAGAGTGCCCTTAACATCAAAATCCCCATCAGAGTCCCCCTTACACCAGAGGTCCCCCATCAGCGTCCTTCCTTACATCAGAATTCCCATCAGTGTCCCCCATTACATCAAGGACCCCCTTGTTATCCCCCCTTACATCAGGGACCCATTAGAGTCCATTTGCAGGTTGGAGGAGGTTGAAGGATAAACCATAGGCAGCTTCTGCTGACCTTAGACCTCAGTCTGTGCACATTGGGGAAACTCCATTGACCCTAGCAGAGGGTCAGATAGAACCTTGTAGAGGGCCGTAGTTTGGAGACTCCTGGTTTAGAGGGTACATTATTTTGGGGGAAGGAAGAACAGTGTTTAAAACAGTTAATATAGTTAATTAGAAAAGCCCCAATGTGTCTGTGATAAATCTCGGATACCCCGTATGGGAACCTCCGCCAGACCTGTGTCTCCTGTCCTCCAAATGTACCCGCAGCCTGCAGACTCGCCATAACCAGCCCTTAACCCCTCAATCACGAGACAAGCCACACAGGTGTTGAGGGTTAACCATGCAGAGCATAAACTCTATATTAACCACTTCAATACCCGCCCATAGTAATATGACATCCGCAAGAGGGATCTCCCATCCTGGGTGGATGTCATATGACGTCCTGAGCTTCCCGGCCGTCTAGTGGGCGCGCACGCCACCGGCGGCATCGATCGGCATAGATCGGGACCTGGTGCGTGTGCCCGGCAGCCGCGATGTCCGCCGGGCACCCGCGTTTGCCCGCTATCACAGCAGGACCGTGGATCTGTGTGTGTAAACGCACAGATCCACGTCCTGTCAGAGGTGAGGAGACCGATGTGTGTTCCCAGTACAGAGGAACACAGATCGGTCTCCTCCCCTTGTGAGGCTCCGCCCCTACAGTTAAAATCACTCCCTAGGAAACATAATTAACCCCTTGATCGCCCCCTAGTGTTAACCCCTTCCCTGCCCTGCCAGTCACATTATACAGTAATCAGTGCATTTTTATAGCACTGATCGCTGTATAAATGCAAATGGTCCCAAAAATGTGTCAAAAGTGTCCGTGAGGAATTGAGGATCGCCGCCATTACTAGTAAAAAAAATTAAAATGCCATAATTCTATCCCCTATTTTGTAAACGCTATAACTTTTGCGCAAACCAATCAATATATGCTTATTGCGATTTTTATAATCAAAAATATGTAGAAGAATACGTATCGGCCTAAACTGAGGAAATTTTTATTTTATTTTTCAAAATTGTGATATTTATTATAGCAAAAAGTAAAAAATGTTTTATTTTTTTCAAAATTGTCGCTATTCTTTTGTTTATAGCGCAAAAAGTAAAAACCGCAGAGGTGATAAAATACCCTCAAAAGAAAGCTCTATTTGTGGGGAAAAAAATGAAAAAATGTCATTTGGGTACAGTGTTGCATGACAGCGCAATTGCCATTCAAAGTGTGAAAGCTCTGAAAACGAAAAATTGATCTGGGAAGGAAGGGGGTGAAAAGGCCCGGTATTGAACCGGTTAAGTACCAAACATACACTTTTAAACACAGTTAAGCCCCGTACACACGATCGGTTTAACTGATGAAAACCATCCGATGGATTGTTTTCATCAGACAAACCGATCGTGTATGGGACCCATCTGTCTTTTTTCCATCGGTTTTAAAAAATAGAACATGTTTTAAAATTATCCAATGGATAAAAAACCGATAGCAAATTCCGATCGTCTGTGGGCAAGTCAATCGGATAAAAAACCCACGCATGCTCAGAATCAAGTCGACGCATGCTCAGTAGCATTGAACTTCCTTTTTCTCGGCTCATCGGAGTGTTTTACATCACGGCGTTTGGGACGGTCGGTTTTTTGACTGATGGTGTGTAGGCAAGACTGATGGAAGTCAGCTTCATCGGATTTCCGATGGACAAAACCATCGGATTAGAATCCATAGGATATCTGATCGTGTGTACAGGGCTTTAGGAACACTCCCCTTAGCCTTGTCATAGAGGGGGTAGGGGACAACGAAGAACCAATGGAAACTCAACACTTGTGTGACAGACCTAGCCGGGACAGAGGCTTTTGGAGGGGACTGAATGCAAGCCTCTTGCCTTGCGACCATGGGCCCTGGCATTTGGGGGAACGGTGCTCTTTGTGAGCTGCATGCCTGGGGACCCTTGAGGGGGTGTTACTTTGGATTCAGGTCCATGTCCCCCCAAGACACACAGACTCTGGGGACCCTGTATATGCCATATTAGAGTGACTAAGTCATACTGTTGGGACGTTCACACCTTCACACTAAGGATATGCGAATACAATCACCTCCAGCCATCTGTCTGTCCTCTGTGCTAAAATGTGTGATGTTTACACTTATGATAATGGATATTGTATAGCAGGTGAAGACCGGAGACGGGATGTCTACCCTGAACGGTCATATCTATGAGTCACCTTGGCTGGCTAAAGGATTTAGTTAATTAGCTCATGTTAATTATGTTTTGGTTACTCCCTCTGTTTCTGTATATAAGACTTGTTTTTGGTTCTAATAAAGTCTCTCTTGGTTGAACTTACATACAGCCTGCCTGGTGTTTGTTCTGACCGACCACAAATGGATTTGAATGGCACATAGCTGTAGGTGGAATCCTGGAGCACCGGATGATCCAATAGAGCAGAGGAGTGTCGGGAGAGTGGAACCGAACGAGCAAAGGGGCTCGTTACATTGGTTGGCAGCAGTGGGATTTGCTCTCCAGTTCCTGGGACACTCCAAACCACCACAGTGAATGACCAGCTATGCAGCCTGCAGGAAAGTCACGCTGAAAGACCTACTTGAGAGCCGAGATGGACCAGAAGAAGGGTGATGCAGGACCCCGGTCAGTTGAAGATTTGTTTCAGCAACGAGTGCGGCAGCGGTTGGCATTATATGGGGCTAACCCATCAGAGACCGCCATACAGGAAGCCATTAAAGACATCCAGCTGCAGGATGCCCGACAAGAGAGAGAACGAGAGCGACAAGAGAGAGAACGAGAGCGACAAGAGAGAGAACGAGAGCGACAAAAGAGAGAACTAGAGCGGCAACATGAGTGGAGAATGGCGGTAATATGGCAATCGGAGACAACGCCTAAAGAACCAGCCGTCATGGAAGAGGAATTCGGAAGGAGGTTGCGAGAGATGCAGGGAGGAGAAGCAGGCCATCTCCCCCCCCCAACAGTTAACCAGAGCAGATGGTGTGGAGTCCCCAGCAGAAGTGCTGGCAACAGGGCAGAGTGATACCCACCTCTGCCCAGCACCGGAAACCACTGTGGAGTTTCAGGGAGCCGAGGCAGTTGGCCCCTCTCCCCAGCAACAAGCTGAGGCAGTAAAGCTTTTACTCCCAGCTGAATCACTGGCAGCAGGGCAGAATGCTACTGGCATCGGCACACAACTGCCACAGGAGCGGATATCGGTGGATGGGACTGCGGTCTCCACTCACAGCAATCCAGCAGAAGTGCTGGCAACAGGGCAGAGTGATACCCACCTCTGCCCAGCACCGGAAACCACTGTGGAGTTTCAGGGAGCCGGGGCAGTTGGCCCCTCTCCCCAGCAACAAGCTGAGGCAGTAAAGCTTTTACTCCCAGCTGAATCACTGGCAGCAGGGCAGAATGCTACTGGCATCGGCACACAATGGCCACAGGAGCGGATATCGGTGGATGGGACTGCGGTCTCCACTCACAGCAACCCAGCAGAAGAGCTGGCAACAGAGCAGAGTGCCGCGGGCCTCTGCTCTCAACTAACAGAAGAGGGAGGTCCTGTGGTACTGGATGGGACTTCAGTCCTCACTGACACAACCCCAGAAAATGGTGTGACACTGAGACAGGAGGATGTCAGCCTTGCTTTGCAAGCACTGGGGGATTTTCACCTACCACAAGTGGATGGGACTTCAGTCTCCACTTGTATACCCCAGGGATGCCGGGCAGTCGACCCAGATCCCCAACAGCATGACGGACTGAGCCCAGTCACCCTGTCTTCTCTCCAGCGGTTGAAAGGACTCCAGGGAGAAGGGCCAGTCCAGGCCTCTCCCCAGCGGTGGGTATGTTCTCTGAGAGAGGCAGAGGTTGGCTGGGTAAGTAATGCTCTGTTTGGAGCAATTTGTTTGGGGTACTGTGTGGATGCCGGCATTGGGGGAATGGAACTATGGACTAACTTCGGAGTCAACCCGTTTGGGGTCTCCTCCTATGTTAGTTTCCTGCCGAAAGGGGAGATGTGTGACAGACCTAGCCGGGACAGAGGCTTTTGGAGGGGACTGAATGCAAGCCTCTTGCCTTGTGACCATGGGCCCTGGCATTTGGGGGAACAATGCTCTTTGTGAGCTGTATGCCTGGGGACCCTTGAGGGGGTGTTACTTTGGATTCAGGTCCATGTCCCCCCAAGACACACAGACTCTGGGGACCCTGTATATGCCATATTAGAGTGACTAAGTCATACTGTTGGGACGTTCACACCTTCACACTAAGGATATGCGAATACAATCACCTCCAGCCATCTGTCTGTCCTCTGTGCTAAAATGTGTGATGTTTACACTTATGATAATGGATATTGTATAGCAGGTGAAGACCGGAGACGGGATGTCTACCCTGAACGGTCATATCTATGAGTCACCTTGGCTGGCTAAAGGATTTAGTTAATTAGCTCATGTTAATTATGTTTTGGTTACTCCCTCTGTTTCTGTATATAAGACTTGTTTTTGGTTCTAATAAAGTCTCTCTTGGTTGAACTTACATACAGCCTGCCTGGTATTTGTTCTGACCGACCACAAATGGATTTGAATGGCACATAGCTGTAGGTGGAATCCTGGAGCACTGGATGATCCAATAGAGCAGAGGAGTGTCGGGAGAGTGGAACCGAACGAGCAAAGGGGCTTGTTACAACTTGTATATTCAAACAACTACAGTTGAAACACATAAAGGGATTAAGATAAGCAGGCAGCCCCTCCTTACACATCCCCTGCTGGGAGGTGTCTCCAGACCTTTGTCTACGTGCCATGACCCAACACAATTAAACACAGCAACAAGAGGGGAGTGGGGGTTGGGGAGAAGGGATGTAGCATTACATTACATTACATTATCTTAATGCCATTGTAGCGGGGTCTTCAGATTTAGTTGGGATACACCTGGGGGTAGTGTGACCCAGGTGTGTAATTATGACAGGGTTTAGACCCCTTTGTTATTCGTGGAGGATTGGGTGGTGCAGTATTCTCCTTGGCCTGTGGGTGGCGGGTACCTACGGGCTCAAGGTGGAATCACTACCACAGTGCTACCCTTTTTGTCCCTTTCCGGAGATGGTACGGCTGGGGCAGGGAACCCGCCGTGGTGTCGATGGGAGGAGATAAAAGGGGGAGACGCCCTCACCACGAGGTCTTCGAGGATCTTCTCTTCACGCACCCAGGCACCTTAGGCCTGGGTGCGGGCGGTTCGAGGTTCCGGCTCAGGCGCCCTAGGCCTGACCGGAATGGAGTTGGAGTCCATCCCAGGCACCTTCAGCCTGGGGTGAGGTACTATGTCGTAGGCCTGGGACCCGGTGACTTCGACTGGGTCCCGCGAGGGTGAAGTGATTCCAGGGTGCCCCTTGCGAGGGGACCCGCATCTGAGGCGAGGAGGCCAGGGAGGTCACCCGTCCGAAGATTCCGGAGCAGCGTCAACCCGGTGACGGATGGGCCTCTGGTAACTCCCTTGGAGGGTCATCTTCCCCTGATAGGGGCCGCAGCGCAGCGAAGGTATCCTAACCAATGTTTCTACCACCCTTGGCCAAGGTACAGGGGTTTAGAGACTAAAATTCAGGACAGTGCCTCGATCTGCTCATCCCACCGTATCTTGCCATTACATTGTTTGTTGTGGAGCTACGAAATAAAACTGAGAGTTTGACTGTGATCGGTGTATGGACTCTGTTAATGGGAGCAAGGGAGATTCCAGCATAGCAGGACTGAGTTTCACACCCAACGCACATTTGGCCCGAGGAAGATACTGATACTGGCCTTCACCTCACCCACAGCTATGGGGCGGACATGGGCCGTAGCGCATCTCACCCTGTCATGTGACATACCCCTAGCTAAAGAGGACGGGGTGAGGCCGCTACACCATTTTGTCCCCAAGTCTCGTAGCCCCGCGCTTTGGGAATACCGTCTTTATCAGCTAAAAGTACATTATTTGTGGAATAAAAGTATATATTTAGCCCAGCCTGGCCAATAGGTTTAGGTAGCCGGAAACGACTTCACTAGCCCAGCCACAGATACCGCGTTCACCCGGTTCTGATGAACCGGCGTCCGCGGACACAAATGTCTGGAGGTGGCATCTTCTCCAGGTGGTGGGAGACGGCAAATAGCCTTCCAAATCTTTTGTTCTCTACTGGGCCAGCAGCCCACAGTTCCCTTCTAAATCACACAGTGACAGTGGGTTCTGTCACAGTGTCCACTGTCTCTGTAACGGAATGGTCTTCTTTAGCTTTTGTTAAATAATAAACAACTTTTTCTCCATTTTAATTTTTTTTTTTTCCATTGCAGAAAAAGCTTAAAACAAATCACTTGGGATTCTTCAGTGTTTTCCGATCAAGCGGCTAATACCGAACAGGCAGAAACTGAGTAATGGCAGCCAGTAGGAGGGCGAAAGCCTTTCCTCGCGTTGTTGTATAATCACTTCTTTCCTCCTGGGCATAAATTAACGTTTCTAATTGATTAGCAGCTGGGTCATTCTAACTTTTGATTTGACCCTAATCAAACGGAACTCTCTGTTTTCATTCTGGCACGGGGCCCCTTTCACAGCTTGCCTTCCCGCCTTGTTGCTGTGCTTCTTTAGAAGCTTAAACAGCTCAACAGCTCGTCAATGGGAATCATTACTGTAACGCCTAGCATTAATCTTGTGCTCCCAAATTTACTCCTGCCATGCTATTCTCAGGCTCTTGCACTTGAAAACCGTACAAACGAGCCCAACGTGTCTGGATAATATTCATCAAGTTCACGCTGGTGCTGGGCTTCTTTCCCTTTGATGGCGTTGGATTAAAAACAGAAGAGTTTGTAGATATTCCCTTCTAGACTTGTTACATTCGGAACTCTAAAGTGTTCAATCATCAGCAAAGCCGCTGAGTGGATACTATTGCATCAAAGTGTATACAGTATATGGCCAAAACCAGGTTTGGACACTGTAAAGTTAAAGTGGCATGACATGAAACATGAACAGAGCTTCTCCCTCTATAGCCCATGTCGGCAACCCATGGAGCGCGATCTACCGGTCGATCGTGGCCAGGTGACTGGTAGATCACCCGGGCTTGCCGACCTGCTGACACATAGCCTGGATGATGGAGGGGAAGGAGGGGAACTACTTCTAGGCACGTAGCTCACAACCGGCGCCAGCCACGGAGGGAGCAGCTCTGCAGAGGCAGCAGTTCCGCAGGGGCATCAGCTGGCCGCATAAGCCGATGGCTCTTCTAAAGTTCCAGCTGGAATGTCAGGCATGCTGTTGATATGACTCCGCCTCTGAGTCCTGGCAGCCGTGGGCTCCACAGCGGGGCTAAAAGGTCAGTCTATCTATATGGGCACAACAGCATCTATATGGGTATAATAAGATCTATAACGGTACAATAGGATCTATACGGGAACAATAGCAGCTATATGGGTACAGTAGCAGCGATATGGGTACAATAGTATCTATATGGGCACAATAACAGCTATATGGGTACAATAGCATCTATATGGGCACAATAGCAGCTATATGGGTACAATAGTATCTATACAGGCACAACAGCATCTATATAGGTACAACAACATCTATATGGGTACAATAGTATATGTATGGGTACAATAGCAGCTATATGGGTACGATAGTATCTATACAGGCACAACAACATCTATATGGGTACAATAGCATTTATATGGGCACACCAACATCTATATGGGCAACAGCATCTATATGGGTACAATAGTATCTATATGGGCACAATAGCAGCTATATGGGTACAAAAGCAGCTATATGGGTACAATAGTATCTATATGGGCACAACAGCATATATATGGGTATAATAAGATCTATATGGGTACAATAGTATCTTTACAGGCACAACAGCATCTATATGGGTACAATAGCAGCTATATGGGCACAACAATATCTATATGGGTACAATAGTATATATATATATATGGGTACAATAGCACCTATATGGATATAATAAGATCTATATGGGTACAATAGTATCTATATGGGCACAATAGCATCTATATGAGTACAATAGCAGCTATATGGGTACACTATTATCTATTTGGGCACAACAGCATATATATGGGTATAATAGGATCTATATGGGTACAGTAGTATCTATACAGGCACAACAACATCTATATGGGTACAATAACAGCTATATGGGTACAATAGCAGCTATATGGGTACAATAGTATCTATATGGGCACAACAGCATATATATGGGGACAATAGTATCTATATGGGCACACCAGCGTCTATATGGGCACAATAGCAGCTATATGGGTACAATAGTATCTATATGGGCACAACAGCATATATATGGGTAAAATAAGATCTATATGGGTACAGTAGTATCTATACAGGCACAACAACATCTATATGGGTACAATAGCAGCTATATGGCACAACAACATCTATATGGGTACAATAACAGCTATATGGGTACAATAGCAGCTATATGGGTACAATAGTATCTATATGGGCACAACAGCATATATATGGGGACAATAGTATCTATATGGGCACACCAGCGTCTATATGGGCACAATAGCAGCTATATGGGTACAATAGTATCTATATGGGCACAACAGCATATATATGGGTAAAATAAGATCGATATGGGTACAATAGTATCTATACAGGCACAACAACATCTATAGGGGTACAATAGTATCTATATGGGCACTATAGCTGTTATATGGGTACAAGAGTATCAATATGGGCACAACAGCATCTATATTGGTTCAATAGTATCTATATGGGTACAATAGCAGCTATATGGGTACAATAACAGCTATATGGGTACAATAGTATCTGTATGTGTACAATAGTATCTGTATGGGTACAATAGTATCTATATGGGCACAGCAGCATCTATGTGGGTAAAATGTTATCTATATGGGTACAATAGCAGCTACAGGAATGTCAGGCATGCTGTTGGTATCACTCTGCCTCTGAGTCCTGGCAGCCATGGGATCTACAGCGGCACTGCAAAGTCAGTGTCACTGGGCATCATAGGAGACAGTAGCATTGTTAGGGCCACAAAAAGAGTTATATGGACACAAAAGCATCTTAATGCTATTGATTGCCCGATATAGCTGCTATAGTGCCCATATAGGTGCAAATATCAGATGTATGGGCACAACAGCATTTATATGGGAACAACAGCATCTAAAGTGCCTTGAAAAGGTATTCATACCCCTTAAATAGTCCACAATTTGTCAGGTTACAACCAAAAACGTAAATGTATTTTTTTGTGATTTTATGTGATAGACCAACACAAAGTGGCACATAATTGTGAAGGAAAATGATAAATGATACAAATAAATATGTGAAAAGTGTGGGGGGGCATTTGTATGGCGCCCCCCGGAGTCAATACTTTGTAGAACCTCCTTTCACTGCAATTACAGCTGCAAGTCTTTTTGGGGATGTCTCTACCAGCTTTGCACATCTAGAGAGGGACATTTCTGCCCATTCTTCTTCTTTGTAAAATATCTCAAAATCTGTCAGATTGGATGGAGAGCGTCTGTGATCAGCAATTTTCAAGTCTTGCCACAGATTCTCAATGGGATTTAGGTCTGGACTGTGACTGGGCCATTCTAACACATGAATATGCTTTGATCTAAACCATTCCATTGTAGCTCTGGCTGGTTTAGGGTCGTTGTCCTGCTGGAAGGTGAACCCCCCCCCCCCCCCCCCCAGTCTCAAGTCTTTTGCAGACTCTAACAGGTTTTCTTCTAAGATTGCCCTGTATTTGGCTCCATCCATCTTCCCATCAACTCTGACCAGCTTCCCTGTCCCTGCTGAAGAAAAGCATCCCAACCACATGATGCTGCCACCACCATGTTTCACGGTGGGGATGGTGTGTTCACGGTTATGTGCAGTGTTAGTTTTCCGCCACACATAGCGTTTTGCTTTTAGGCCAAAAAGTTACATTTTGGTCTCATCTGACCAGAGCACCTTCTTACACATGTTTGCTGTGTCCCCCACGTGTTTTCTGTGTCCCCCACATGTTTGCTGTGTCCCCCACATGATTGTGGTGTCACCCACATGTTTGCTGTGTCCCCACATGTTTTCTGTGTCCCCCACATGTTTGCTGTGTCCCCCACATGATTGTGGTGTCACCCACATGTTTGCTGTGTCCCCCACATGTTTGCTGTGTCCTCCACATGGCTTCTCACAAACTGCAAACAGGACTTCTTATGGCTTTCTCTTTCTCCAAAGTCTTTCTTCTTGTCACTCTTCCATAAAGGGCAGATTTGTGGAGAAGCATGACTAATAGTTGTCCTGTGGACAGATTCTCCCCCCTGAGCTGTGGATCTCTGCAGCTCCTCCAGAGTTACCATGGGCCTCTTGGCTGCTTCTCTGATGAATGTTCTCCTTGCCCGGCCCGGTCAGTTTAGGTGGACGGCCATGTCTTGGTAGGTTTGCAGTTGTGCCATACTCTTTCCATTTTCCGATGATGAATTGAACAGAGCTCCGTGAGATGTTCAAAGCTTGGGATATATTTTTTTTAAAACCCAACCCTGCTTTATACTTCTCCACAACCTTATCCCTGACCTGTCCGGTGTGTTCCTTGGCCTTCATGATGCTGTTTGTCCACTAAGGTTTTCTAACAAACCTCTGAGGGCTTCACAGAACAGCTGTATTTATACTGAGATTAAATGACACACAGGTGGGCTCTATTTACTAATTAGGTGACTTCTGAAGGCAATTCGTTCCACTAGATTTTAGTTAGGGGTATCAGAGTAAAGGGGGCTGAATACAAATGCCCCCCCCCCCCCCCCCTCACACACACTTTTCACATATTTATTTGTAAAACATTTGGAAAACCATTTATCATTTTCCTTCCACTTCACAATTATGTGCCACTTTGTGTTGGTCTATCACATAAAATCCCAATAAAATACATTTACGTTTTTGGTTGTAACATGACAAAATGTGGAAAATTTCAATTGGTATGAATACCTTTTTCAAGGCACTGTATATATATATTTACACACACGGTATATGTGTCTAGAGCTCCGTTTTAAAAAAAAAAAAAAGAAGAAAAGATTAAATAAAAAAAATATATATTTACGCAATTTTTTTTTTTTTTTAAACCTAAACAAATTTTACAATCAATATACTTTTTATAGTGTGTGATTTTCCCCGACTCATTTACTCCAATGCTGTAGATCTTCTCGGCAGAGCGTGAGTTGAGCTCAGCTAGGGTCAAATGTGCCTTCCGCGGTGTTTCCCCCTCTCTGTTCTGGTGCTCGTAAAACAGAACACAGCCTTGTTCCAGAAGACCTCTGAGATATGGAAGGTCTACTTGTACGGCACGGTACATCTCCTGTAGCAACGGGTTCTGTGTAATTCCCAATACTGCCGACAAGGCACAGACTCCTCATCAAATAGGAGAAAACTTCATTGAGTCACACAGAAACACCAATACCAACAGAAGGAATTTCATTTGTACTGAACAGAGGGCACAGAAAGGAAATTTCTCGAGTTTTCAGGAGAATTCCTTTTAATGAGCTCTCAGCTTCTCATGTGGTTTATGTGCCGGTGGAGGGACTGCAGGATGTGTTATTTTTGTCCCGTCACTCATATAATAAGAAAACCTGAACTTCAAGTCAGACAGCTAAACACGCAGAGAAAATATATATATAATGGAGACCTATGACCTACTAAAGGATTTGTATTTCTGTCCATCCTGTCCTAAAGGTTTACGCTAGGGTGACCACATTTCCAAACTACCATTCAGGGACACCCTCCCTTCCCAAAAAATCAGCTTGTGCTGTAACGAATCACAGCACAGTGATTGGACACAAGAGGCTTTGTGATTTGTGATTTCTCCAATCACAAGCAGGGGGCGGGGATTGTGCTCCTCCAGGCATTCCCGGCCAGGACAAGTACTGTCAGTGAGTAAAGCGGTGATGTGGGGGCATCAGATTGGCCCGGGGGGGGGGGTGGCGGTGTCAGTTTCATTCCGGGACACTGTATTGTCCTGGAATGAAGGTGCCAGGGACAGACCTGCAAAATGCGGGACTGTCCTGGGCACGTGGTTACCCTAGTTTACGCTGCTCTGCCACACAGCACGGTCCTGTCCGGCAGGGCAGGAAAACTGATTTCCCTTTACTGCAGTTCAGTAGGGGCTCATTTACATGGGCAGCTGGGGACGGTAATCAAAGTAACTTTTTTTTTCTGACCGCGTACCTAACCACATCAATTGCAGCTGCTCAAGGTTCTATCCATGCCGTGGCTTCCATATTTTGCTTCAAGGCCACAGCAAAAATGAAACAGCATGTTGAATTCAGCAGGCAATACCACTGCTGAATGTGACCTATTCAAGTGAATCCTAGTGGGCTTTGATGGACACTTTTGGGTTTTGATGGATGCTGATGGGTTTTGATGAATGCTGCTGAGTTTTGATGGATACTGGTGGGTTTTGATGGATGCTGATGGGTTTTGATGGATGCTGATGGGTTTTGATGGATACTGGTGGTTTTGATGGATACTGGTGGTTTTGATGGATGCTGATGGTTTTGATGGATGCTGATGGGTTTTGATGGATATTGGTGGGTTTTGATGGATGCTGATGGTTTTGATGGATACTGGTGGGTTTTGATGGATGCTGATGGGTTTTGATGGATGCTGATGGGTTTTGATGGATACTGGTGGTTTTGATGGATACTGGTGGTTTTGATGTATACTGGTGGTTTTGATGGATACTGGTGGTTTTGATGGATACTGGTGGTTTTGATGGATGCTGATGGGTTTTGATGGATATTGGTGGGTTTTGATGAATGCTGCTGAGTTTTGATGGATACTGGTGGGTTTTGATGGATGCTGATGGGTTTTGATGGATGCTGATGGGTTTTGATGGATACTGGTGGTTTTGATGGATACTGGTGGTTTTGATGGATGCTGGTGGTTTTGATGGATGCTGATGGGTTTTGATGGATATTGGTGGGTTTTGATGGATGCTGATGGTTTTGATGGATGCTGATGGGTTTTGATGGATGCTGATGGGTTTTGATGGATGCTGATGGGTTTTGATGGATACTGGTGGTTTTGATGGATACTGGTGGTTTTGATGGATACTGGTGGGTTTTGATGGATGCTGATGGTTTTGATGGATACTGGTGGGTTTTGATGTATGCTGATGGGTTTTGATGGATACTGGTGGTTTTGATGGATGCTGATGGGTTTTGATGGATATTGGTGGCTTTTGATGGATATTGGTGGGTTTTGATGGATATTGGTGGGTTTTGATGGATGCTGATGGTTTTGATGGATACTGTTGGGTTTTGATGGATTCTGATGGGTTTTGATAGATACTGGTGGGTTTTGATGGATGCTGATGGGTTTTGAAGGATACTAGAGGGTTTTGGCGGAAAGGTGGACTTTGATGGATGCTGATTTTTATTTTAATACTGACATTTTATTGAAGGTTTTCAGCAGTATCAAACAAAGGAGAGAAACAGCTGATGGGATTTGATGGATGCTGATTGGTTTTGATGGAGCTTGATGGATTTTGATGGAGCTTGATGGGTTTTGATGCATACTGGTGGGTTTTAATGGATGCTGATGGGTTTTGATGGAGCTTGATGGGTTTTGATTCATACTGGTGGGTTTTGATGGATGCTGATGGGTTTTAATGGATGCTGGTGGGTTTTGATGGATGCTGATGGGTTTTGATGGATACTGGTGGGTTTTGATGGATGCTGATGGGCTTTGAAGGATACTAAAGGGTTTTGACGGAAAGGTGGGTTTTAAAGGATGCAGATTTTTTTGTATAGTTTTATTGAAGATTTTCAGCAGTATCAAACAAAAGGAGAGAAACAGCGGATGGGATTTGATAGATGCTGATTGGTTTTGATGGAGCTTGATGGGTTTTGATGGAGCTTGATATGTTTTGATGGATACTGGACAGTTTTGATGGATACTGGAGAGTTTTGATGGATACTGGTGGATTTTGAAGGTACTGGTGGGTTTTGATGGATGCTGATGGGTTTTGATAGATCTTGATGGGTTTTGATAGATACTGCTGGGTTTTGATGGATGCTGATGGGTTTTAATAGATGCTGGTAGATTTTAATGGATGCTGATAGGATTTGACGGATGCTGGTGGGTTTTGATGGATCTTGATGGGTTTTGACAGATACTGATGGCTTTTGATGTTTACTGGTGGGTTTTGATGGATGCTGATGGGATTTGATGGATGCTGGTGGGTTTTGGTGGATCTTGATGGGTTTTGACGGATTCTGGTGGGGGTTTTGGTAGATGCTTGTGGGTTTTGTTGGATACTGGTGGGTTTCTATGGATAGTGGTGGGCTTTAATGGATACAAATGGGTTTTGATGGATGTTGATGGAAATTGATGGATGCTGATGGGTTTTGATGGATGCTGATGGGTTTTGATGGATACTGGTGGGTTTTGATGGATGCTGATGGGCTTTGAAGGATACTAAAGGGTTTTGACGGAAAGGTGGGTTTTAAAGGATGCAGATTTTTTTGTATAGTTTTATTGAAGATTTTCAGCAGTATCAAACAAAAGGAGAGAAACAGCGGATGGGATTTGATAGATGCTGATTGGTTTTGATGGAGCTTGATGGGTTTTGATGGAGCTTGATATGTTTTGATGGATACTGGACAGTTTTGATGGATACTGGAGAGTTTTGATGGATACTGGTGGATTTTGAAGGTACTGGTGGGTTTTGATGGATGCTGATGGGTTTTGATAGATCTTGATGGGTTTTGATAGATACTGCTGGGTTTTGATGGATGCTGATGGGTTTTAATAGATGCTGGTAGATTTTAATGGATGCTGATAGGATTTGACGGATGCTGGTGGGTTTTGATGGATCTTGATGGGTTTTGACAGATACTGATGGCTTTTGATGTTTACTGGTGGGTTTTGATGGATGCTGATGGGATTTGATGGATGCTGGTGGGTTTTGGTGGATCTTGATGGGTTTTGACGGATTCTGGTGGGGGTTTTGGTAGATGCTTGTGGGTTTTGTTGGATACTGGTGGGTTTCTATGGATAGTGGTGGGCTTTAATGGATACAAATGGGTTTTGATGGATGTTGATGGAAATTGATGGATGCTGATGGGAATTGATGGATGCTGATGGGTTTTGATGGATAATGGTAGATTTTGATGGATGCTGATGGGTTTTGATAGATCTTGATGGGCTTTAATGCATGCTGGCCCGGGATTTTGATAGATGCTGGTGGGTTTGAATGGATGTTGATGGGTTTTGATAGATCTTACATGAATTTTGATGGATTCTGGTGGGTTTTGAGGGATGCTGATGGGTTTTGATTTATGCTGGTGGGTTTTGATTGATGCTCATGGGTTTTGATGGATGCTGATGGGTTTTGATGGATGCTAATGGGTTTTGATGGATGCTAATGGGTTTACTTTATTTCAGCTTGTAGGCAGGTAGAGGTTTATACTGCCCCATTTGGAAAGGTAAAGGTTAATTATGTTCCCAGGTTTTCTTTTTGGCAGGCTTCATTGGGTCTGACCCCACCGGTTCCATGTGTTATAAAAGTAACGGGGGACTGCACCCGGAGGAGGAGGCTTGGGGTTTTGCGCTCAGAGCTAGGAGAGATGCCAGAGTCTGGATCACCAGTGTCATGCCAAAATCGGAGTTCCCGCTGTTAGAGGAGATTGCTGGGACTTGCAGTCAAGCCTTGACCCTAACCCAAGTGCCTAGCGTAGCCCAGAAGAACCCACACCGGGGTAGGCTTCTCATATGACCCTTGCTTGACACCTAACGAGGAGGGAAACATGAAGGACGTGACAACCAATTTTTCCTGGTGAATCGAAATCACCAAATGTGAATGGGGCTCAAATTTTTTGACTACTTGGAATGTTTAAGTAAATTCTGTAGCATTATAATTTGGTCTTATCTCTATTCCCCCTTCCTTTTTTTGGAGGGGTGTGATCACGTTTCTGCTGAAGAGGCTTATTTGAATAATTAGCAGCGTTTTGAAAGATTGATACAAATTGGCCTTAATAAACCAGTGCTTAAGATTCAAACCGCACGTTTAAACACTGCTAATCATTATTACCAGGCTCATTAAACAGAGGTGGATTCTGCCGTTTCTGACACTATCCGCTTGACAGCTGAAACTCTTTTCTGACAGAAAATTGAGGGGTCTCACTTGACTAATGTACAGCTTGCTGAATTGGCAACCACTACCTTCATCAATTTAATGACTGCCTCCAGCACAAGCTGTTATTTTGGGTGCCGGAAAAAATGACTGAAACGTTTCCTAACACACCTCGGCCAAAATAAAGCTTATTAAAGAAAAAAAAAAAGAGATATGTAACGCATAAGAAAATGTTACCGCTTTGATGTGGACGGAAACTTTTAGGGTTTGTTTACACCATATTGGTTCACCCAAGCGCGCAGAGTTTTTAGGGCTTTCCCATGCTTTGTGTTTTCCGCAGCCCATTAATTTCAATGAGCGCCCAACGCACTGGAACGCGCAGAAAGTACCGCAAGCACAATTTTTACAATGGCACAGCACCAAACCACATAGTACTGCGGTAAAAAGTAACTATTATATATAAATCCTAGTTGTTACTATATCCACTTCTCTACTGTGCACGAAAACCCCCTTCCTGCCCAAGCCATTTTTCAGCTTTCAGCGCTGTCACACTTTGAATGACAATTGCGCGGTCGTGCGACGTGGCTCCCAAACAAAATTTGCGTCCTTTTTTTCCCACAAATAGAGCTTTCTTTTGGTGGTATTTGATCACCTCTGCGGTTTTTATTTTTTGCGCTATAAAAAAAAGAAAAGCGTCCAGTTTAGAAAAAAACACTATTTTTTACTTTTTGCTATAATAAATACCCATTTTTTTTTTTTAAATAACATTTTCCTCAGTTTAGGCCGATACGTATTCTTCTACATATTTTTGGTAAAAAAAAAAATCGCAATAAGCGCGTATTGATTGGTTTGCGCAAAAGTTATAGCGTGTACAAAATAGGGGATAGATTTATAGCATTTTTATTTTTTTATTAGTAATGGCGGCGATCTGCGATTTTTTATTGTGACTGCGATATTGCGGCGGACACATCGGACACTTTTGACACATTTTTGGGACCATTCACGTTTATACAGCGATCCCTGCTATAAAAATGCATTGATTACTGTATAAATGTGATTGGCAGGGAAGGGGTTAACCACTAGGGGGCGGGAAGGGGTTAAATATGTTCCCTCAATGTGTTCTTACTGTGGGGGGAGGGGACTGACTGGGGGAGGTGACCGATGGTTGTCCCTATGTACAAGGGACACACCATCGGTCCCCTCTCCCTCACAGGACGTGGATCTCTGTGTTTACACACAGAGATCCACTTTCCTGCTCGTTTCCCGGGCAATCGCGGGTGCCCGGCGGCAATCGCGGCCGCCGGGCACGTGCACCGGGGCCTTGTGAACGCGGCGGGCGTGCGCGCGCGCCGCTGGCGGCAAGCGCGCGCCTCCTAGCTCGTTTTAAAGGGAGGACGTCATATGACGTCCTCCCAGAACGAGAGTATCCTCCGCCCGCCGTCAATTGACAGTGGGCGGGGGACAAGTGGATATACACTATATTACCAAAAGTATTGGGACGCCCGCCCTTACACGCACATGAACTTTAATGGCGTCCCAGTCTTAGTCCGTAGGGTTCAATATTGAGTTGGCCCGACCTTTTCAGCTATAACAGCTTCAGCTCTTCTGGGAAGGCCGTCCACAAGGTTTAGGAGTGTGTCTATGGGAATGTTTGACCATTCTTCCAGAAGCGCATTTGTGAGGTCAGGCACTGATGTTGGATGAGAAGGCCTGGCTCTCTAATTCATTCCAAAGGTGTTCCAGCGGGTTGAGGTCAGGACAGTCAAGTTCCTCCACTCCACCCCAAACTCGCTAATCCATGTCTTTATGGACCTTGCTTTGTGCACTGGTGCGCAGTCATGTTGGAACAGGAAGGGGCCGTCCCCAAACTGTTCCCACAAAGTTGGGAGCATAAAATTGTCCAAAATGTCTTGGTATGCTGACACCTTAACCCTAATCCCCCATCAAAGTGGACAAAGAAAGGACCATAAAGACATGAATGAGCGAGTTTGGGGTGGAGGAACTTGACTGGCCTGCACAGTCCTGACCTCAACCCGATAGAACACTTTGGGGATGAATTAGACTGGAGACTGTGAGCCAGGCCTTCTCGCCCAACATCAGTGCCTGACCTCACAAATGCGCTTCTGGAAGAATGGTCAAACATTCCCATAGACACCCTCCTAAACCTTGTGGACGGCCTTCCCAGAAGAGTTGAAGCTGTAATATCTGCAAAGGGTGGGCCAACTCAATATTGAACCCTACGGACTAAGACTGGGATGCCATGAAAGTTCATGTGCGTGTAAAGGCAGGTGTCCCAATACTTTTGATAACATAGAATATTACTGTCACGTTTGATGCCAGTAGTGAGTCCGCCATCGTTGACCTGTTATGCTGAAAAGTGCTGGTTGCCTGGCTGACCTGCCTTGCCAATGGTTTCAGGACTAGTCTCGCTGACCTGGAATGGATAGGAAGGTCGGGAGCTTCAGCTCTGTTCTGGCTTCCTGATCTGGATACGTCCAAAGAAAAATATCCGGTAGCATGTACGCCATAAAGTCCAACGCTTACTATTGCGCAAAGTCCTGTCTACGGCCTCCATCTTTGATGCATTTCACCCATCGCTGGATCTTAATTGTAGAATACCTCTACCAAGGTACTAGTAGCCAAGGGGTTAAAACAAGCTTTTTTTTCCCACTGCTTTCATGTGCCAAAAATGTAAAGCCCTCGCCGCCATCCTGTCCCCCAAGAATTAATGGCACCCATGTGCATCTGCAGATGGCAATGCGTTTTCATGCTGTGTAGGAAAATGCACACTATCATGCACATTCCTGTGCCGCAAGCGGTGTGACGGAGCCCTTAGGGCGGTGTGAAGGAGCCCTTAGGGCGGTGTGAAGGAGCCCTTAGGGCGGTTTGAAGGAGCCCTTAGGGCGGTGTGAAGGATCCCTTAGGGCGGTGTGACGGAGCCCTTAGGGCTGTGTGAAGGATCCCTTAAGGCGGTGTGAAGGAGCCCTTAGGGCGGTGTGACGGATCCCTTAGGGTGGTTTGAAGGAGCCCTTAGGGCAGTGTGTTGGAGCCCTTAGGGCAGTGTGAAGGATCCCTTAGGGCAGTTTGAAGGAGCCCTTAGGGCGGTGTGAAGGAGCAATTAGGGAGCTGTGAAGGATCCCTTAGGGCAGTTTGAGGAAGCCCTTAGGGCGGTGTGACGGAGCCCTTAGGGCCGTGTGGAGGATCCCTTAGGGCCGTGTGAAGGATCCCTTAGGGCGGTTTGAAGGAGCCCTTAGGGCAGTGTGTTGGAGCCCTTAGGGCAGTGTGAAGGATCCCTTAGGGCGGTGTGAAGGAGCCCTTAGGGCAGTGTGTTGGAGCCCTTAGGGCAGTGTGAAGGATCGCTTAGGGCAGTGTGAAGGAGCAATTAGGGAGGTGTGAAGGATCCCTTAGGGCAGTTTGAAGGAGCCCTTAGGGCGGTGTGACGGAGCCCTTAGGGTGGTGTGACGGAGCCCTTAGGGTGGTGTGAAGGAGCCCTTAGGGCGGTGTGAAGGAGCTCTTAGGGAGGCGGTGTAAAGGATCCCTTAGGGTGGTGTGACGGAAACCTTAGGGCGGTGTGAAGGATCCCTTAGGGCGGTGTGAAGGTGCCCTTAGGGCGGTGTGAAGGAGCCCTTAGGGCAGTGTGATGGAGCCCTTAGGGCAGTGTGAAGGAGCCCTTAGGGTGGTGTGAAGGAGCCCTTAGGGCGGTGTGAAGGAGCCCTTAGGGCGGTGTGAAGGAGCCCTTAGGGTGGTGTGAAGGATCCCTTAGAGCAGTTTGAAGGAGCCCTTAGGGCGGTGTGACGGAGCCCTTAGGGTGGTGTGTCGGAGCCCTTAGGGCGGTTTGAAGGAGCCCTTAGGGCGGTGTGAAGGATCCCCTTTAGGGCGTTGTGAAGGAGCCCTTAGGGCAGTGTGATGGAGCCCTTAGGGCGGTGAGAAGGAGCCCTTAGGGCGGTTTGAAGAAGCCCTTAGGGCAGTGTGAAGGAGCCCTTAGGGTGGTGTGACGGAGCCCTTAGGGCAGTATGAAGGATCCCTTAGGGCGGTTTGAAGAAGCCCTTAGGGCAGTGTGAAGGAGCCCTTAGGGCAGTGTGAATAAGCTCTTAGGGCTCCTTCACAGTAGTGGTTGAGGGGTAGTAAAAAAATGCGCTTAAGCTGTGTGTTTACTGCTCCCTCTTTAGCTGCAGAGGCAGCGGCTGGAGGTGTACACATGCCATGGTCAAAATGCTTTGTTTCTTGGCCACAGAAGGAATTATACCTCCTGTCCCTTTCAGTAGGCATAGGGCTATGCACTGAAAATGTAACTGCTGCCATCCCATCCCCCCAAGAATTGATGGCACCGGTCTGTGTCTACAGAGGGCAACGCGTTTCCTTGCATTGGGGGAAAAACCCCTTTCCCTTTCAGTAGGCATAGGGCTATGTACCAAAAAGGTAACGCCCCTGTCACCATCCCACCCCCCAAAGAATTAATGGCAACAGATTTTCGTGTGACCATCTCAGTTACTTGGGGAGCCACAGCCCAGTCTGAATAATGTGTCCGGGTTTCAGGCAGACTGAAACCCTGACACATAATTCCAAACACGGACTTTCCTGGTGAATCCTGGACAGGTGACATCCCTAGGTGTACAAATGCCGTGGCCGCGGTGATTGTCTTCTCGGTCTGAATTAACCCCCCCCCCCCCATTGCTTTCAGTGGGCGCTGCGCCTGCCAAGCATGACCTGTTATTTAATCACCACGTTTTGTTTTTTTTCCCCTTCTATTTCAATATTTATAATGAGTACAAAGGACCATTCATGACTAGTAATAGACCCCCCCCCCCAGGGCCTGGTAAACGTGCGGTCACTTGGGGTTGCGATGGACATGTAAGGGTCAAGTTCAACAGGCTCTATATTCATAATTCAGTGTATTTACGCCGAGAACCGGCTTTATTAAAATTTCACAACTTTACGCTTTCTGTGTCAGAGCCAATTAACAACATTCCAAGATGAACCCTTAAACTAGAATAAGGTCGGAAATTTGCTGACTCGGCAGAAAACACACGCGACGCGTTTTAACATTTTGTTTTGAGCTAATTGTACATTTCCGAGTGACGGACAGAAGACATCCCGTTTATCGCCCAACAGGCAAACGCATAAATATTAAACAGGTGTTAAGAGAGCAAATATTGCGCTGCCAATTAGGATTTATTTTCTTAAATGTGCAGCCGAGATCAGAGAAGACCGGAGGAATATTCGCTACAAAAAAGACAAAACATCAGAGAAAGGTTTACCGGGTAACTCCACTTCTGTGGAAAAAAAATAGCAAATTAAAAAAAAAATATATATATACACTATATTACCAAAAGTATTGGTACGCCTGGCTTTACACACACATAAACTTTAATGGTATCCCAGTCTTAAAGTGGAGCTCCGCCGGAAAAGAAAATATTAAAAGCCAGCAGCTACAGCTACAGCAGCTGCTGGCTTTTAATATTTGGACACTTACCTGTCCTGGAGTCCAGCGACGTCCGCAGCAGAGGACGAGCGATCACTCGTCGCTCTGCTGCTCCCTCCGCCATCCTCGCTGAGGGAACCAGGAAGTGAAGCCCGGTTCCCTACGGCGCATGCGCGAGTCGCGCTGCGCCGTTCTGATTCGTCCTCCTGTGTTCTGGGAGCCGAGTGTCTCCCAGAACACTACGGGAAGTCTGGGGGAAGTGACGTCACTCCCGCAGATTCCCGGAGAGAGGACTCCCGGATGTGGGTGAAAATACCTGTCTTAGACAGGTATCTTCACCCCCCTCCCCCTGAAAGGTGTCAATTGTGACACCGGAGGGGGGGAGGAATCCAATTACCAGAAGTGAAACTTTAGGGTGGAGCTCCACTTTAAGCCTCGTACACACGGTCGGACTTCAAACAAACTTTTCCGTGGATTTTTGTAGTTGGCCGGGAACACCCATAGCATACACACGGCAGGACTTTTCTGCAAACTTTCCCAAAACTTTCCCTACATCACGTGGGTTTTCTGCTCTTTTCTGCTCTTTACCGCCACCCTATGGTCAACTTCTGCTATTGTTGGTTGATTTTAACATTGGATCTGGGCATGCGTGTTTGTACTTCGGACAAAAGTCCGATGGATTTCTGTACACACGGTCGGACTTTGCACCATCGGACATTTGTTGCCGAAAAGTTTGTCTGTTTGCAGAGCGAACTTTTGTTAGATGAAAACGGAAAAAGTTTGTCCCATGGAGCGTACAACACGGTCGGGTTTTTTGGAAAACTTGCTCATTTTGAAGTTTGTTGGCAAAAAGTCTGACTGTGTGTACGGGCCTTTATGCTGGCCATACACTATACGAAAAATCGGCCAAACCCATTTTAGAAAAACAAACATTCGACCGTGAGTGCAAACAATGGTGCCATCATGTAATGACCGATAAATCGTTGACAGGACATAAATAAATAAAAAAATTGGTTCGTTTTTTTTTTTTATGTAGCGGACCCCTTAATTTACGGGGTCGCTATACCTAAATTTAGGGGCGACCCGAGCAATAGTGGCTCAGGTCTTCTAATTGTTTGGACTCTGCCCTGCTGCTGTGTCACCTGGCGTGCAGTTCCCCTTTAGGCGTATAGGTGGTGCTGTCACTTATACCCGGGGTTGAACCACAGGTGATGGAGTAGCTATTGGATGTCCTCTCTCGGCTGTTGTGCGATGGGCGGTTCTGGTCTGCTGTGCATGCCGGGAGAGGGTATATAAGGGGCAGACGCCATTGGTCTAGAGGAGAATACCCGGGGACCTGTACCTGGAGGAGTGTGCCCCTCGAGGGGGGTACGCCCATTGACTGAGGAGTCTCGGGCACCTTCAGCCCATGGCTACGGAGTTCCAGGTAAGCCCAGTCCCTTAACTGGGTCTACAGCCAGAAAGGAAACCCAGGGAGCCCAGGTGAGGGCGACCACTCTGACTAGAGGAAACCGGGGGGGATCGGTCCCATAGCAGGAGGCGAGTGATAAAGATTGCTGTTTCGGGAGAGGCCTGATGTCCCGTCGGAGGGAAGGATTCCTTTCTTCGCAGACTGCCTTTGCGGAGTGTCGTTATTAAAGGAGGGATCTCCTTGACTTTGTCCTTGGAGGGGACTAAGTCACTGTTCGAGCTTCATGCGGGCTGCTAGTGCTATTGAGTGACTATACGGGTGAGCTGTACCCACTCGGGACTGAGTGGCGAAGAAGCCAAGAGTGTGCCTGAATCCATTCTATTCTGCTAACCCCTTTCCTCTCTTCAACTTTCTGGTTACTGAAGCAAAAGAAAAATAAACTCTTGTTGGAGTTGAAGTGTTGTGTGGACATTGACCTTCTTTGGGAAAGGTAAAGACTTGCCAGTGGAAGGAAGCAACTTGCTGCAGGACCCAAATATATAACACCGCCTGACCTCTAACCCAGAGGACGTGGGCATTGTGGCATGTAGTGATGAGCCGAACACCCCCGGGTTCGGTTCGCACCAGAACCCGCGAACGGACCGAAAGTTTGCACGAACATTAGAACCCTATTAAATACAATGGATGCGAACGTTCGGATTCTAAAGTGCTAATTATAACGACTATTATCCATGTTATTGTCCGAAACAGAGTTTGGGAACCCGGGTTCTGCACCAGGGGACATGTATCAATGCAAAAATAAGTTTTAAAAACGGTCGTTTTTCGGGAGCAGTCATTTTAATGATGCATAAAGTGAAAAAAAAAAGTCAAATATTCCTTTAAATATTGTACCTGGGGGGTGTCTAAAGTATGCCTGTGAAGTGCCACGTGTTTCCCGTGTTTAGAACTGTCCCTGCACAAAATAACATTTCTAAAGGAAAAAAAGCCATTTAAAAGTGCTTGCGGCTTTAATGCAATGTCTGGTCCCGGTAATATGGATGAAAATCTTTAGGAAAAATGGCATAGCTACCCCATCAACCCCCCCCCCCCCCACCCCAGCCCATTACCAGCCCCTTTGGGTCTTGTATGGATATTAAGGGGAACCCCGCACACAAAATAAAAAAGGACCTATATACTCTGAACAGCCGTATACAGGCGGTGCATACAAGACAGGGACTGTAGGTTTGTTCTTATGTAGAATCTGTTTGTAATTTTGAACAGCTGCATTGTTTAAGTGTAGCTCCATGCCAAATTCCTTTTTTTTAGCTTTTTGTAAAACATAGGGAACGGTTATCACCCCTGTCACATTTTTTTTGCTGTCTGTGCCCCTGTTCAGAACATTTCACCTCACTTTCCGTCCCAATGACAACTGTTTTTGAAATGTGGTGTTTTTATTGAAACAAGGATTGGTGATAAAGCATCAGTAGAGAGGAGACACCTTTCTCCCATATTAATTCTTACAGGAGAGAATTTTCCTTCCTAGGGGTAGATTTCCTCTCACTTCCTGTTGTCTTCTTCCGTTTGCAAGTAGTAGTAGTTTGTAAGTTGGATGTTTGAAAGTAGGGACCTGCCGTATATACTCTGCAGAAATTGGCCCCTTAGGTGTTGGTGTTGGCACAACACTGTAAGCACTCACAGTTACTCTTGGTTGGTGCTGGAACGCCCTGCTGTCAACTATTATATCAGGAATTGTAATAACATATAATTGTTGATCAGTGGTAGTAAAAATTGGGGCTTTGATGGTGGTGCTGGTGCCAGAACACTGTAAGGCCTGACAGTTACTCTTGGTGGGCGCAGCAATGGGCCCTGCTGTGAATTATTCGATCAATAATTATAATTGCATGCCCCTGTTGAATAGGGGCTGAAAAATTGGGCCTTTGGTGGTGGTGGTGGTGGTGGTGGTGATGGTGGTGCTGGTGCCACAACACTGTAAGGCCTGACAGTTACTCTTGGTGGGCGCAGCAATGGGCCCTGCTGTGAATTATTCGATCAATAATTATAATTGCATGCCCCTGTTGAACAGGGGCTGAAAAATTGGGCCTTTGGTGGTGGTGGTGGTGGTGGTGCTGGTGCCACAACACTGTAAGGCCTGACAGTTACTCTTGGTGGGCGCAGAAATGGGCCCTGCTGTGAATTATTAGATCAATAATTATAATTGCATGCCCCTGTTGAACAGGGGCTGAAAAATTGGGCCTTAGGCACTGGTGGCACAACACTGCAACCCCTCACAGATACTGTACTTGGAGCACAGCAATGAGGCCTGTTGCAAAGTATTGCATCCAAAATTTTAATTACACGCCCCTGTTGAATTTAATTATAATTGCATGCCCCTGTTGAACAGGGGCTGAAAAATTGGGCCTTAGCCACTGGTGGCGTCACCCATAAACCAAAATGATCTTCCAAGCTATCATCATTAATCGTATCATTGAGGAGGAGGAGGAGGATAGCCAGTCAACATAACAGCACAGGCACTCAGCATCAGCATCAGTCTTGAAGGGATGTGACATTTTAAAATCAATTAGTCTGTTATATCAGCATCAGGTGTGTGGTAGCTGGTGGTGATCCAAGACTGGTTCATCTTGATGAAAGTCAGTCGATCAACCGAGTCGGTGGACAGGCGCACCCTGTGATCCGTGACAAATCCTCCAGCAGCACTGAATGTGCGTTCTGAAAGAACGCTGGATGCAGGACAGGCCAGTAGCTCAATTGCATACTGTGCAAGCTCTGGCCAGTGATCCATCCTCAAGACCCAGTAAGCCAGAGGATTTTCGGTGGGGAAGGTGTCCAAGTCTGACCTTGCCCCTAGGTATTCCTGGACCATGTATATCAGACGCTGGCGATGGTTGCTGGAACCGATCATACTTTGGGGCTGCGGACTAAAGAATTGTCTGAACGCATCGGTCAGACGGCCACCTTCCCCACCGCTCCTTCTTTGACTGCCCGAAGCCTCAGCAACTCGTTGTCCAGGACCAGGAGTTTGTAACCTCCCAGTCTCTGGGAACGCGTTGCACAGACCTTTCTGCAAGGCCTCCCGGAGTTGTCTCATCCTCTGCTCCCTCTGCGACGGTACGATAAGGTCCGCAACCTTACCCTTGTACCGTGGATCAAGGAGAGTGGCCAGCCAGTAATGGTCCCTCTCCTTGATCCGAAGAATACGAGGATCCTTCCGCAGACTTTGCAGGATCAGGGAGGCCATGCAGCGTAGGTTAGCTGAGGTATTCAGTCACTAAGGACGACATGATCCGCAGCCACCTCCTCCCAGCCACGTACAAGTCCACTGGTTTCTTGGGACTGTAAATCATCCCTAAAAGACTGCTGCTGATGATGCTGAGTGCCAGCCTCCACCTCCATGCTGACACAATCCTCCTCCTCCTCCTCCTCTTCCTGTGCGATGGGTGGGACAGAAGGAACACTGTCTGGGTAAAGGGGGCCTTGAGAGGCAAGGAAGTCCTCCTCTTCCTGCCTCTGTTCTGCCTCAAGTGCCCTGTCCATTATTCCACGCAGCGTGTGCTCCAACAGGTGGACAAGAGGTACAGTGTCACTGATGCATGCACTGTCACTGCTCACCACCCTCGTGGCCTCCTCAAATGGTGCCAGGACAGTGCATGCATCCCTGATCATGCCCCACTGGCGTGGTGAAAAAAACCCGAGCTCCCCTGACCCTGTCCTGGTGCCGTAGTCGCACAGGTAATCATTGATGGCCCTCTGCTGCGTGTGCAGCCGCTGCAGCATGTCCAACGTTGAGTTCCACCTGGTGGGCATGTCACATATAAGGCGGTTCTTGGGCAGGTTCAACTCCTTTTGCAGCTCAGCCAGGTGAGCACTGGCATTATAAGATCTGCGGAAATGCACACAGACTTTCCTGGCCTGCCTCAGGACATCCTGTAAGCCCGGGTACCTGCCCAAGAACCGCTGCACCACCAGGTTAAGGACGTGAGCCATACAGGGCACATGGGTCAGTTGTCCCTGTCGGAGGGCGGAGAGGAGGTTGGTGCCATTGTCGCAAACCACCATTCCTGGCTTAAGCTGGCGTGGCGTCAACCACCTCTCGGCCTGCCCCTGCAGAGCAGACAGGACCTCTGCCCCAGTGTGGCTTCTGTCCCCCAAACACACCAGCGCAAGCACGGCATGGCATCTTTTTGCCTGCGTACTTGCGTAGCCCCTTGAACGCCTACGGAGCACCGCTGGTTCCGAGGACAAACCACAGGAAGAGGCCATGGAGGAAGAAGAAGAGGAGGGGGTGGAGGAGAGAGGTGTGTCACAACCAGTAGTAGCATTTTGGAGGCGTGGCGGTGGAACAACCTCCAACACTACTGCACCTTGTCCTGCATCCTTCCCAGCTGCCAAAAGAGTGACCCAATGGGCCGTGAAAGAAAGGTAACGTCCCTGTCCATGCCTGCTGGACCATGAGTCAGCGGTAATATGCACCTTACCGCTGACCGCCCTGTCCAGCGAGGCCAAGACATTGCCTTACACATGCCTGTAGAGAGCCGGAATCGCCTTCCATGCGAAAAAGTGGCATTTGGGAACCTGCCACTGAGGAACCGCACATTGCACAAACTCACGGAAGGGGGCCGAGTCTACCAACTGAAAAGGCAGCAGTTGAAGCGCTAGCAATTTAGCCAAGCTAGCATTCAACCGCTGGGCATGTGGATGGCTGGGAGTGAACTTCTTTCGACGGTCCAGCAGCTGGGGCAGGGAAATTTGCCTGCTAGAATCGGACGTTGGTGTACTGCTAGCAGAGTGCCCGCAAGTACTTGGCTGTGACACACCTAATTCTACACCTTCATTCCTCTCAGAGCAGTTTTCAGAGAGGACTGAAGGTATAGTGGGGTTGGAAATCCCAGCTGATGCGGTGCAAGAAGAGGTCAGCTTTGTTCTTTGGTGTGGGTCTTTAAGGTAGGCTTGCCAACGAGCTGCATGGCAGGTCAACATATGTCTGATCAAGCATGTGGTGCCCAAGCGGCTGATGTTTTGGCCACGCGATATACGCTTGAGACATATGTTGCAAACAGCAGCTGTGCGATCTGATGCACTCGCCTCAAAAAAGGCCCACACCAAAGAACTTTTTGAATGACGGGCAGAGGCAGCGCCCTGCACAGGCGGTGTGATTCCGTCGGTGTGCTGCCCATACGCTGGCCACTCAAGGGCATCCTGCCTCATTGGAGATGTGCCTCCTCCTCATCCTCCTCCTCCTCCTCCTCTCTCCTATTAGGCACCCACGTGGAGTCAGTGACCTCATCATCCCCTCCCTCCTCATCACTGGAGCCAATCTGGCAGTATGCTGCAGCTGCTGGAGCATGACTGCCAGATTGGTGTCCTTCTTGAGCATCCCCTCTCTCTGCTCTCACGCTGCTGCCTTCCTCTAGCTGGGTATCATCATCAGATCCTTCCAAACGCTGGGCATCCTCCTGGAGCATGTACCCAACACTGTGCTCAAACAGTTCGGGGGACTCCTCAGGAGGAGGACATGGTGGGTCTAGGGAAGGATTGACTAATGAAGATAATGATACCAGAGAAGAGGACGCTTTGGCAGCTGCTTTGCCAGTACCCTGAGCCTGGGTGAGAGAGGATGAGGAGGATGAGGTGGGCTTGGTCATCCACTCTACCAAGTCTTTGGCATGATGTGGCTCAACATGTCCAGCTGCCGAAAAGAAGGACAAGCGTGTCCCATGGCCATGTGCTGATGACAATGCACCGCGTCCACGACCAGCACCCTTGCCCCCAGACACAGAGCCTGCTTGCCCTCTTTTTTTGCCTCCTGACTGTCTGCCTCTCCTTGTTTGCCTTCCAGACATTTTAATGGATGGCCTGCAGGGAGATGGGAAAAAGAGCAATAAGGGCTACCTTCAGGTGTATACTGTGCAGGAGGCTTAGCAACAATGACACTGACACTGTCCCCTGCCTATCCTTCTCTGTCCCTAAACACAAGGATTGAAAATATGGAACAGCAAAATTGGTTTAGAACAGAATAGCACACTGACACTTTCCCTCACTGTCCTACTCTGTCCCTCCCTACAAACAAGTTTTAGCACAGAATAGCACACTGATAATTTGCACGAGTGTCCTTCTCTGTCCCTAAACTCAAGGATTTGAAATATGGAACAGCAAAATTGGTTTAGAACAGAATAGCACACTGTCAGTTTCACTCACTGTACCTCTCTGTCCCTAAACTCAAGGATTTGAAATATGGAACAGCAAAATTGGTTTAGAACAGAATAGCACATTGTCAGTTTCACTCACTGTACCTCTCTGTCCCTAAACTCAAGGATTTGAAATATGGAACAGCAAAATTGGTTTAGAACAGAATAGCACACTGTCAGTTTCACTCACTGTACCTCTCTGTCCCTACAAACAAGATTTAGCATAGAATAGCAGACTGAAAATTGCCACTAGTGTCCTTCTCTGTCCCTAAACTCAAGGATTGAAAATATGGAACAGCAAAATTGGTTTAGAACAGAATAGCACACTGACACTTTCCCTCACTGTCCTACTCTGTCCCTACAAACAAGATTTAGCATAGAATAGCAGACTGAAAATTGCCACGAGTGTCCTTCTCTGTCCCTAAACTCAAGGATTGAAAATATGGAACAGCAAAATTGGTTTAGAACAGAATAGCACACTGACACTTTCCCTCACTGTCCTACTCTGTCCCTACAAACAAGATTTAGCACAGAATAGCAGACTGAAAATTGCCACGAGTGTCCTTCTCTGTCCCTAAACTCAAGGATTGAAAATATGGAACAGCAAAATTGGTTTAGAACAGAATAGCACACTGACACTTTCCCTCACTGTACCTCTCTGTCCCTACAAACAAGATTTAGCACAAAATAGCACACTGACACTTTCCCTCACTGTACCTCTCTGTCCCTAAACTCAAGGATTGAAAATATGGTTCAGCAAGATTGGTTTAGAACAGAATAGCACATTGACACTTTCCCTCACTGTACCTCTCTGTCCCTACAAACAAGGATTAGCACAGAATAGCACACTGTCACTGACACTCTCCCTACCTATCCTTATCTGTCCCTAAACACAAGGAATCCAGGATTATGTAAAGGAAAAATAATGACACTGTCCCTGCCTATGCTTCTCTTTCCCTACTTCGGAACACACTACACAAGGCCGCCGCGCTGGCGGCCTTTTATAGTGTGGGGCGTGTACTAAACCCCCTCAGCAATAATTGGCCACAGGCATCCTGCCTGTGGCCAATCATTGCTCTCCTCGCTGCCGGCGCTGTGATTGGCCAAGCATGCGGGGTCACAGTGCATGCTTGGCCAATCACAGCGCCTGGATGACACTGCGATGGCGTAGTGCATTGTGGGCCGTTCGCGTCACTCGAATTTGGCGCGAACGGCCCAAATCGTTCGATCTTCGTCGAACGATCGAACAGCCGATGTTCGAGTCGAACGTATGTTCGACTCGAACACGAAGCTCATCCCTAGTGGCATGGTGTGTCTGGTCCCCCTGCAGGAGAAGGTAAGAGGGGGATGGAAGATCTGTGTGCTACATTTACATATACCTAGTGCAGACAGTTCGGACGGGAAACACATTAACCTTTCAATTTATCGTTCGTTCGGCAGAAAATTTCCAAACTTGTCCTTCGGTTTTTTTTCGGCTCAAAAACGTCCCAACGATTATTGATTTTGTGCCCATTAAGTGTCCGAAAAACGAACAGACTGTCTAAATGATCGAATTTCGGCCAATTTTTCGTATAGTGTATGGCCAGCATTAGTCCGGAGGGTTCAATATTGAGTTGGCCCATCCTTTGCAGCTATAACAGCTTCAACTCTTGTTTTAACCCCTGGACTACTAGTACCTTGGTAGACAAAGGGTTTATTCTACAATTAAGCCCAGCGGTCAATGTGTCAAAGATGGAGGCCACATCGGAGAACCCGCCGACTTCATGGCGTGCTACCGGCTATTTTTCTTTGGACGTATCCGGATCAGGAAGCCAGAACAGAGCTCAAGCTCCTGACCTGCCTATCCATTCAAGGTCGGTGAGACGAATCCTGAAACCATTGGCAAGGCAGGTCAGCCAGGTAACTGTGACTTTTCAGAAGAATAGGTCAACAATGGCGGACTCACTACTGGCTAAAACATGACAGTTATATAGTATGTTGTCAGAAGTATTGGGACGCCTGCCTTTACACGCACATGAACTTTAATGGCAACTTAGTCCGTAGGGTTCAATATTGAGTTGGCCCACCCGTTTGCAGCTTTAACAGCTTCAACTCTTCTGGGAAGGCCATCCACAAGGTTTAGGAGGGTGTCTATGGGAATGTTTGACCATTCTTCCAGAAGCGCATTTGTGAGGTCAGGCGCTGATGTTGGACATGAAGGCCTGGCTCGCAGTCTCCGCTCTAATTCATCCCAAAGGTGTTCTATCAGGTTGAGGTCAGGACTCTGTGCAGGCCAGTCAAGTTCCTCCACTCCAAACTCGCTCATCCATGTCTTTATAGACCTTGCGTTGTGCGCTGGTCCAAATCATTTGGTGGAGGGGAGATTATGGTGGGGGGTTGTTTTTCAGGGGTTGGGTTTGGCCCCTTAGTTCCAGTGAAGGGAACTCTTAAGGCGTCAGCATACCAAGACATTTTGGACAATTTCATTCTCCCAACTTTGTGGGAATAGTTTGGGGATGACCCCTTCCTGTTAAGTTTGGGGATGGCCCCTTCGTGTTGCAACATGACTGCACACCAGTGTAGAGTTGCCGCTTTTTCTTCAAGTCAAACCCAAACATAGTGCACAGCAAATAGGATAACAGACCTGGGACACCTTTGGGTGCTCCAAAGAGAATAGTAATGCAGAATGCAGAATGCATAGTGCCCCCTCACCCTCCTGTCAGGCCCTGTTCCAATAATGTGTCTGCCTGTCTGGGTTTCAACACAGTGGTGTAGTGGTTAGCACTTTCACCTAGCAGCAAAAGGGTCGCTGGTTCGATTCCCGACCACGATACCATCTGCCTGGAGTTTACATGTTCTCCCTGTGCCTGCGTGGGTTTCCTCCGGTTTCCTCACACATTCCAAAGACATGCTGGTAGGTTAATTGGATCTTGTTCAAATTGGCCCAGTATATATGTGTACGAATGTGTGTCCCAAGCGCGTTGAGATCCTACGAGGTTAATGACCGCACCAGCCAAGCAGAAACTGGCTGCAAAAAGCACCTTGAGGCGATTCAGTTCACATTTGTAGCGCTATACAAGTCATTCATTCATTCAGACACATGATTCAAAACCCGGGTGAATCCCGGACAGGTGGCAACCCTACACCAGTGTACAAAGCAAGGTCCATACAGACATAGATCAGCAAGTTTGGGTTGGAGGAACATGACTGGCCTGACCTCAACCCGATAGAACACCTTTGGGATGAAGGTGACTTCATCTGCAGATCAAAGTTCATCCCTGTGACCTGTAGATGAAGAAACAGAAAGATAAAAAAAGAAACAATGTTTCTTTTTATTTAATGTTTTAGCGGCTGAGCAATATTGTTGATAAACACTGCCCGGCTACTTTATTTTTTTGACAGCTCCGGACTTCTTTAACACTTCAGCTGGGATTTCCACTGACAGCTGAATGAGTCATCCGTTGTTAAAGACGTGGCGGCCCCGATCCTTAACAACCAATAATTGCAGTTTTTTTTTTTTTTTTACATTTAAGCTGTCAGTGGGGGAATCCTGCTGACAGCTGAAAGAACCGAGCCTAAAAAGTATCGGTTTAAGGTATCGGAGCATTTGAAACTAGTACCGATACTAGTGCAAATGCTTAGTACCGGCACCGATACCGATACTGGTATCGGTGCAACCCTACTCCCTATTATCTATTGATTCTTTGTACCACCACAAAGTACTTTGCGTCTCTTCCGTGGCCGGCATCACCACCTAGCCCCAGCTGCTACTACCAATTCCTCTTGAGTTGCCGGCCCCTAGCGGGAGTGGACTCCAGTCCATAAAAGTTTGACACAGGCCACATTTTGGTTACCCTTTTACTTTCTGCCCCGGTGACAGTGGCCTTGACAGGCGTCCTCAACCCTTCTATAGAAAACCATAAATACGCTTTAGGTAGGCGTAAGAATAATCAAGCTGGAGCTTGCACCTTCCACATTCGGCAATGGCGTCCTCCATGATCTATTCTGACAGATCCCCCTTTAAAAAAGCGCCCAGTCAGCACACAAATTTCCATGAAAGAGCCACAACGAGGGAATAAACAAAAGCGGAGAATCACTCAACGCTTTATGAACTAGAACGTAATCGCTGAGCGAAAGCCAAAGAGACAAAAGCCTAAAAATCTGCGGGGAGCGGGCCATTCTCCATCCTTCCAGCACATCTCTGGCAAGGGCCTCATTATTTTCCTCCAAAAGAGACAAACTTATTTATTGCGACGCGGATTTAATTGCTTCGGACGGCGACAACAAATCACGCCAATTTGCACAAGTGCTGAACTTTCACAGCTCAGTAAATGCTTCAGCAAATTGCAAGAAAAAAATAAAAATAAATCCTCGTCAACGTTTGTTGTACTAAGCTGTCATTTGTAGATAGGTGAACATCGGGGGGAGAGGAAGACGGCGGTAATTATTGGGAAAGCAGCAAAATAATTTTTAATCAGCCCTTGTGCTTTGCAGGTGGTCAAATACCGAATAAGCTCCCATTGATACCGACTCTGCACTGAGCTGATTCAATATAAAATTGCAGGAAGCCAGATCGTCCTTCTCGCTAAACATGAACATTTAGCAACCTAAAATGAACAATGAAATGGCAATTCTAACCTAAAAAATAGCAGCCTTTGAAAACCAACCCAACAGTGGTGGCCGGTGGAACTTAACAGTGCTGCCCATCAGTGCCCTTCAGTTCTGCCTACCAGTGCCTATCGGTACCCATCAGTGTTGCCTATCAGTGCCCACCAGTGCTGCCAATCACACCAGTGCTGCCAATTAGTGCCCATCAGTGCCTCCTTATTAGTGTCACTTAACAGTGCTGCCTATCAGTGACCATCAGTGCCACCTACTATTGCCTATCGGTGCCAATCAGTGCTGCCTATTAGTACCGCCTATCAGTGCCCACCAGTGCCGCCTCATCAATGCTCATTGGTGCTGCCTATCAGTGCTCATCAGTGCCGCCTACCATTGCCTATCGGTGCCCATCAGTGCTGCCTATCAGTGTCGCCTATCAGTGCCCACCAGTGCCGCCTCATCACTGATCATCAGTGCCCATCAGTGCCGCCTCATCAGTGCCCATCAGTGTCGTCTACCATTTCCTATTGGTGCCTATCAGTGATGCCCATCAGTGACGCTCATCAGTGCCTATCAGTGCCACCTCATCAGTGCGCATCAGTGCCACCCATCAGTGCCACCTATCAGTGCCCATCAGTGCCACCTCATCAGTGCCCATCAGTGCTGCCTATCAGTGCCACCTATCAGTGCCCATCAGTGCCGCCTATCAGTGCCACCTCATCAGTGCCCATCAGTGCCGCCTCAGCAGTGCCCATCAGTGCCGTCTGCCATTTCCTATCTGTGCCAATCAGTGCCAACTATCAGTGCCACCTATCAGTGCCCATCAGTGCAGCCTCATTAGTGCCTATCAGGGAAGAAGAAAAATTACCTGTTTGCAAAATGTTATAACAAACTATGACAAATTATCTTTTTTTTTCAAAACCTTTAGTCTTTTTTCGTTGGTTTAGCAAAAAAAAAAACCCAGAGGTGATAAAATACCACCAAAAGAAAGGGCAGGAAGGGGGGTGAAAGTGCCGGTGGTTAGGCCATTGGCAGGGCAGGGCAGCCAAGCAACTGACACTTCAGAGTAAACGATGGCTGACTCCGCGCCGGTTAAAAAGTGGCAGTTATAAATATTAACAACAGGGCTTTATATATAATATTTCCTTCCTTTCCCCACCCTGACTAATCTCTCTGAATAATGCAAAGAGCGATAACGACAAGTCCCTTACACAACCACCTTCGTAACAATCCCATGCGCCGAATAGAATAAAACGCGCTCGTTATCCTAATAACGTACCATGAAAACATGGCACAGGCGGCCCGGCCCCCCCATCCGTGGAAGAAAACACGGCTCTACACGTGTAAGGCGCCGCGGATCCTGAAAGGTGATTTGGTAATGTCACCGTGACCTAGAAAAAGAGCAATTTTCTCTCTTCGAAAAAAAAAAAACTACTTGAGGCATTGTTATTCCAAGGAACAGTTTAATCTCCGCTAGATTGTCTTATCCAATAGACGGAATGGGTAAAAGCATTTTCATCGCCGTAATCTTCCCTCAGCAAAAGTAATCATATGTTTGAGAGGATGATGGTTGAAAAAGAAAAATAAATAAATAAATCCAGTTCCTTATTTATGCTTTATACAAATAGGCCGGTGCGGAGCTATTTTCTTGTGTTTTGTTTGCATTGCATACATTTTAAATTGTGGGTTTTTTTTGTAGCAAATTGTTTAACCACTTGCCGACCAGCCACCATCATTATACTGTGGCAGGTCAGCTCGTTCCCGCGAATCGCCGTAGCTGTACGTCGGCTCCCTTGAGAGCCATAGCAGGCGTGCGCGGGTGCGCCCGCTGTAGGGCAGGGGACCCCATGCGCGTAGCCGGCGGCCGCGATGTCCGCCGGCCACCCGCGATCGCGATATTGTTTGCCGTCCCCCCCAAAAAAAAATCACCAGCCCCCACTGCTAAAAAAATAAGGCGCGGAGCAACGCCTCAGGTGTCAGTGGAGGGCCGGCATGACAGGGGTTAACGGGGTTGGGAAAAAGGAGGAGGAGGAGGCTTAGCTCAAGATAGAGGAAAAGGAAGGGGCCAGTCGCCACGAGGAGCGCAGGGTTAGAAGCTTCCCACCCTCCCGCCCTGTTTTGTAGGGATCTTTAGGTACAGGTGTGGGGGTTTTGGATGGCCGCGAGTAGCGGCCGGGGTGGCGGAGTGCAAGGTCCTTGCTAGGTCAGATGGGCACCTAGAAGGCATGGTTAGGGACCCGTCTGAGGTACGGTCTCCCAGTTGGTATATGGGTACCTGCTAGTCGGAGGTTTTTAGCGGCTGGAGGCCTAGAAGTGACTAGCAGGTACAGTGATGGGTTATGCCGATTGGACCTTGTGCCCCAGGGTGGTAAACTTACTGGAAGTTTATTAATAAAAGGTTAATGTGTTATTATGTTTATTATTGAGAGTTATTGAGAGTTGTGTATATATATATATATATATATATATATAAAAAAAAAAATATTTGGGTTACATATATTTGGTTAATAAAATGGCCGCTTTGGCCAATTTACCCCATTCAAGTCTTGTGTGGTTATTAGGGGAAGGGATGGCGTTATGGCTTTATAGTTTAAGCCGTAGTTAATACCATAGTCATGTCTTAAGCCCTGTACACACGGGCGATAATAACGTAAAAAAAAAAAAAAACGTTGGTTTTCTCGACGGGATTCCTGGCAAGCTTGTCTTGCCAAGCCCTGTGTACACAGGCAACCATTCAAAGGAACCGCCGTTCTCTCTTGAATGGCAAGAACGCTGTGACGTCATCATCAACTACGACGAGCCGGCGCTCGTCACATTTGATGCCGTCGCCGCCATCTTGCTGCACCCCACACTAACCTTGTATGCTACCGCGCACGCGTCAAAGTCTCTTCGAGCATGCGCGGGTTTACCTCGGACAGGTAAGCATACAGACGACCGGTTTTCTCAGCAGGAAACACTCTGCCGAGAATCCCGACGAGAAAATTAGAGTGGCGCTCTCATCACCAAGTAAAATAAAATATGATAAGCTTCCTTATGTTTTCTTGTACACATAAAGGCAATGATGGGCGGAAAAGTTCATTATCTTAGTGCAGGAATAGATGTGTGTAAATCACCATTTATCCGCGATGCATCTCATTGAAAGAAGGATAGTCCCCGTTTGGGGATGCACTCACCACAATATAGATTGTATTGCACCTTGTCACAAAAGATAGGATTCTCCTCCCTTTCTTATCCACTCTTCCACCAAACTCCAGCTATTGTATACTCAGGGGTCCAAGGCACTCATATGGGGAAAAGATATAATTGCCACATAGCGTGATACTGTTTCAAATAAACTTTATTATCCCATAGAGAAAGCCCCTCTTTTTCCAATATACGTACACAAAGTAAAATCAATGAGGGCCGGTGACCACGCTATGAGACCACGCCCTCAGACGAAGTCCGGAAGTGACGAAACGCATTAGCGTCGTCAGAGGCGGCTCTTTAATTAGGCAAATTAGGTGGTCGCCTAAGGCCTCACACTCACAGGGGCCTCGCGGCCACCTAATTTGTCTCTGCTCAATCACTGTGTGCTAGATCCATGCAACTTTCTGCAGCCATTTTTATTTGCTTACATTTTTTTTTTATCCATTATGGGCATCAGCCCCTGTGTCTAAGTTTTGCTTAAGGCCTCACAAAGCCTAGAGCCGCCTCTGAGGGTCGTGGTCTCGCTGGTCAAACCGGAAGAGACGCTTGCGCTTCACGGGACGCCAGAACCAGGAAGTGGAAACGAGTCTGCTGTATACAGACAGCGTGGACCACCATCTACTGGCGAACCTGGTGAACGATCGCCTGCACTGCACTTTACTGCCCTGATTGATTTTACTTTGTGTACGTATATTGGAAAAAAAGGGGGGCTTTCTCTATGGGATAATAAAGTTTTTTTGAAACAGTATCACGCTATGTGGCAATTATATCTTTTCCCCATATGAGTGCCTTGGACCCCTGAGTATACAATAGCTGGAGTTTGGTGGAAGAGTGGATAAGAAACGGAGGAGAATCCTATCTTTTGTGACAAGGTGCAATACAGTCTACATTGTGGTGAGTGCATCCCCAAACGGGGACTATCCTTCTTTTAATGAGATCAGGGACGCCATCAGGGGGGTACAGACAGTATACCTGTAAGGGGCCCGGAGGTCCCCAGGGGCCTGGATGGCCCCTTCCCCTTTTTTTTTTTGTAAGGGACCCAGAGGTCCCCAGGGGCCTGGAGTTCCCCAGGGCCCCGAATGTCAACCCCCCTTTTTTTTTTCTTTTTTTTTTATAATTTAATTTTTTTTATTAATTTTTTTATTTAATTTTTCTTATTTTTTATTTATTTTATATATTTTTTTTCTTGTAAGGGGCCCAGAGGTCCACAGAGGCCCGGAGGGTCTATTTTTTTTTTTACTATTTTTTTTTAATTATTATTTTATTATTATTTTTTTTTTTTTTGGAAGGGGCCCAGAGGTCCCTAGGGCCCCGGATGGCAACCCCCCTTTTTCTTTTTTTGTGTTCGTCGGCACCCAAACCCCCCACTTCTCAATTTGTGGCACCCCCCCTGCTTCTCAACTCGCGGCGGCAGCCCCCCTCAGGTTCTCCTCTGCTCCAGGGGCCCATGCCTGAAGCTGTGTGGCCCTTATGGCGGCCCTGAATGAGATGCATCGCGGATAAATGTTGATTTACACACATCTATTCCTGCACTAAGATAATGAACTTTTCCGCCCATCAGTGCCTTTTATGTGTACAAGAAAACGTAAGGAAGCTGATCATATTTTATTTTATTTGGTGATGAGAGCGCCGCTACAATATTTTATGGACATTTAAGAGTGTTTCATTTTATTATCTTACAATTTTATTATTGTTTTAATATATATATGGACAATTATTAAGTGTTCCCTCTGAGTATTGCCCTATACAGATTCCATTTTTTTCAGTGGCTGCTTACTGTGATTAGGATCAATAGCCTATGTTCACATATATTACTCAAGGTAATCACCATTGCCATAGTCCTAAGCGCTGAGCAATGCGAACGCAGGAAGGGCCCCTTGAAGCATTTTTTTTTATACAGAGAAAAACAGAGAGCAGGTTCTCCATTTTTCTCGTCGAGATTTCCCGGGAGTTTTCCTGCCGAGAAACCATACACACGACCGGTTTTCTCGGCAAAAAGCTCTCCCAGCAGTTTTCTTGCCGAGAAAAATGGTCGTGTGCACGAGGCTCTACTCTGATTTCACTGCACACTGTGAGCTTCTTAGTCAGATACTGAAGAATCCTCCTCATTTCCTGGCTGTAGGACGTCCAGCATCTAGGTTTTTTCTCTGGGTTGGAGGATTTGTGCTAGAAGGGGTGATTTTTTCTTTTTTTAGGGGGGTGGCATTTTTGCCAGAAGTGGGGATGGGGGGGTGGAATTTGTGCTGAAAGGAGGTAATTTGAGTGTGGAGGAAAGGATGTATACTTGGAGGGGAAATTTGGGGGGGTGGAGGATTTGTACTAGGAGTTGTTTTTTTTTTTTTGGGGGGGGGGTGGCATGTGTGCTGGGGGAAAGATTTGTGCTGCGAGGGGGGATTTCAGCAGGGAGGTTGATTTTGTCATGGGAGGGGGGGATTTATGCTTGGAGGGGAAAGCATGCAGATCAGTGGTCATTTTTTTTGGCGGGGGTGCCTGGGCTCTAGAAGACATTTTCCCGGCACTGATCAAGACATTTTCAATTTGCATAACCCCTTCCAAAGGCCAGCCTACTTCTATTTATCAGGGCTGAGGGCTCTTGAGTACTGAGACCTCTTGTGAGGAGTTACACAAGTATCAAACGGTTTTGATCAGTGGGAGTCAAGTGGGTGCTCCCTAGGCAGGATGTATTTGCACATAGACCACCTTAGGTAACCCCCCACGTGGGATGCTGATTGAAAGAACTGAAATAAATAAATGAAAGGGGCGGGCCAGGGAATAGGTCAATCTGGAAAATACCCCATTATGGCCACTAGATGGAGCTAATGAAATACAAACTGGGGGGGGGGGGAAGGGCTAGAAAAGATAACGCTCGCAGCCAGGGAGGAGTTATGCAAATATCACAATGCCTTGATGAGTGGATGTCAATCTGGAGGAGTGAGCGTTCTAAAACAGGCTTCATTTGCATACAGACCACCCTAAGTAACACCCACATGTGATGCTGAGCCTCCATAAGGAAGAGGCTACATCAGTCTTTCTCAACCTTTTCAACACAGAGGAACCCTTGAAATAACTTTCCGGTCTCAGGGAGATAAAATAAACTACACTATATTGCCAAAAGTATTGGGACGCCTGCCTTTACACGCACATGAACTTTAATGGCATCTCAGTCTTATGCCGCGTACACACGATCGGAATTTCGGAAAACAAAACCGTGTTTTGTTTTTTTCCGACGGATGTTGGCTCAAACTTGTCTTGGATACACACGGTCACACAAATGTTGCTCGGAAATTCTGAACGTCAAGAACGCTGAGACGTACAACACTACGAGGAGCCGAGAAAAGTACAATGATTCCGAGCATGCGTCAAATTGATTCTGAGCATGCGCAGCACTTTTGTGCGTCGGAAATGGCTACACACGGTCGGAATTTCCAACAAGAACTTTTGTTGTTGGAAGAATTGAGAACCTGCTCTCAAACATTTGATTTTGTCGGATATTTCGATCGTGTGTACGCGGCATTAGTCCGCAGGGTTCAATATTGAGTTGGCAAACCCCTTGCAGCTATAACAGATTCAGCTCTTCTGATTAGGCTGTCCACAAGGTTTAGGAGGGTGTCTATGGGAATGTTTGAGCATTCTTCCAGAAGCGCATTTGTGAGATCAGGCACTGTTGTTGGACGAGAATTCCTCCCAAAGGTGTGCTATCGGGTGGAGGTCAGGACCATTTGGTGGAGGGGGGATTATGCTGTTGGGTTGATTTTCAGGGGTTGGGCTTGGCCCCTTAGTTCCAGTGAAGGGAACTCTTAAGGCGTCAGCATACCAAGACATTTTGGACAATTTCATGCTCCCAACTTTGTGGGAACAGTTTTGGGGACGGCCCCTTCCTGTTCCAACATGACTGCGCACCAGTGCACAAAGCAAGGTCCATAAAGACATGGATGAGCGAATTTGGGGTGGAGGAACTTTACTGGCCTGACCTCAACCCGATAGAACACCTTTGGGATGAATTAGAGCGAAGACTGCGAGCCAGGCTTTCTCGTCCAACATCAGTGCCTGACCTCACAAATGCAGTTCTGGAAGAATGGTCAAACATTCCCATAGACACCCTCCTAAACCTTGTGGACGGCCTTCCCAGAAGCTTTAATATCTGCAAAGGGTGGGCCAACTCAATATTGAACCCTACGAACTAAGACTGGGATGCCATTAAAGTTCAAGTGCGTGTAAAGACAATCGTCCCAATACTTTTGGAAATATAGTATATATCTACAACTCATTGGTGTTATGGTCAGTGGGAAGAATGTTCCTTACATTGGTGATCAGTGGGAAGAATGTTCCTTACATTGGTGATCAGTGGGAAGAAAGCCCCTTACATTGGTGATCAGTGGGAAGAATGTTCCTTACATTGGTGATCAGTGGGAAGAATGTTCCTTACATTGGTGATCAGTGGGAAGAATGTTCCTTACATTGGTGATCAGTGGGAAGAATGTTCCTTACATTGGTGATCAGTGAGAAGAATGTTCCTTACATTGGTGATCAGTGGGAAGAATGTTCCTTACATTGGTGATCAGTGGGAAGAATGTTCCTTACATTGGTGATCAGTGGGAAGAATGTTCCTTACATTGGTGATCACTGGGAAGAATGCTCCTTACATTGGTGATCAGTGAGAAGAATGTTCCTTACATTGGTGATCAGTGGGAAGAATGTTCCTTACATTGGTGATCAGTGGGAAGAATGCTCCTTACATTGGTGATCAGTGAGAAGAATGTTCCTTACATTGGTGATCAGTGGGAAGAATGTTCCTTACATTGGTGATCAGTGAGAAGAATGTTCCTTACATTGGTGATCAGTGGGAAGAATGTTCCTTACATTGGTGATCAGTGGGAAGAATGTCCCTTACATTGGTGATCAGTGGGAAGAATGTTCCTTACATTGGTGATCAGTGGGAAGAATGTTCCTTACATTGGTGATCAGTGGGAAGAATGTTCCTTACATTGGTGATCAGTGGGAAGAATGTCCCTTACATTGGTGATCAGTGGGAAGAATGTTCCTTACATTGGTGATCAGTGAGAAGAATGTTCCTTACATTGGTGATCAGTGAGAAGAATGTTCCTTACATTGGTGATCAGTGAGAAGAATGTTCCTTACATTGGTGATCAGTGGGAAGAATGTTCCTTACATTGGTGATCAGTGGGAAGAATGTTCCTTACATTGGTGATCAGTGGGAAGAATGTTCCTTACATTGGTGATCAGTGAGAAGAATGTTCCTTACATTGGTGATCAGTGGGAAGAATGTCCCTTACATTGGTGATCAGTGGGAAGAATGTCCCTTACATTGGTGATCAGTGGGAAGAATGTTCCTTACATTGGTGATCAGTGAGAAGAATGCTCCTTACATTGGTGATCAGTGGGAAGAATGTTCCTTACATTGGTGATCAGTGGGAAGAATGTTCCTTACTTTGGTGATCAGTGGGAAGAATGTTCCTTACATTGGTGATCAGTGGGAAGAATGTTCCTTACATTGGTGATCAGTGAGAAGAATGTTCCTTACATTGGTGATCAGTGGGAAGAATGTTCCTTACATTGGTGATCAGTGGGAAGAATGTTCCTTACATTGGTGATCAGTGAGAAGAATGCTCCTTACATTGGTGATCAGTGAGAAGAATGTTCCTTACATTGGTGATCAGTGGGAAGAATGATCCTTACATTGGTGATCAGTGAGAAGAATGTTCCTTACATTGGTGATCAGTGAGAAGAATGTTCCTTACATTGGTGATCAGTGGGAAGAATGTTCCTTACATTGGTGATCAGTGGGAAGAATGTTCCTTACATTGGTGATCAGTGGGAAGAATGTTCCTTACATTGGTGATCAGTGAGAAGAATGTTCCTTACATTGGTGATCAGTGGGAAGAATGTTCCTTACATTGGTGATCAGTGGGAAGAATGTTCCTTACATTGGTGATCAGTGGGAAGAATGTTCCTTACATTGGTGATCAGTGGGAAGAATGTTCCTTACATTGGTGATCAGTGGGAAGAATGTTCCTTACATTGGTGATCAGTGAGAAGATTGTTCCTTACATTGGTGATCAGTGGGAAGAATGCTCCTTACATTGGTGATCAGTGGGAAGAATGTCCCTTACATTGGTGATCAGTGGGAAGAATGTTCCTTACATTGGTGATCAGTGAGAAGAATGCTCCTTACATTGGTGATCAGTGAGAAGAATGTTCCTTACATTGGTGATCAGTGGGAAGAATGTCCCTTACATTGGTGATCAGTGGGAAGAATGTCCCTTACATTGGTGATCAGTGGGAAGAATGTTCCTTACATTGGTGATCAGTGGGAAGAATGTTCCTTACATTGGTGGTCAGTGGGAAGAATGTTCCTTACATTGGTGATCAGTGGGAAGAATGTTCCTTACATTGGTGATCAGTGAGAAGAATGTTCCTTACATTGGTGATCAGTGGGAAGAATGTCCCTTACATTGGTGATCAGTGAGAAGAATGTTCCTTACATTGGTGATCAGTGAGAAGAATGTTCCTTACATTGGTGATCAGTGAGAAGAATGCTCCTTACATTGGTGATCAGTGAGAAGAATGTCCCTTACATTGGTGATCAGTGGGAAGAATGTTCCTTACATTGGTGATCAGTGGGAAGAATGTCCCTTACATTGGTGGTCAGTGGGAAGAATGCTCCTTACATTGGTGATCAGTGAGAAGAATGTTCCTTACATTGGTGATCAGTGAGAAGAATGCTCCTTACATTGGTGATCAGTGGGAAGAATGTCCCTTACATTGGTGATCAGTGAGAAGAATGTCCCTTACATTGGTGATCAGTGAGAAGAATGTTCCTTACATTGGTGATCAGTGGGAAGAATGTTCCTTACATTGGTGATCAGTGGGAAGAATGCTCCTTACATTGGTGATCAGTGGGAAGAATGTCCCTTACATTGGTGATCAGTGGGAAGAATGCTCCTTACATTGATGATCAGTGAGAAGAATGTTCCTTACATTGGTGATCAGTGGGAAGAATGTTCCTTACATTGGTGATCAGTGAGAAGAATGTTCCTTACATTGGTGATCAGTAGGGATGAGCTTTGTGTTCGAGTCGAACATACGTTCGACTCGAACATCGGCTGTTCGATCGTTCGACGAAGATCGAACGATTTGGGCCGTTCGCGCCAAATTCGAGTGACGCGAACGGCCCACAATGCACTACGCCATCGCAGTGTCATCCAGGCGCTGTGATTGGCCAAGCATGCACTGTGACCCCGCATGCTTGGCCAATCACAGCGCCGGCAGCGAGGAGAGCAATGATTGGCCACAGGCAGGATGCCTGTGGCCAATTATTGCTGAGGGTGTTTAGTACACGCCCCACACTATAAAAGGCCGCCAGCACGGCGGCCTAGTGTAGTGTGTTCCGGAGCAGGGATAGAGCAGCATAGGCAGGGACAGTGACTTTTATTTCTTTCTTGCTTAACCTGGATTCCTTTAGTTTAGGGAAAGAGAAGGATAGGTAGGGAGAGTGTCAGTGTGTTTTGTGCTTGTGCTATATTGTGCTTAAAAAAAACATTTTTTCTAGGGACAGAAAACTGTAGGTAGGGAGAGTGTCAGTTTCTTTCACTGTCAAAGTCCTTGTTTCCAGGGACCTGGAAGGACAGTGAGTGAATTCTCCTTGTGCTAAATTGTGCTTAAAAAAAACATTTTTTCTAGGGACAGAAAACTGTAGGTAGGGAGAGTGTCAGTTTCTTTCACTGTGAAAGTCCTTGTTTCCAGGGACCTGGAAGGACAGTGAGTGAATTCTCCTTGTGCTAAATTGTGCTTAAAAAAAACATTTTTTCTAGGGACAGAAAACTGTAGGTAGGGAGAGTGTCAGTTTCTTTCACTGTGAAAGTCCTTGTTTCCAGGGACCTGGAAGGACAGTGAGTGAATTCTCCTTGTGCTAAATTGTGCTTAAAAAAAACATTTTTTCTAGGGACAGAAAACTGTAGGTAGGGAGAGTGTCAGTTTCTTTCACTGTGAAAGTCCTTGTTTCCAGGGACCTGGAAGGACAGTGAGTGAATTCTCCTTGTGCTAAATTGTGCTTAAAAAAAACATTTTTTCTAGGGACAGAAAACTGTAGGTAGGGAGAGTGTCAGTTTCTTTCACTGTCAAAGTCCTTGTTTCCAGGGACCTGGAAGGACAGTGAGTGAATTCTCCTTGTGCTAAATTGTGCTTAAAAAAAACATTTTTTCTAGGGACAGAAAACTGTAGGTAGGGAGAGTGTCAGTTTCTTTCACTGTCAAAGTCCTTGTTTCCAGGGACCTGGAAGGACAGTGAGTGAATTCTCCTTGTGCTAAATTGTGCTTAAAAAAAACATTTTTTCTAGGGACAGAAAACTGTAGGTAGGGAGAGTGTCAGTTTCTTTCACTGTGCAAGTCCTTGTTTCAAGGGACAGAGAAGGACACCTGAAGGTAGCCCTTATTGCTTTTTTCCCATCTCCCTGCAGGCCATCTATTAGAATGTCTGGAAGGCAAACAAGGAGAGGCAGACAGTCAGGAGGCAATAAAAGAGGGCAAGCAGGCTCTGTGTCTGGGGGCAACAGTGCTGGTCGTGGACGCGGTGCATTGTCATCAGCACATGGCCATGGGACACGCTTGTCCTTCTTTTCGGCAGCTGGACATGTTGAGCCACATCATGCCGAAGACTTGGTAGAGTGGATGACCAAGCCCTCCTCCTCCTCCTCATCCTCTCTCACCCAGGCTCAGGGTACTGGAAAAGCAGCTGCCAAAGCGTCCTCTTCCCTGGTATCAATGTCAGACTCATCATCAGTCACTCCTTCCCTAGACCCACCATGTCCTCCTCCTGAGGAGTCCCCCGAACTGTTTCAGCACAGTGTTGGGTACATGCTCCAGGAGGATGCCCAGCGTTTCGAAGGGTCTGATGATGAAACCCAGCTAGAGGAAGGCAGTAGCGTGAGAGCAGACAGAGGGGATGCTCAAGAAGGACACCAATCTGGCAGTCATGTTCCAGCAGCTGCAGCATACTGCCAGATTGGCTCCAGTGATGAGGAGGGAGGTGATGATGAGGTCACTGACTCCACGTGGGTGCCTAATAGGAGAGAGGAGGAGGAGGAGGATGAGGAGGAGGCACATCTCCAACGAGGCAGGATGCCCTTTGGTGGCCAGCGTAAGGGCAGTACACCGACGGAATCACACCGCAGAGCTCCGCCTGTGCAGGGCGCTGCCTCTGCCCGTCATTCAAAAAGTTCTTTGGTGTGGGCCTTTTTTGAGGCTAGTGCATCAGATCGCACAGCTGCTGTTTGCAACATATGTCTCAAGCGTATATCGCGTGGCCAAAACATCAGCCGCTTGGGTACCACATGCCTGACCAGACATATGTTGACCTGCCATGCAGCTCGTTGGCAAGCCTACCTCAAAGACCCACACCAAAGAACAAAGCGGACCTCTCCTTGCACCGCATCAGCTGGGATCTCCAACCCCACTATAACTTCAGTCCTCTCTGAAACATGCACTGAGAGGAATGAAGGTGTAGAATTAGGTGTGTCACAGCCAAGTACTTGCGGCCACTCTGCTAGCAGTACACCGACGTCCGATTCTAGCAGGCAAATTTCCCTGCCCCAGCTGCTGGACCGTCGAAAGAAGTTCACTCCCAGCCATCCACATGCCCAGCGGCTGAATGCTAGCTTGGCTAAATTGCTAGCGCTTCAACTGCTGCCTTTTCAGTTGGTAGACTCGGCCCCCTTCCGTGAGTTTGTGCAATGTGCGGTTCCTCAGTGGCAGGTTCCCAAACGCCACTTTTTCTCACGGAAGGCTATTCCGGCTCTCTACCGGCATGTGGAAGGCAATGTCTTGGCCTCGCTGGACAGGGCGGTCAGCGGTAAGGTGCATATTACCGCTGACTCATGGTCCAGCAGGCATGGACAGGGACGTTACCTTTCTTTCACGGCCCATTGGGTCACTCTTTTGGCAGCTGGGAAGGATGCAGGACAAGGTGCAGTAGTGTTGGAGGTTGTCCCACCGCCACGCCTCCAAAATGCTACTACTGGTTGTGACACACCTCTCTCCTCCACCCCCTCCTCTTCTTCTTCCTCCATGGCCTCTTCCTGTGGTTTGTCCTATGAACCAGCGGTGCTCCGTAGCCGTTCACGGGGCTACGCAAGTACGCAGGCAAAAAGATGCCATGCCGTGCTTGCGCTGGTGTGTTTGGGGGACAGAAGCCACACTGGGGCAGAGGTCCTGTCTGCTCTGCAGGGCCAGGCCGAGAGGTGGTTGACGCCACGCCAGCTTAAGCCAGGAATGGTGGTTTGCGACAATGGCACCAACCTCCTCTCCGCCCTCCGACAGGGACAACTGACCCATGTGCCCTGTGTGGCTCACGTCCTTAACCTGGTGGTGCAGCGGTTCTTGGGCAGGTACCCGGGCTTACAGGATGTCCTGAGGCAGGCCAGGAAAGTCTGTGTGCATTTCCGCAGATCTTATAATGCCAGTGCTCGCCTGGCTGAGCTGCAAAAGGAGTTGAACCTGCCCAAGAACCGCCTTATATGTGACATGCCCACCAGGTGGAACTCAACGTTGGCCATGCTGCAGCGGCTGCACACGCAGCAGAGGGCCATCAATGAGTACCTGTGCGACTACGGCACCAGGACAGGGTCAGGGGAGCTTGGTTTTTTTTCTCCACGCCAGGGATGCATGCACTGTCCTGGCACCATTTGAGGAGGCCACGAGGATGGTGAGCAGTGACAGTGCATGCATCAGTGACACTGTACCTCTTGTCCACCTGTTGGAGCACACGCTGCGTGGAATAATGGACAGGGCACTTGAGGCAGAACAGAGGCAGGAAGAGGAGGACTTCCTTGCCTCTCAAGGCCCCCTTTACCCAGACAGTGTTCCTTCTGTCCCACCCATCGCACAGGAAGAGGAGGAGGAGGAGGAGGAGGATTGTGTCAGCATGGAGGTGGAGGCTGGCACTCAGCATCATCAGCAGCAGTCTTTTAGGGATGATTTACAGTCCCAAGAAACCAGTGGACTTGTACGTGGCTGGGAGGAGGTGGCTGCGGATCATGTCGTCCTTAGTGACCCAGAGGACTCCGGAGCGAATGCCTCAGCAAACCTACGCTGCATGGCCTCCCTGATCCTGCAAAGTCTGCGGAAGGATCCTCGTATTCTTCGGATCAAGGAGAGGGACCATTACTGGCTGGCCACTCTCCTTGATCCACAGTACAAGGGTAAGGTTGCGGACCTTATGTTACCGTCGCAGAGGGAGCAGAGGATGAGACAACTCCGGGAGGCCTTGCAGAAAGGTCTGTGCAACGCGTTCCCAGAGACTGGGAGGTTACAAACTCCTGGTCCTGGACAACGAGTTGCTGAGGCTTCGGCCAGTCAAAGAAGGAGCGGTGGGGAAGGTGGCCGTCTGACCGATGCGTTCAGACAATTCTTTAGTCCGCAGCCCCAAAGTATGATCGGTTCCAGCAACCATCGCCAGCGTCTGATAAACATGGTGCAGGAATATCTAGGGGCAAGGTCAGACTTGGACACCTTCCCCACCGAAAATCCTCTGGCTTACTGGGTCTTGAGGATGGATCACTGGCCAGAGCTTGCACAGTATGCAATTGAGCTACTGGCCTGTCCTGCATCCAGCGTTCTTTCGGAACGCACATTCAGTGCTGCTGGAGGATTTGTCACGGATCACAGGGTGCGCCTGTCCACCGACTCGGTTGATCGACTGACTTTCATCAAGATGAACCAGTCTTGGATCACCACCAGCTACCACACACCTGATGCTGATATAACAGACTAATTGATTTTAACATGTCACATCCCTTCAAGACTGATGCTGATGCTGAGTGCCTGTGCTGTTATGTTGACTGGCTATCCTCCTCCTCCGAGTCCTCAATGATACGATTGATGATGATAGCTTGGAAGATCATTTTTGTTTATGGGTGCCGCCACCAGTGGCTAAGGCCCAATTTTTCAGCCCCTGTTTTACAGGGGCGTGTAATTACAATTTTTTTAGCAATAATTTGCCATAGGGCTCATTGCTGTGCTCCAAGTACAGTATCTGTGAGGGGTTGGAGTGTTGTGGCACCAGTGCCTAAGGCCCAATTTTTCAGCCCCTGTTTAACAGGGGCGTGTCATTACAATTTTTGAAGCAATACTTTGCAACAGGGCTCATTGCTGTGCTCCAAGTACAGTATCTGTGAGGGGTTGTAGTGTTGTGCCACCAGTGCCTAAGGCCCAATTTTTCAGCCCCTGTTCAACAGGGGCATGCAATTACAATTCTTGATCTAATAATTCACAGCAGGGTCCATTGCTGCACCCACCAAGAGTAACTCTGAGGGCTTACAGTCTTGTGGCAACGCCACCACCACCACCACCACGAAAGGCCCAATTTTTCAGCCCCTGTTCAAAAGGGGCATGTAATTACAATTCTTGATCTAATAATTCACAGCAGGGCCCATTGCTGCACCCACCAAGAGTAACTGTCAGGGCTTACAGTGTTGTGGCACCAGCACCACCATCAAAGCCCCAATTTTTACTACCACTGTTCAACAATTATATGTAATTAAAATTCCTGATATAATAGTTGACAGCAGGGCGTTCCAGCACCAACCAAGAGTAACTGAGTGCTTACAGTGTTGTGCCAACACCAACAACTAAGGGGCCTATTTCTGCAGAGTATATACGGCAGGTCCCTACTTTCAAACATCCAACTTACAAACGACTCCTACTTGCAAACGAAAGAAGACAACAGGAAGTGAGAGGAAATCTACCCCTAGAAAGGAAAATTCTCTCCTGTAAGAATAAATATGGGAGAAAGGGGTCTCATCTGTACTGATGCTTTATCAGCAATCCTTGTTTCAAGAAAAACACCACATTTCAAAAACAGTTGTCATTGGGACGGAAAGTGAGGTGAAATGTTCTGAACAGGGGCACAGACAGCAAAACAAATGTTACAGGGGTGATAACCCTTACCTATGTTTCCCAAAAAGTTTAAAAATAGATTTTTGGGCTGGAGCTACACTTCAACAATGTACCTGTTCAAAATTACAAACACATTCTACATAAGAACAAACCTACAGTCCCTGTCTTGTATGCACCGCCTGTATACGGCTGTTCAGAGTATATAGGGCCTTTTTTATTTTATGTGCGGGGTTCCCCTTAATATCCATACAAGACCCAAAGGGGCTGGTAATGGGCTGGGGTAGGGGGGGGGGGGGGGTGTTGATGGGGTAGCTATGCCATTTTTCCTAAAGATTTTCATCCATATTACCGGGACCAGACATTACATTAAAGCCGCAAGCAGTTTTAAATGGCTTTTTTTTCCTTTAGAAGTGTCATTTTGTGCAGGGACAGTTCTAAACACGGGAAACACGTGGCACTTCACAGGCATACTTTAGACACCCCCCAGGTACGATATTTAAAGGAATATTTGACTTTTTTTTTTTCACTTTATGCATCATTAAAATGACTGCTCCCGAAAAACGACCGTTTTTAAAACTTCTTTTTGCATTGATACATGTCCCCTGGTGCAGAACCCGGGTTCCCAAACCCTTTTTAGGACAATAACATGCATAATAGTTGTTATAATTAGCACTTTAGAATTCGAACGTTCGCATCCATTGTATTTAATAGGGTTCTAATGTTCGTTCGAACTTTCGGTCCGTTCGCGGGTTCTGGTGCGAACCGAACCCGGGGGTGTTCGGCTCATCACTAGTGATCAGTGAGAAGAATGTTCCTTACATTGGTGGTCAGTGAGAAGAATGCTCCTTACATTGGTGATCAGTGAGAAGAATGTTCCTTACATTGGTGATCAGTGGGAAGAATGTTCCTTACATTGGTGATCAGTGGGAAGAATGTTCCTTACATTGGTGATCAGTGAGAAGAATGTTCCTTACATTGGTGATCAGTGGGAAGAATATTCCTTACATTGGTGATCAGTGAGAAGAATGTTCCTTACATTGGTGATCAGTGGGAAGAATGTTCCTTACATTGGTGATCAGTGGGAAGAATGTTCCTTACATTGGTGATCAGTGGGAAGAATGTTCCTTAGACTTGTGGTCGTTGGAAAGAAGTACTCCCTTACAGATAGCTAAAAAGATCAATGGTGTCATTGGAAACTTATCTCAGAGGCAGACGTTGCTCATTGCCCAAGGAACCCCTAGCAACCTCTGGAGGAACGCTAGATGAGAAACCCTTGGCTAGATGACGCTAGTTGTCCTGTAGCCAGGAAAACGAGGCAGGCTCTGACTTGCTGCAGCTTCTAATGCACATGGTGAGAAGCTCACAGTGTGCGATGAAATCAGAGGAGGCCATTTCAGTCCAGGAAAAAGCCGGAACCACTGTCTGTGCAAGACTGAAGGGAAAGGCAGAGGTCTGTTTCAAAAGCTCCAGATCCCTCACACTCATCTTCTATATCCTATCTTCCTCCATGTCTGTGTGTGTCCTTCACATCCTATCTAGTCAAATCAATGTCACTGCAACAGCAAGCAAAGGAAAATCTCTCCCTCCCTCCTTTTATATAGCAGAAAACAAAAAAATAAATAAAAAAAACAGCTGGCAGGGGTCCCGATTTCTTCCCACGCCATTGAAATTTAAATAAAACAAAGTATCGGCTGGACGCACACTTTAATCATCATAATGCGTAATCATATACTTTGTATCGATGGCAGAAAAGAGTTAAACTCCACAATAATATTCTAATTTTTCCTGGGATAATAGTCCTCTCCCGCTGCTTCCAACCTTTCAGAGATTAAGGGTCATTCACACCGCGAAGGATGATTTGATTTCGCCCTCTCCTTGTCACCGTATCTCTGGACGGAGAGCGGTCACTATGGGAACTATTTACGTGAAAAGTGATGTTTGAGAGAGAGGAGAAAAAAAAAATAGATATTTAGAGAAAAAAATAAAAAATCTGAAGTTGAGAGTTATAATTGGCAGGCATTGCACTTTTTGAGGTCCGGCTTGTCGCACGGCGGCGGCACGGCGTGAAGAGGATGCGGGAGAGGTTTTTGTTAGCTCTGATTTCTGTTTCAATATTTTGATCGGTTGTTACAAGAAAACACAACCATTGTGGCCAACAATTTAGATCGCATTATATATACAGTAAAAAAAATGGGGCGCTGTTCAAAAACCACACTAAGCTTAAAAAAACACCATAAAAAGTGTCATAAATATACTTTTACGTGAAATAATATTTAGTGCTAACATAAACATAAAAGCAATCCTTAAAAACCCAGGAAGTCAGCACAGCACAGGGATGATGGGACCCCTTCATAATGAGCACATCAGGGGTACAGCCCAGGGAGGAAGTCAGCACAGCACAGGGATGATGGAAGCCCCTCATAATGAGCACAGCACAGGGATGGTGGGAGCCCCTCATAATGAGCACAGCACAGGGATGATGGAAGCCCCTCATAATGAGCACAGCACAGTGATGGTGGGAGCCCCTCATAATGAGCATAGCAGGGGTACAGCCCCAGGAGGAAGTAAGCACAGCACAGGGATGGTGGGAGCCCCTCATAATGAGCACAGCACAGGGATGGTGGGAGCCCCTCATAATGAGCATAGCAGGGGTACAGCCCCAGGAGGAAGTAAGCACAGCACAGGGATGGTGGGAGCCCCTCATAATGAGCACAGCACAGGGATGGTGGGAGCCCCTCATAATGAGCCCAGCACAGGGATGGTGGGAGCCCCTCATAATGAGCACAGCACAGGGATGGTGGGAGCCCCTCATAATGAGCACAGCAGGGGTACAGCCCCAGGAGGAAGTCAGCACAGCACAGGGATGGGGGGAGCCCCTCATAATGAGCACAGCAGGGGTACAGCCCCAGGAGGAAGTCAGCACAGCACAGGGATGGTGGGAGCCCCTCATAATGAGCACAGCAGGGGTACAGCCCCAGGAGGAAGTCAGCACAGCACAGGGATGGTGGGAGCCCCTCATAATGAGCACAGCAGGGGTACAGCCCCAGGAGGAAGTCAGCACAGCACAGGGATGGTGGGAGCCCCTCATAACGAATGTTCGTAATTGTTACGAAAAGTTAACAAACCTAGCAAACTTTCGTATTTCGTACGAATCCAAATTGAATTTCGGACACAAATTACGAAATACGAATTAGCGGGCTACTACAAACCCAGGAAGTCAGCACAGCACAGGGATGGTGGGAGCCCCTCATATTGAGCACAGCAGGTGTACAGCCAGGGCCGTTTGAAGGAATTTGGGGGCCCCAAGCAAAATGGACATGGAGGCCCCCCCAACCCCCCCCCCCCCCCCGCGCACTCACGCAAAGCCTACAGGAACCACAGCATAGCGATACAGTTTAAGCTCATCCACACTTTATATAAATAAAAAAGGTTTACAGTGCAAATACTGCTGTTGCATATAATCCAACATACTTAAAAACACATACACACTCACATTAACATTAAGATGCTGCTTAGGATTAGGTGACCAGATTTTTTAAATGAAATCCGGGGACATATTTTTATTTTTACTAGTAATTGCGGCAATCAGCGACTCTCTGCCCGCCACCGCCCGCCTCACAGCCTGTCAAGTCTCACTCTCCGGGCCCCGGCTACTACTGGGTGGGGAGCGGAGGAAGACCACTCCGCCAGGGAAGGCAAAGAGATAAGCAGGCAGGCGGCTGGCCGGGACTTGAGCCAAGGCAGAAAAACATGCGAGCTGGATGGGCATGCACCCGAAACTGAAGAAATATTCCTTCCGCTCCGACCAGCACATGATCATCAGAAAGGGGCACAGATAATGGAAAAAATACACCCCCCCTAAGCTAGTAGGAGCGGCGGAGCGGGGGTGTGTAATTCAGAATTTTTATTTTTTTTTATTCTGCACTGACTGTCTTTGAAATTGCCCCAGCCCCTGTTCAAATCCAATCCGGGGACAAAACCGGGGACAGACTTGGTCCGGGGACAGTGTCCCCAATCCGGGGACTGTCCCCTGAAACCGGGGATGTCTGGTCACCCTATCTTAGGACTGTTTATGGACAGTGGGATGGACAGGGGGACCGTGGGATGGACAGGGGGACTCTGCACTGTAATATCCACATCATCTCCCCCACTGTAATGTCCACATCATCTCCCCCTGTAATGTCCACATCTCCCCCACTGTAATATCCAGATCTCCCCCCTGTACTGTCCACATCTCCCCCCTGTAATGTCCACTGTTAAAATAATAAAAATATTCAAAAATAATTATGGAGCGATAAAGTCTCTAATAGTTCCACAAATAAAATAGTAAATATGTTTTCTTGAAAAGTAGTAAAGAATCTGTCAGTCTTTCTATGGCTCCACAAGCATGTACTTGTACATGATTTCTGTTCTGTCCAGTAATCCAGGCCAGGATTAGGATCCCTGAATATTCGTGCGCTTTTCTCCTGTAAACAACTTCCTGGTCACAGCAGCCTGTTTCTCCATCCCAATCCTCACTATTGGAGAAATGTCCAGTATCAGGGTTTTTTATTTTTTTTATTTAGAAAATAAAAAAAAATAAAAAACCCTGATACTGGACATTTCTCCAATAGTGGGGATTGGGATGGAGAAGCAGGCTGCTGTGACCAGGAAGTTGTTTGCAGCCGCGCACTAATATTCAGCGATCCTGATCTGGCTGAATTACTGGACAGAAGAACAGAAATCATGTACAAGTACATGCTTGTTGAGCCAAAGAAAGACAGATTCTTTACTACCTTTCAAGAAAACGTATTTACTTTTTTATTTGTGGAACTATTAGAGACTTTATCACTCCATTAAAAAGTAATTCACTGACTTACCCTTTCCAGAGGCACTGTCTGGCGGGCAAAATATGATCCGACCGCAATGGGAGTTGTAGCACGCCTGCGCTGCCCTCCTGAGTGACTGTGACTGACACTGACTCCTCCCCCCAGGAGCAGGGAGCATCAGCACGTAGCCGCTGTTGTGGACTACAACTCCCATAAGCAATAGCGGCGGCCTGTCACTGCCGGGTGTACCAAGATGGCCGCCGCTCCGGAGCTAGGCCGAAGCCGCGGCCTTTCCTAAGGCTGCAATCCGCGGATCGGCTCCGGGCGAAAATCGAGGACAGTGACAGGCAGCAGGCTGGGGCCCTAGGCCAGCTCGGGGCCCCAAGCAATTGCTTGTTTTGCCTGTCCTGTTCCGACGGCCCTGGGTACAGCCCCAGGTGGAAATCAGCACAGCACAGGGATGGTGGGGAGCCCCTCATAATGAGCATAATGAGTCGACGACTGCCATATTGAGAAAGGTATTTTTTGCTTTTTAAATTCATCATAACGAATGTTCGTAATTGTTACGAAAAGTTAACGAATCTAACGAAAATTCGTATTTCGTACGAAACAAATCCAAATTGAATTTCGGACACGAATTACGAAATGCAAATGTTCGCCTAATACGAAACGGAACAGAACGAAACAAAACTAATTTATTGACGGCGCACATGTCTACCAAAGAACTCCTTTGTAAAGAAAAAAAATATCATCAGATGAAAGTAAAATTGAAAGTCATGAGATGAAAGAAAAATTTAGTACAAAATAATAATAAAGTCCCCTTCACAGACACATATCAGTCATGCAATATGTGAAATTCCATCCATAAAGAGACAGCTGCGTGTCAGAAAGCCATCACCAGACACCTCTGTGTGCAAGGCCTGCTCACCTTAGGTTTATAACCCATTATAGGTTATACTTCGCCTTTTTGTTTAAAAATGACAAGCGACGCAACGCGTCGGGCAGAGCCAGTCAGGCAGTGACAAGTAGTTTATTATGTAAGTGTTTTTCATCTTCTTAAAAGACATTGTTTTAAAGGTATACTATGCTATAAGCCTATTCCTTTATATTCTGAGTATCCATTCTCCAGCAGAGATCAATGCAATATGTGAAAGTCCATCCATAAAAGAGACAGCTGCTTGTCAGAAAGCCATCACCAGACATTTCCGTGTGCAAGGCCTGCTCACCTTAGATTTAGAACACATTACAGGTTATGCTCAGCCTTTTTGTTTAATAAAAATGATCTGGTGTAGCTCAAATCTAGGCTTATAGCATAGTATGCCTTCAAAACAATGTCTTTTAATAATATTAAAAACACTTGCATATAAACTACTTGCCACATAGCATGAAGAAACAATTCTTGGGATGGTAAATCACCTCCTCACCGCAATACTTCCGTGTCCCGGAGACACCGGAAGTGACGTCACTGACTCCGCCCAACATGTTGCATCCTCCTGGATGTCACGTGACAAGTGACGCTACGCATCGGGTGGAGCCAGTCGGGTGGTGATAAGTAGTTTATATGTAAGTGTTTTTCATCTTCTTAAAAGACATAATTTTTAAGGCATACTACACTATAAGCCTATTCCTTTATATTCAGAGTATCCATTCTCCAGCGGAGATCAATGCAATATTCAAAAGTCCTTCAGAGGAAAGCACGTGACAAGTGACTCAACGCATCAGGTGGAGCAAGTCGGGCGGTGATAAGTAGTTTATATGTAAGTGTTTTTCATCTTCTTAAAATACATAATTTTTAAGGCATACTACACTATAAGCCTATTCCTTTATATTCAGAGTATCCATTCTCCAGCGGAGATCAATGCAATATTCAAAAGTCCTTCCGAGGAAAGCACGTGACAAGTGACGCAACCCATCGGATGGAGCCAGTCGGGCGGTGATAAGTAGTTTATATGTAAGTGTTTTTCATCTTCTTAAAATACATAATTTTAAAGGCATACTACGCTATAAGCCTATTCCTTTATATTCAGAGTATCCATTCTCCAGCGGAGATCAATGCAATATTCGAAAAGTCCTTCTGAGGAAAGCACTTGACAAGTGACGCAACGCATCGGGTGGTGACAAGTAGTTTATATGTAAGTGTTTTTCATCTTCTTAAAGCGGAGCTCCGCTGTAAAAATAAATATTAAAAACCAGCAGCTACAAATACTGCAGCTGCTGACTTTTAATAATTGGACACTTACCTGTCCTGGAGTCCAGCGACGTCGGCAGCAGAAGACGAGCAATCGCTCGTCTCTCGGCTGCCCCCGCCTGCATCATCGGTGAGGGAATCGGGAAGTGAATCGTTGCGGCTTCACTGCCCGGTTCCCTAGTGTGCATGCGCGAGTCGCTGTGTTCGTTCTGGGAGCTGAGTGTTTCCCAGAACACAATGGGGGGGGGGACTGACGAACTACCCGAGTGTATGCCCGATGAGCGGAAGTTCCACTTTAGGGTGGAGCTCCGCTTTAAAATACATAATTTTAAAGGCATACTACGCTATAAGCCTATTACTTTATATTCCTAGTATCTATTCTCCAGCGGAGATCAATGCAATATGTGAAAGTCCTTCTGAGGAAATCACGTGACAAGTGACGCAACGCGTCGGGCGGAGCCAGTGACGTCACTTCCAGTATCTCCGGGACATGGAAGTATTGCAGTGAGGAGGCGATTTACCATCCCAAAGATTGTTTTTTCATGGTATGTGGCAAGTAGTTTATATGTTAGTGTTTTTAATAGACATGTGCAATTCGTTTCGTTCCGAATTCGTTTTTTAACGAATTTCGACAAATTCGTTAATTCGGAAATATCCGAATTAACGAAAACTCATTTAACGAATTTTAACGAATATTCGTAAATTCAAATTTACGAATGTACGAATTTACGAATATACAAATTTACCAATGCACGAATTTACGAATGTACAACTATCCGGAAGTTCGTAAATTTGAATTTACGAATTTCCGAATATTCGTACATTCGTAAATTTGTACATTCGTACAATCGTAAATTAGTAAATTCGGAAATCTGAAATAATAATTAACTAATAACTTAACTATTACTAACTATTCAATTATAGGTATTGTAATTTCCTTTCAAATTTGGCTGTTAGTGAACTTAACGAAGTTACGAATTGTTTTCCGACATAATGAATGCCGTATCTAAACGAATGGAACGTAATGAATTAATAATAATAATAAATAACAATAATAATAATAAAAACGTTTTATTATTATTATTATTAATTTGTTCCGTTCCATTTGTTTAGATGCGGCATTTGTTATTTCAGGTTATGCGTAACTTCAGATAAATTTGTATTCGTTACGTTCGCTAACAGCCAAATTTGAAAGGAAATTACAACTATAATTTAATAGTTATTTTTTCAGATTTTCAAATTTTCGGGTTTTCGAAAATATCGAATTTCCAAATTTCCGAAATTACGAATGTATAAATTTACGAATGTATAAATTTACGAATGTACGAATTTACGAATGTATAAATTTACGAATGTACAAATTTACGAATGTATAAATTTACGAATGTACAAATTTACGAATTTACGAATTGCGATCATAACGAATGACCCGGAAAACGAAAAAAAAACAAACAAATGAAACGAAAACGAAAACTAACGAATTTTTTGGCAGTGCACATGTCTAGTTTTTAATCCTATTAAAAGACATTGTTTAAAAGGCATACTGTGCTATCAGCCTAGATTGGAGCTACACCAGATCATTAACAGGGATGAGCCGAACACCCCCCTGTTCGGTTCGCACCAGAACCTGCGAACAGACAAAATGTTCGTGTAAACTTTAGAACCCTATTAAATACAATGGACTCGAACGTTCGAAATCTAAAGTGTTAATTATAAAGGCTAATATGCAAGTTATTGTCCTAAAAAGTGTTTGGGGACCTGGGTCCTGCCCCAGGGGACATGTATCAATGCAAAAAGAAGTTTTAAAAACGGCCGTTTTTTCGGGAGCAGTGATTTTAATAATGCTTAAAATGAAAAAATAAAAGTGAAATATTCCTTTAAATTTCGTACCTGGGGGGTGTGTATGATATGCATGTGAAGTGGCGCATGTTTCCCGTGCTTAGAACTGTCCCTGCAAAAAATGTCATTTTTGAAAGAAAAAAAATGCATTTAAAACTGACTCGCGGCTATTAATGAATTGTCGGCTCCCGGCAATACATACAAAAGTCATTGAGAAAAAAAAAAAAAAAAGCGTGGGGGTTCCCCAGAATTCAATTACCAGGCCCTTCAGGTCTGGAATGGATATTAAGGGGAACCCCGCCGCAAATAAAAAAAAAATTGACGTGGGGTTCCCCCAAATATCCATTCCAGGCCCTTCAGATCTGGCATGGATTTTAAGGGGAACTCCACCCCAAATTAAAAAAAAAATGGCGTGGAGTCCCCCTAAAAATCCATACCAAACCCCTTATCCGAGCACGCAACCTGGCCGGCCGCAGGGGAAAAGGGGGGGACGAGAGAGCGGCCCCCCCTCCCTCCTGAACCGTACCAAGCCACATGCCCTCAACATGGGGAGGATGTCCCCATGTTGATGGGGACAAGGGCCTCATCCCCACAACCCTTGCCCGGTGGTTGTGGGGGTCTGCGGGCGGGGGGCTTATCGGAATCTGGAAGACCCCTTTAACAAAGAGGACCCCCAGATCCCGGCCCCCCCCCATGTGAATTGGTAAGGGGTACATTGTACCCCTACCATTTCACGAAGAAAGCGTAAAAAAATGTTTAAAAAAACACACAAACACCTTGAAAAAGTCCTTTATTTAAAAAAAAAAAAAAAAAACATTCCAGCGGTGAAATCCAGTGTCCCGCGGCGATCCCGATGTCCAGCGCTGTCCGTCATTGGTTGTGCCTGAGCGGACCTGATGGGGAACTCCCTCTCAGTATTTTAAATGTATAGACCCGCCCCTTCTAAAGTTCCCCATCAGGTCCGCTCAGCGGACGAGATGCGGAACATGAGAAGGGGCGGGTCTATACATGTATTACCAAAGTGAGAGCAGTTCCCCATCAGGTCCGCCCCCTCGGTATGTCGGACCCGCCTACGTCATTGGCTTGAGCGGGGAACTTCCTTCACTGTGTAATTTAAATTTACATAGTGAAGGAAGTTCCCCGCTCAAGCCAATGACGTAGGCGGGTCCGACATACCGAGGAGGCGGACCTGATGGGGAACTGCTCTCACTTTGGTAATACATGTATAGACCCGCCCCTTCTCATGTTCCGCATCTCGTCCGCTGAGCGGACCTGATGGGGAACTTTAGAAGGGGCGGGTCTATACATTTAAAATACTGAGAGGGAGTTCCCCATCAGGTCCGCTCAGGCACAACCAATGACGGACAGCGCTGGACATCGGGATCGCCGCGGGACACTGGATTTCACCGCTGGAATGTTTTTTTTTTTTTTTTTAAATAAAGGACTTTTTCAAGGTGTTTGTGTGTTTTTTTAAACATTTTTTTACGCTTTCTTCGTGAAATGGTAGGGGTACAATGTACCCCTTACCAATTCACATGGGGGGGGGCCGGGATCTGGGGGTCCTCTTTGTTAAAGGGGTCTTCCAGATTCCGATAAGCCCCCCGCCCGCAGACCCCCACAACCACCGGGCAAGGGTTGTGGGGATGAGGCCCTTGTCCCCATCAACATGGGGACATCCTCCCCATGTTGAGGGCATGTGGCTTGGTACGTTTCAGGAGGGAGGGGGGGCCGCTCTCTCATCCCCCCCTTTTCCCCTGCGGCCGGCCAGGTTGCGTGCTCGGATAAGGGGTCTGGTATGGATTTTTAGGGGGACTCCACGCCATTTTTTTTTTAATTTGGGGTGGAGTTCCCCTTAAAATCCATGCCAGATCTGAAGGGCCTGGAATGGATATTTGGGGGAACCCCACGTCAATTTTTTTTTTATTTGCGGCGGGGTTCCCCTTAATATCCATTCCAGACCTGAAGGGCCTGGTAATTGAATTCTGGGGAACCCCCACGCTTTTTTTTTTTTTTTTTTCTCAATGACTTTTGTATGTATTGCCGGGAGCCGACAATTCATTAATAGCCGCGAGTCAGTTTTAAATGCATTTTTTTCTTTCAAAAATGACACTTTTTGCAGGGACAGTTCTAAGCACGGGAAACATGCGCCACTTCACATGCATATCATACACACACCCCAGGTACGAAATTTAAAGGAATATTTCACTTTTATTTTTTCATTTTAAGCATTATTAAAATCACTGCTCCCGAAAAAACGGCCGTTTTTAAAACTTCTTTTTGCATTGATACATGTCCCCTGGGGCAGGACCCGGGTCCCCAAACACTTTTTAGGACAATAACTTGCATATAAGCCTTTATAATTAGCACTTTAGATTTCTCCCATAGATTTTTCGAATTTGCCGCGAACACCCCAATTTGTTCGCTGTTCGGCGAACGGGCGAACAGGCAATGTTCGAGTCGAACATGAGTTCGACTCGAACTCGAAGCTCATCCCTAATCATTAATATACAAAAAGGCGAAGCGTAACCTGTAATGGGTTATAAACCTTAAAAAGGTGAGCAGGCCTTGCATGCAGAGGTGTCTGGTGATGGCTTTCTGACACAAAGCTGCGTCTTTATGGATGGAATTTCACATATTGCATCGATTGATATGTGTCTGTGAAGTGGAGTTTATTATTATTATTATTATTATTTTGTACTAAGGAGTCCTCAATTTTACTTTCATCTCATTACGTATTTATTTTTTTTCACAAAGGAGTTTTTTGGATTATTATCAGGATTGCTTTTATGTGTATGTTGGCACCATTTTTTACTTTATACATAATCTCTATAGAGGTTGGAGTTTACCAAATCAGTTCTGCATTTTTGAACATTTGCTTTGCACATACAGTTTGGAGAAAATAATGATTTGATCCCCGGCAGATTGTGTAAGTTTCGTCACTTCCAAAGAAATGAAGGGTCTATAATTTTTTATCATCGGTGTATTTTATATGATAGAGACAGAATATCCACCAAAAATCCTGGAGGGATTTTGGTCCACTCTTCTTTACAGATCTTCTCTAAATCCTTAAGGTTTCTTTGCTATCGTTGGCACCTCGAAGTTTCAGCTCCCTTCATAAATTTTCTATAGGATTAAGGTCTGGAGACTGGCTAGGCCACTCCATGACCTTAATGTGCTTCTTTATGAGCCACTCCTTTGTTGCCTTGGCGGTATGTTTTGGGTCATTGTCATGCCGGAAGACCCATCCATGACCCATCTTCAGTGTTCTGGCTGAGGGAAGAAGGTTCTCATCCAAGATTTTACAATACATGGCACCCCGTCCATTGGCCCCTCAATGTGGCAAAGTCGGCCTGTACCTTTAGCAGAGAAACAGCCCCAAAGCATCATATTTCCACCCCGTGTGTGACCGTAGGGAGGGTGTTTTTAGGGTCATAGTCAGCATTTTTCTTCCTCCAAACACGACAAGTCGAGTTAATGCCAAAGAGCTCAATTTTGGTCTCACCTGACCACAGAACTTTCTCCTGATCCTTCTCTGAATCATTTCCATTGTTCATTGACATGACTGAGTCTGTACATGTGCCTTTGTGAGGAGGGGGACTCGCCATGTTTGGAGGAAGAAAAATGCTGACTATGACCCTAAGAACACTAAGACCCTAAGAACATCATCCCTACAGTCAAGCACAGACTTTGCCGCATTGAGGGGCCAATGGATGGGTCATGTACAGTGGAACCTCGGATTACGAGCATAATCCGTTCCAGGAGAATGCTCGCAATCCAAAGTACTCGCATATCAAAGCGAGTTTCCCCATTGAAGTCAATGGAAATGAAAATAACTAGTTCCGCATTGACTTCAATGGCATGCAATACTGCATGCAGCCAGAGGGCACCTGAGAGCCTCGGAAACGGCCGGAAAGGCCCAAGGACAGTTCGGCTGACCTTGGCAAACTTCGGAAAGACTCCGTTCACCAGCCTTTCCGAGGTTTGCCGAGGTCCGCCAAGCTGTCCTCAGTCCTTCCTGTGGATTTCCGAATGGCGATGATCGGCTGCGATCAGCGGCGTTCGGCTCTGCCCCCCCCCCACCTTAGGCCAAATGTGGTACTGCACACCGCTTTGGCTTGAATCCTGCTCATTTTGCGAGACTAAACACTCGCAAACCTAGTTAGGATTTTAGGAAATACAGTGCTCGTATTGCGAAACGCTAGTCGCAATCCGAGGTTTCACTGTATTGTAAAATTTTGGATGAGAACCTTCTTCCCTCAGCCAGAACACTGAAGATGGGTCATGGATGGGTCTTCCGGCATGACAATGACATAAAAAAAAAACTGCCAAGGCAACAAAGGACTGGCTCTTAAAGAAGCACATTAAAGGTCATGGAGTGGCCTAGCCAGTCTCCAGACCTTAATCCTATAGAAAATTTGGATGAATGGGTCTTCCAGCATGGCAATGGCCCAAAACATACCGCCAAGGCAACAAAAGAAGTGGCTCAAGAAGAAGCACATTAAGGTCATGGAGTGGCCTAGCCAGTCTCCAGACCTTAATCCTATAGAAAATGTATGGAGGGAGCTGAAACTTTGAGTTGCCAAGCGACAGCCAAGAATCCTTAAGGATTTAGAGAAGATCTGTAAAGAAGAGACCAAAATCCCTCCTGAGATGTGTACAAACCTGATCACCAACTACAAGACCCTTCATTTCTTTGGAAGTGGGCAGACTTACAAAATCTGCAGGGGATCAAATAATTATCCCCCCCCTCCCCCCCCCCCCACTGTATTGTAAAATTCTTTGTTATTGTATATAGCAGCGCATTCGTTTTCTCAAAATAAATTAGATCGCATTGGAACAGCGGCTTATGAACGAGGAACACACGATGCACGGCAAAAGGTTTATTTATAAAGTTATGTTTATCAGTAAAATTAGGGTCCCCGCCCATTTCAGTAAGAGGGCCACGTCACATGTTTTATACATTTTCACAGGTCAGAATTTTTTTTTATAATAAATAATAATAAATAAACAAATTACATTTCAATTATTGAATACATTTTATTTGGATAGTTTTCATAATTTGTGTGATAAAATTTAGAGCAACAGAGAAAAAAATTCAGTAAACAAAAGGTAAGAATTCCAAATTGAAAGCCCATCCCCTTTAGAGTCCCTTTATATCAGTTTTGCCATTGAAGCGCTCCTTACCACCAGAGTCCCTTCTTACATCAGGGTCCCCATCGAAGTCTCCCCTTACATCAATGTCCCTATCAAAGCCCCTTTACACCAGGGTCCTAATCAAAGTCCCCGTTACATCAGGGACCCCATCAGAGCCCCCCTTGCATCAAGGTCCCCTTCAAAGCTCCCCCTTACATCAGGATCCCTATCAGAGTCCCCCTTACATCAGGATCCCCATTAGAGTCCCCCCCTTATATCAGGGTCCCCATCAGAGCCCCCCTTGTATCAAGGTCCCCTTCAAAGCTCCCCCTTACATCAGGATTTCCATCAGTGTCCCCCTTACATCAGGATCCCCATTAGAGTCCCCCGCCCCCTTATATCAGGAGTTCCCCTCTTATATTAGGGACCCCATCAAAGCCCCTTTACATCAGGGTCCTAATCAAAGTCCCCATTACATCAGGGACCCCATCAGAGCCCCCCTTGCATCAGGGTCCCCTTCAGAGCTCCCCCTTACATCAGTATCCTCATCAGAGTCCCCCTTACATCAGGATCCTAATCAGAGTCCCCCTTACATCAGGATTCCCATCAGAGTTCCCCCCCTTATATCAGGGTCCCCATCAGAGGCTCCCTTACATCACCATCCCTATTGGAGTTCCCCTCTTATATTTGGGACCCCATCAAAGCCCCTTTACATCAGGGTCCCAATCAAAGTCCCCATTACATCAGGGACCCCCTCAGAGCCCCCTTTGCATCAGGGTCCCCTTCAGAGCTCCCCCTTACATCAGGATCCTAATCAGAGTCCCCCTTACATCAGGATCCTAATAAGAGTCCCCCTTATATCAGGATTCCCATCAGAGTTCCCCCCCCTTATATCAGGGTCCCCATCAGAGGCTCCCTTACATCAGCATCCCTATTGGAGTTCCCCTCTTATATTTGGGACCCCATCAAAGCCCCTTTACATCAGGGTCCCAATCAAAGTCCCCATTACATCAGGGACTCCATCAGAAGCCCCCTTATATCAGCATCCCTATTAGAGTCCCCCCCTTTATATTAAGGTCCCCATCAGAGCCCCCTTACATTAGTATTCCCATCAAAGCTCCTTCATATTAGGGTTCCCATAAGAGTCCTCCAGTTTACAACAGGGTTCCCCCTTATATCAGGGCCACATCATAGATAACCCTTACATCAAGGTTGCCATCAGAGTCCCCTCTTACATCAAGGTCCACATCAGAGATCCCCTTGCAACAGGGTCCCCATTAGAGTCCTCCCTTACATCAGAGGTCCGTGTACAGTCTTGCAGCAGATTTGGAGACCCCTGAGTACTACAATACGTAACAAAGTTGTACAATCATCACCATCATGAATATTGTGGAAATAAAGTTGTTAGGGTTGATTTACTAAAGGTAAGCAGGCTATTCATTCATTAAACAAATTTTCCCCTTGGTGAATAAGGTGACTTCCATTATCCAATCAAGTGTCATTTTTGGTTTTTTTTGCTTGTATGTAATTGGTTTATGTAAAATGAAACTTCACCGTATTCACTAAGCTCTGGGGAAAATTCTCCTGCAAAGTGCAACTTCCTTTTACTCCCAGTCTCAGGCTCAGATCTCCGCTGGTATGGTCTCCAGCTGGCGGGCAAACCTTCAGACTAAATCCCTCAGCGCCAAGGGAAAGAACCGTGCAGTTTAACCACATAAGTACCGCCCACCGCAGATATACTGCGGCAGTGCGGCTCTATTGCGCGAAACAATGTACCCGCGCGTCGTTTCGTGTAATAGATACTGTGGGCGCGCTCACGCCGCCGGAGGCACACACGCCCGCAGCAACGGAGCGGGAGCCGATGTGCATGGCCACCAAAAGAAAGCTCTATTTGTGGGAAAAAAAGGACATCAATTTTATTTGGGTACGGTGTCGCATGACCGCGCAATTGTCAGTTAAAGTAACGCAGTGCCGTATCGCCAAAAATGGCCTGGTCATTAAGGGGGTAAATCCTTCTGGTCCTTAGGTGGTTAAAGGGGTTGTAAATATATATATATATATATATATATATATATATATATAATATATATTTTTTTTATTTTGTTTTAAATAACAAACATGTTATACTTACCTCCACTGAGCAGCTTGTTTTGCGAAGAGTGGCCCCGAAACTGGTCTTCTTGGGTCCCTCGGCGGCTGTCTCGGCTCCTCCCCGCAAGAACTCACCACCTATATGCGAGCGAGCATGGTGGTGAGTCCTTGCGGGCGCGCTCCAGTGATACAGCTGGCGGCTATAGCCGCTCACTGTATCACTCGGCCCCGCCCCCCCCGACGCGCCGCGTCATTGGATGTGATTGAAAGCAGCGTGAGCCTATGGCTGTGCTGCTTTCAATCCATCCAGTGTAGCCAATCAACGGCCAGGCTCAGAAACAAGGAGGATGACGGGGGCGAGCGCGGGACTTTTTAAGGCTCAGGTAAGTAAAACGGGGGCTCGGGGCGGTATTGTCGGATGTTTTTTCACCTTAAGGCATAGGATGCATTAAGGTGATTTTTTTTTTTACCTTTACAACCCCTTTAATAAAAATCCTCTCTACTGCACAGTGCCTATTGGGATCGGTAGTATAAGGCCCGTCCCAAACTACAACTCCCAGGATTCTCAGTGCTCTGCATAACAATCTATGGGATTGCTTGGCTTTAGCACTCCCTCTGGTGGCCGGAGGAGAATAGTGCAGCATAACATCAGTATCTCAGAGGGAGAGAGGAATATAAGTGTATTTTTCCCCCAAAAAATTGCATTTGAAAAACCGCTGTGCAAATATTGTGTGACATAAATTGCAAAAGCCAAACAAAATTTTCTCCAGGGCCTTTGCTTTCAAAGAAGATATCATGTTTTTGGGGTTCTAAGTAATTATCAAGTAAAGAAAACCAAAAAAAATAGAAAGATTTTTACATGTATGTGAGAAGTTTCAGAACTGGCCTGGGGGTCAAATTGTTAAAGTGTGCGAGCGTTAGAGTTTTTTTTTGTTTTTTGTTTTTTTATTAAAAGTTTTTACTGTTTGTATTTTTGAGTCTTTTTGTATTTTAATTGCTTTATTTTTTATATTTTTCTCTGTTTTCTTATGAATAGATATCTTTAAATGATGATCTGTCAAAGGTCCTTGAAATATGGTTATGGATATGCCAGGTGGCCAATGAATCATTCAACTTCAAAGCAGTTGTTTATCTCCCTTTCCTATGAAAATTGCATAAAAAGATACAAAATAACATATAATTCACCCATTTATGCTCATTTAATGCTCTCAGGCAAAGTACCACTATCATGTAACAAGCCGGACTTTTATAAGTACAATACTGTCCAATTATAACTCGTAACTGGCGGTTTTGTTTTCTTTTTCCTCTCCAACATCGCTTTCATGCCAATAGTTCCCATAGTGACCGTTCTCTGACCACGGAGGGCACAAAATCAAACCATCATTAGCCTGAGTGATCCTTATTGTCTGAAATGTTATAAGCAGATGGACTCTTATTCAGGGAAAAATATGAATATTGCTGAACCTTGTTGTGCAGTCGCATCTCACGCAGACCAGAAGCCAAGCTGTTCACTCATGAGATCCAGTAGGCCAAAACAGGTTCTCAGGTGCTCCAGAAATGGCCAGGTTTTCAATAGACATGTGCAATTAGTTTAGTTCCGAATTTGTTTTTTAATAAATTAATTTGTTAATTTCTAAATTTCTGAATTTTTCAATTTCCGAATTTTCGGATTTTCAAAATTTCGAATTTCCGAATTTTCGAAATTTCAAATTTCCAAATTTCGGAAATTCGGAAATTCGGAATTTTGGAAAGTTGGAAATTCGAAATTTCGAAAATTTGCAAACTGGAAATCTCGAAAAATTTTGAAATTCGACATTTCGGAAATTCAAAATTTCAGAAATTGGAATTTCAGAATATTTAAATTTTCGAAGTTTGAAAATTTGAAATTAGGAAATTCGAAAATCAGAGATTAGAAAATCAGAGTTTAAAAAAAAACAGAGATTAGAAAATTCCAAATTCCAAAATTAGAAAATCCGAAAATTGGTAAATTTAAAAATTTGTAAATTTGAAAATTCGTAATTTTGAAAATTCGTAAATTTGAAAACCGTAAATTCCAAAATCGGAAATTCGAAAATTCTGAAATTCGAAAATCTGAAAATTTGGGTTTTTGAATTTCCGAATCTCCGAAATTCTGAATTTTCCAAATTTCTGAATTTCGAATTTCGAATTTCCGAACTCCGAATTTTCGAATTTCCGAACTCAGAATTTTCGAATTTCCGAACTCAGAATTTTCGAATTTCCGAACTCCGAATTTTCGAATTTCCGAACTCAGAATTTTCGAATTTCCGAACTCCGAATTTTCGAATTTCCGAATTTTCGAATTTCCAAATTTCTGAAATTCCAAATTTCCGAAAAATGCAAAAAAAACAAATGTAATGAAAACGAACAAATTTTTAGGCAGTGCACATGTCTAGTTTTCAACCACTTACAGACCTGCCATATAAAAACGATATTACCAGTATAAAGAAAACTGCTGAAATGGAGGAGCTCATCCACCAAGCAAAGGAGACTCAATCCATATTCAACAAGCTGTTCACTCATGAGATCCAATAGGCCAAAACAGGTTCTCCAGAAATGGCCATGTTCTCAAATCACTTACAGACCTGCCATATAAAAAATAACATTAAAAGCATAAAGAAAACCTCTGAAATGGTGGAGCTTGTCCACCAAGCAATGGAGACTCAATACAAATTCAACAAACTTTTGGTCCTGTAGGCACCATTTTTTTACAACGGATGAGTACTCTCATCTCTTGACCTATGTACGCATTATCTCTGATAGCCTCAGGCGGAGGAGGAAGGAATCCTTGTTTTCCTTCCCCCCCTTTATCTCTTCCGGTACCCTGGGCCTTACCATCCTACCCCTCTTTAGATCCTACTCCTGTTCCCCCCCTTTTTTATTTATAAGACCTTCAAACCTTTTTAGGGCGTTCCTTGTCACTCTCCCACAATAAGGAACTTCCCATGCAACAATACGACCAACAAGCTATCACACCTTACATATAAAGTCCCAACATATATGATACACAGCCTCCCAGTGACTAATTACCCACTTACAAGGGTAATTGTCCTTATGGCAAAGATAAGGAAGTAATGTCACCAGCAGGACCCTTTTCGGAGCCACGCAGGACCCCTTCATCAGGCATGTGGTGAGGTCCTATGCCTGATGAAGAGGTCCTGCGTGGCTCTGAAACTTCGCTTTCTGCTGTAATTATGTGATCGCTGATTAAAGTTTTGGACCCAATTTTGGAGATCCTGGTGTGTTGGTGACATTACTTCCTTTGACTATACAAGGTTCCAGCCCTTGGTTGCATCAGCACCCATTCTTGCAATGAATATTGCATTTAAACACATGGCAAAGATAGGCTTGGAAACAATAGTCTGTTAAAGCAGAGCTCCACCCTAAAGTGGAACTTCCGCTCATCGGAACCCTCCCCCCCTCCGGTGTCACATTTGGCACCTTTCAGGGGGAGGGTGGTGCAGATACCTGTCTAAGACAGGCATTTGCACCCACTTCCAGGAGTCCTCACTGCGGGTATTCTGCGGGTAGTGTGTCACTTCCCACAGAACGCCCGTTGTGTTCTGGGAAACACACGGCTCCCAGAACACAATGGTGACCAGTGAGGACGGCGCTGCGCGACTCGCGCATGCGCCGTAGGGAACCGGGCAGTGAAGTCGGAACGCTTCACTTCCTGGTTCCCTCACCGAGGATGGCGGTGGGGGCAGCAGAGTGATGAGCGATTGCTCGTCTTCTGCTGCAGACGTCGCTGGACTCCAGGACAGGTAAGTGTCCATATATTAAAAGTCAGCAGCTGCAGTATGTGTAGCTGCTGGCTTTTAATATTTTTTTAACGGCGGAGCTCCGCTTTAAGAAGCTACCTGTTCCAGGCATCCAAGCTGACCAAACACTGCCTCATTGGTTAACCATTAGTAACACCTATGTATACTCAACAATTGTAACCCAGTTTTTTGGGCTACCTTCAGACTCGGTCTATATAAGACAGTATTTATATTTAAGGACAAATAGTACTATATGTGTAAAATCTGTAGAACATAGATATTTCCAACCATGCTCCAATTGGTATCCACTTTACCTCCAGTGAAGACTCTTGCATGACCTGCTGTGCTGACATATGTTCCCTAAACCCAGGGCTTTTTTTCAGCGGGAACGCGGGGGAACTCAGTTCCGGCACCTCCTGGACTGACTGTATGTTATGGCAAGGGGTGCTGGGGTGTGCTGCAGGGTATTGATGCTCACTGCTGGCAGATCTATTCTAGCTTGAGGGGATCTATTTTTGCAGGGGGGTCTATTGTTGCTGAGGAGGTCTAGTGTTGCTGGTGGGGGGACCTATTGTTGCTGGGGGGGTCAGTTGTTGCTGAAGGAGATCTACTGTTGGGGGAGGGGTCTATTGTTGATGGCTGTCAGAGAGTCTAATAATGCTGGCTGTGCGGAGATCTGTTGATGCTGCCGGGAGTCTATTGTTGCTGGGGGGGGAATTTTGTTGTGGGTGGTACATTGTTAGGGGGATCTATTGTTGCTGGCTGAAGGGGATCTATTCTACTACTTTTCTTGATATCATTACCAAATTCCATACAAATTACTTAGCACCACAAAATGATACTTGGTTCTGTATTGTCTAAAAGGGGCGGTACTGGGAGGTGGGTAGGGGATGGAACCAAGGGGCGGAGCTCGGAGGTGGGTAGGGGGCGGAGAAAACAAGTGACTCGGAAAAGGGGAGTTCCTGCACCTATTGTCTGAGAAAAAAAGCCCTGCATAAACCTATATGAATTGTTGTCTTTCTTTGCTTCAAATAAAGCTTTTAAAAATATATATATTACCAAGAAGACCTTCCTCCTTTAGAAGTGTTGTCTGCATGCAATCTCACAGCCATAGGACTTGGGTGTCCCTGTAAAGCTTTGTCAGGTAGGGTACAGTCTTCGGCTTCTCTGAATACTGTAATGCCCCGTACACACTGTCGGACTATTGTCCGGCCAAAAGCACATCGGAACTCCGAAGGAATTCCATCGGAGTAAAAGAGAACATGTTCTCCATCTAAACCCCCAACGGAATTCCTCGGAATTAAGTCCGATGGGGCACACACACGGTCGGAATATCCGATGAAATAATTCCGTCTGACTTTTTTCATCGGAAATTCCGACCGTGTGTACAAGGCATTAGAGACCCAATAGTCCACACGTGGCTTGTGATTGGAGTGGTTGGAATACGTTTTGGCACATTGGCAGAGTAAAGGAATGGCATGGGGGGGGGTGCTGTGTGTGGTCCAGCCAGAAATCCACCAAGGTTTCATCCAGATATAGTCATGCACTGTATTAATGACCTCATGGCTTCCTACCGCTGGTTTAGTGGACCAGATAAACATTTGGCAAATGGCAAGTCCTTGAAGGCTTTAATAACACAGGTGTCAAACACAAGGCCCACAGCCCAAATCCAGCCCTCTAGGCCATTTTCATGGGGCCCTTGCTCATCTTCTGCAGCTGCTGAACTCCCCCTCATCTCTCCCTCCACCTTATCTCAGCAGTCGGCAACAGAGAACACGGCAGCCAGACTGGTAACAGGAAAAAAACCTTGGGAGTCCATCACCCCTTCACTGAGGACCCTTCATTGGCTAACCGTAAAGGATCGGGTCACATTCAAGACCCTCTGTCTCACCCACAAATGCACACAAGGAAACGCTCCTCAATATTTATGCGAGAAGATAAAACACTACACCCCCAATCGCATTCTCCGATCAACCAACCAAAACCTCCTCCACATCCCCAAGTCCCGCTACAAATCAAAGGGAGAACGAAGATTTGCAGTCCAAGGACCACGGCTATGGAACGCTCTACCCACGGACATCCGCATGGAAGAAAACCATCGGGCCTTCAGGAAAAAACTTAAGACCCACCTCTTCTGAGGGATCAGGACGTCACTGGATGTAAAGCGCCTTGAGGCGATTTAGTTCGCATTTGTAGCGCTATACAAGTTATTCACTCACTCACGCACTCAGAGAGGACAGATCTCCAACACCAGATCCTGCACATCTCAGTGCAGCCATAGAGAGTCTTGTCTCTGCCACCTTTAACCCCCCCTTCTTAGCCATCGGCAGCAGAGAGGAGGACCGAACACCTCCTACAGACCCTGCGCCTCTCTGCTGCAGCAGCCCCCTCTTGTCTCCACCTCCCCAGGTCACAGCATTCAGCAGACTCTGGCAGCTTCTTTAGTCCTCCTCCAGACCCTGCCCTTTCTGCTTCCCATCTCCGCCCCTGGCTTCTTCCCACCAGCAGCGCAAGTTAAGGGGTGTACACTGTGATGTAATCTCTTTAAAAGAAGAGAAGATCTTCTCCTGGATAATGTCCACCATAATACCACAACTCCTGTTTGAGTGATATACTGTAATTTTAGTTTTTTATTCTTATTTCCAATCACTTTCTCTTTCTGTTGTCACCAGGATGATCAAATAAGGAGATACAGGCAGGCAGAAGCTAACCTTTCCTTACTCTAATTGAATTAAAGAATCTAAGCCTTCCATACTCTAAAGCCTAGTACACACGGCCGGGAATCTCGTTGCAAAAAAAACATTGTTTTTCTCGACGGCTTTCTTGTCAAGCTTGACGAGATTCTTGTCAAGCTTTCCTTGCATACACACTGTCAATCCAAAATCTCGTCGGCCTAAAGCGCGGTGACGTACAACACGTACGACGGCAGTATAAAGGGGAAGTTCCATTCTCATGGCGCCACCCCTTGGGCTGCTTTTGCTAATCTCGTATTACCACGTGTTAGTAAAAGTTTAGTAAGAGACGATTTAAGCTTTTCAGTCTTTGTGCTTTCAGTCCGTTACAGCGTGACGAATGTGCTATCTCCATTACGAACTCTAGTTTTACAAGAAGGAGCGCTCCCGTCTCACACTGTGATCCCGAACGAGCCCCCACGTGTAGCGGCCTCCACTCTCTCCCTGTAGTATCAATTCTTCTGGCTCTTGTCTAGGGGTACCTCTGAGGAGAGAGTGCGGGGTCACCACGCCAATGTTCCCACTGCAGATGTGTGTGTAGTGGGTGACAATCCTCTTTTACCTTTGGGTCGGTGTTCTGCATCTGGAGCCTCCTCCTGGTTTCATGAACAGTGTCTGCCAGTAAATGAGCCCCACACCAATAAAGTCCAACACTCCTTTATTCTTCTCAATGTAAAAGTGAACACAATCAGTTGGACTCCCTCAACGAACAGAACAGACAAGGGGGTGTGGATGCGAGTAGGCCCAAGCACAATGAACTCTCTTACTTCCTTCCTAGAAGTAGATTCCTGCTCCCAATCGAGGAAGACATCCCTCCGGGCGGTCTCTGGAGGCTCACCCATCACTGGCAATTTGCTGCACCAGGTCTTCAGGTAAGTACCCCCTCCGGTCCCTTACGCCACTGGATTCGGGTACCCACTCCCGGGGTCCCCTGGGAAGTCCATCCCTCGCGGAGTCTTAGTCCGAGACACTCAGTCCCAGACCTCCATCCGAGTACCTCACCCCAGGCTAAAGGTGCCTAAGATGGAACACGACCTCCGAACGTCCTCTAGGCCTAGGCCGCCTAGACTCCCAACACGAACCACCGCCCTCAGGCTGAAGGTGCCTGGGACTCGACTCCCGCCACCAAAAATGGCCGCCCCCTTTATACCCTCTCCCAGCAAGCATGGCGGGTTCCCCACCCCACCATACACCTGCCGAGAGAGGCCAAAAGAGGTACGACACTGCAACAATGGCTCAACCCCGGGCCCAAAGTGACAGCGCCACCCGGTGGGCCCCAGGGAACCATACATCACAGTTTCCCCACCAGATTCAAACAGAAAAGCACATACCCGCTACACTTGATTCTGACCATGCGTGGTTTTTGAAGACTCGGAAAAGCATACGCACGAGCGTTTTTCTCGTCCAATTACAGTCTGACGAGAATCACGACGAGAAAACGGAGACTCCGATAAGAAAAAAGAAAGCAGGTCTTCTTTTTTCTCGTCGAGATTCTGGGCAGTTTTCTTGACGAGAAACCTGAAAGCCTCGTACACACGGCCAGTTTTCTCGGCAAGAAAGCTCTCCCAACAGTTTTCTTGTCGTTTCTTGCTGAGAAAACCGGTCGTGTGTACGAGGCTTGATACTTTAATCTATTTTAAAAAAAGGGATTTTTATAACAGCTTACCTGTAAAATCCTTTTCTTGGAGTACATCACGGGACACAGAGCGACTTAGTCATTACTAATGGGTTATATAGTTTACCTTCAGGTGCTGGCACTGGCAACTTCCAAACCGGAAGTACCCTCCCCTATATAAGCCCCTCCCATCCGGGAGCACCTCAGTTTTGTAGCAAAGCAATAAGTGTCCCAAAAAGAGGGGTGGGAGCTCTGTGTCCCGTGATGTACTCCAAGAAAAGGATTTTACAGGTAAGCTGTTATAAAAATCCCTTTTTCTTTTTCGTACATCACGGGACACAGAGCGACTTAGTCATTACTAATGGGACGTCCCAAAGCAATGCCCAATGAGGGGAGGGATACACTATACATAAGCTGGGCGCCATCAGGCATGAGGCTCTTTTGCGGCCTGCAACACACTGCGCCCAAAGGCGACATCCTCCTGACTTCTGACGTCTACCTGGTAGAATCTAGTAAACGTGTGTACTAAGGACCATGTTGTGGCCTTACAGACTTGAGCCAGGGAGGCTTGGTGATGCACTGCCCATGAAGTTCCAACTGCTCTTGTGGAGTGCGCCCTAACTTTGAACGGAGGCGGTCTCCTTTTCAAGCCATAGGCTTGTATTATGACCTGTCGAATCCACTTGGCTAAAGTAGATTTTTGATGCTGCCTGACCCTTTCTGGGGCCTTCCGGCAGAACAAACAAAGTATCCGTTCTACGAATCTGAGCAGTGGCTTTAAGATAAGCTTTAACTGCTCTTACTACATCCAAAGAATGCAATAACTTTTCCTCTACCGAACTAGGTTTGGGGAAAAAGGAAGGAAGAACCACATCTTGGTTCAAATGGAACCTCGATACCACCTTAGGAAGAAGGCTGGATGAGGACGTAATACTACTCTGTCCTTATGGATAACCAGATATGGCTCCTTACAGGACAAGGCGGCTGATTCCGATACTCTTTTAGCCGAACAAATGGCTACTAAGAAAATCAATTTCCTGGTGAAAAGAACCAAGGAAATGTGCCGCAATGGTTCAAATGGTTGTTTCTGTAGAACCGACAGAACCAGGTTTAAGTCCCATGGACATATGGGAATACTAACCGGAGGGCTAATACGCATCACTCCTTGTATGAAAGCTTTGACTAATGAATGCAAAGCCAAGGGCCTTTGAAAAAATATTGACAAGGCCGTCTGACCCTTGATAGTACTCAAGGCAAGCTTCCTATGTACAGCCCACTGTAGGAAGTCCAGAATCCTACCTATTACGTACTTACGTGGATGCCATTTCCTGGCCTCACACCACGTGATGTACGCCTTCTAGATCCTATAATAGATCTGCCTGGATACCGGCTTCCTGGCATTGAACATGGTAGATACCACAGGATTAGAGAGCCCTCTCTTTTTTAGAATGTGGGCTTCAATAGCCAGGCCGTCAAACCTAGGGCTGGTAAGGAAGGGTAGTATATCGGTCCTTGCGAAAGCAGGTCCGGACGATGTGGGAGGGTCCAAGGACTTCCCACTGACATTTTTACGATCTCCGCGTACCATGCCCTTCGGGGCCACGCTGGAGCCACCAGAATCACTGGTTTCTTTTCTACCCTGATTCTGCGGATTAATCGCGGTGGGAATGCATATATCAGCTTGAACTGATCCCAAGGGAACACTAGGGCATCCGAACCGCAAGCTAGGGGATCCTTTGTGCGAGACACAAATCTGTCCACCTTTGCGTTGAATCTGGATGCTAGCAGATCTACATCCGGTGTTCCCCACCGCTGGCATATTGCCTGGAAAACCTCGGGGTGAAGAGACCATTCCCCGGGCATAATTGCTGGCGACTTAAAAAGTCCGCTCTCCAATTTTCCACTCCTGGGATGAAAACCGCGGATATGGCTGTGACATACCTTTCTGCCCATTCCAGGATGCAATTCGCTTCCCTCTGGGCTGCACGACTCCTGGTGCCACCCTGGTGATTGATATATGCCACTGCTGTGGCATTGTCTGATTGAATTCTGACAGGTGACCCTTGGAGTTTGAATGTCCATGCTACTAGGGCATACCGGGCTGCTCGTATCTCTAAGAGATTGGTGGGCAGGGCCTTCTCTGCTTCTGACCACTTGCCCTGGAGAGACCATTGCTCCAGTACTGCCCCCCAGCCTATGAGGCTGGCATCTGTAGTGACCACCTTCCAAGAAACCGGACTGAAGGGTTTCCCTTTTTCCAGATTCTGGCACCAACCACCAATGGAGGCTCTTGCGAACGGAAGGGGACAGGGACATTGGTAAGTCTAAAGCCTGAACTTTTTTGTTCCAGGCTGACAGTATGGCCCTCTGCAAGTTCCTTGAATGGAATTGACCGTAGGGTACTGCTTCGAATGAAGCCACCATTTTTCCCAGCAGCCTTATACACAGGCGTATGGATGGGTTTTCTTTTTTGTACCCACTAAGTGGGTCAAATCTTTCAAAGACGACACCTTCTCTGGAGGTAAGAAAATCTTTCTCTGATTTGAATCCAGTCTTAGCCCCCAAGTATTCCAGGCTTTTGACTGGTTTTAGGGCTGACTTGTCTCGGTTGATAATGCAACCGTGAGATTCCAGATACTTGATTATCTTGTGAACGACCACTTCTAGTTTTTTTCACTGAGTGGTCTATCAGCAACAAGTCGTCTAGATATGCCATTATCGTTACACCTTGTGTTCCTAGTTTGGCCAATCGTAGGGCCAGAATTTTTGTGAACACTCGTGGTGCTGTGGCCAGACCGAAAGGTAAGGCTCTGAACAGAAAATGGCGCCCTTCTACTGCAAAGCGTAGAAATTTCTGGTGGGCCGGACAGATGGGAATATGCAAATAAGCATCCCTTATGTCGATCGAGGCTAACCATTCCTGCCCTTGTAGGGCGGTGGCCACCGATCGGATCGACTCCATCCGAAAAAGTCCTGATATGTAGGAACTTGTTTAGCCCTTTTATATTTAATATGGGCCTCATGTCCCCATTTGGTTTGGGGACTGTGACAAGGTTCGAGTAAAACCCGAACCCGTTTTCTTCCAAGGGAACCTTCATGATTACCCTTGGGGCAATAGTTGCTCTAGTGCCAGAAGGAGGGATCCACTCTTCTGGGGATCGCTTGGCACGTTTGACCTTATAAAATGGGCAGGAGGAATGTCTTTTAACTCCAGCCTGTATCCCAGACTTACTGCGGAGATCACCCATCTCTGATGGTGTCCTTTCAGGTCTCTGTGAACAACTGAAGTCTTCCCCTCACCCGATTGAGTGGGGGCAAGCCTTCATGACTTGGGGGGAGGTTTTGTACCTCTCTTGACCCAGGGTTTCTTGTTACCCTGTGATTGTCCCTGATTTCTGCCCCCTGGATTTGACCGCGGAGGCCGTCGGAACTGTTTCACAGCCGATGTGCCAGGGACTGGAGAAGTAGGCCTCTTAAAAGAAGGACTTCTACCCTTGTTCTTAACCGGCAAGAGTGTACTTTTACCGGCAGAAGTTTTCTGGATATATTTGTCCAGATCATCTCCAGATAAGCGTTCTCCATGAAATGGGAAGCTAATCAGCAATTTCTTACAGGGAGCTTCAGCAGACCAGTTTTTGAGCCATAGAAGCCTACGCATATGTCTACAGACAGCGTGAAGCGGGATGCCTGTTGGATTGTATCCTTTATGGCGTCCACCGCAACACAAGGCTCTAGGTAGGTCAGCTAGGGCAAGAGCCTGCTGATCTGGTAAGTCCCTTAAGACTTGTTTCAACTGATCTTTCACTGCTTGGCAGACTCCAATCGCTGCTACCGCAGGTTGTGTCACCATGCTTGCTGTAGAGAAAGCAGATTTTAGTAAAGACTCCAATTTTTTATCTATTGGGTCCTTGAACATTGGAACATTATCTACTGGACATGTCAGTGATTTATTTACACAAGAGATGGCTGTGTCCACTGTAGGGACCCTCCTTTTTTTTTTTTTTTTATGAACTTATCCTCCATGGGATAGATCACTGGAAATCTCTTGGGGGGAGTAAATATTTTACAGGATGCTCCCAATCCTGGTAAATAAACCCTTCCAATAAAGGGTGGATTGGGAAGGAACAGACAGTCTGGGGAGCTTTCCGCGACCCCAGCGAGGAGACAGTAGTGGTTGATGGTTCCGCCAGAGGCATTTAAAATGCTGCTCGGACCATGTTAGTCAGAGACTGAACCCATAATCTTTCAGCCTGAGATGCTGAGAAAGGTTCTTCCACTGTTGATTCCTCTATAACTTTATCAACCTCACCTGATCCCCTTCAGGTAGGTCGATCTCTGGGACTGTTCCTCCACTAACAGGCACTCTGCAGGAGGAGACGGAGATCGGACGCGCTTTTCCTGTGACAGGGAAGCAGCGATCAATGCTGTTAATCTCTCTTCCAATCCTCCCAGAGTTGAGGATAAAACCTCCTCTGTTATATATACAGGAGCAGGTGGACTGGGGACAGCCGCAGTACCAGGTACTCCTGCGGGGTTCCTACGGCTACTGACCTCTGAAATTTCAGGGGAGATTGGCGCAGTACAGCATGCCCAAAATCCTCAGAGCCCGACGGAGACCCCTTTCGCTTCTTGGAAGATCTATTTCCAGAGCGTCTGGACGACATATCCTATAAGCACAAAGCTGAGGTATTCCCGTCGTCATACACCAATTTTGCTGGTAATAGTCTAACACAGTTGCTGCTATATACCAGCTGGTGTCCACTAAAGTGCCTTTCTATGGGGATGCCTGCATCAACCGCCTCTGTGTGCCACTGTTTGTTGCTAGCTCTGTTTGCATCCAGCTGACACTTGTACTGTGTCTTTATACAAGCTGGGACGCCTGCACATGTGCAGAAGCGCCGTGGCGCGCATCAAGCGTCATCCACCCGCCCCGCCCCTTTTTTTTCATAGGAGGCGCGTGCACGCGCCCGCGCGCGCGCCCGTGCGCCATTGGCGCCCTTTTCGAAAATCAAACAGGGACTAGGAGCCAGGGCCCTTCCTGTTCCCCGCCGCAGGACTCTGTTTGGTCCACAGAAGCCCAAACTTCACCTATCACGGCAGGCATTGTAATTAAACCTTCAGGGACCGGGTTCCCAAGGATTCCACTCCCCTGGACCTGTATAGCACCCTGCACAGACAACATCTTGGTCGTGGGTATGACCAGAGCTCTGGATCCCAGGGTCCAGCCCTCCTAAGAGAGGCATTACAGGCAAAACCTTGCTCTTCTCCTGAAAGGCCCGGGTACCGACCGTTTAGCTATGAAGCTTTTTTGGTGGGATCCGGAACAGCTTACTAAGGCCCAAAAGAGCCTGTACGCAAGCCCAGTGAAAACACATGTTACTCTTTGGCCAACACCTTAGACACTGGCAAAAAACTGAGGTGCTCCCGGATAGGAGGGGCTTATATAGGGGAGGGTACTTCCGGTTTGGAAGTTGCCAGTGCCAGCACCTGAAGGTAAACTATATAACCCATTAGTAATGACTAAGTCGCTCTGTGTCCCGTGATGTACGAAAAAGAAAAAAAAATGTTGGCTAGATATATGCAGTGAATTGTACTGGTACACATTGGCAGTTTCATATCCTTGTAAGAATAGGCTGCTAAAAACTCCTCCTCAAGCAGTGAGTGGGCATATAATTTGTGGGCCCTTGTGCATTGGTGGACCATACCATTAGTGCAGGCAGTGTAGATGCATGGGGGCTTATTTATGGGGGCTATGTATACCTCAAACGGTTGCATAAACTTGGCCAAAGCTTAATTCCATGTAGATGTTAATTGAGTCACAGTAAATAAGCCCTTCTACTTGGCCAGTAGTGGTTGAACTTCAGGGCCCAAAAATGAGTCTTGCACAAGGGCCCAACTGGTGACTCTTTCCGCCGTTGCCTCTGTGCTTAACTCTTTCGCTATAGTAGGCTGCTCTGACTACAAACTCATACAGAGAAAAGGGAAAGGAGGGACAGGAGGTCACATGCCTCGGGACTTTTAAGGTGTCAAAAATAATTTGTGACCAAATGAATGATCAACACAAAAATATATAGAAAAATAGAAATATATTTTATTACAGAGATGATAAAAACATGAGATATTACATATCCAACAGATTGATTGTTTCTAAGGAAGTACATGTACAAAACTTTTTTCCCGACATGTTTCGCTCCTAAAAGAGCTTCTTCAGGAGATCAATTTACGGCATGTTAATGGAAGTAACAAAGAGAAGAATATGAACGCTCATGTAAATGCATTAAAAAAGAAATACATTTGTATAAATACATATTTTGTGGGCATCCATGCAGGGATTTGGATGCAAACAACATACAAAGTCCATAAATCAATTAAATCAATCAAACAAACTCATACAGAGCATGGAATCCTAACTCTCAGTTTTTCCTGGTTATGATATGCTTACTGCATATACATCACACTGAAAAGAATGAATGGCCACATCCAGATCACGAAGATCAGATGTTTGTAGGTGTGCCATTGATCTGGACCTGCATCCTCTGCTGTGTCTGGCAGTATCTCTTCTTAATGAGCCACCTGAGGCAGCTCCCTGCCTGAATCCTTAGACAACCTTGCCTTGTGTCTTGCTTCTCTTATACCTTGTGTAGCGCCCTGTTCCTAAAGAATAGGGGCTATGTTGTAAATTTAGTTTTTGGCTGAGCTGTACACAGCTCAGATTGGTTGTACAAAGTTAAATTAGCTTCTGTTCCAACTTTGGTTGTGTTGTGCATTTCTCACTGTTGCCAGTAGGTGTCACTGGTACCACAGGCCAGGATGAGAAATACAGCAAACTAAAGTGTATTGAATATTCTTTTCTCCAGAAACAGCACAGAGGGAGGTTGTCTGCCGCTGTGCATTCTGGGAGAGGGTATTTAAGGGGCAGACGCCATGTTTTTCTCTCTCTCTACCTCGGGGCCCTTCTGGCTCGAGGCTGTGCTCATGGTCTCTCTGACCTCGGGGCCTACTGGCCCGAGGCTGTGTGGCTGAAAGTTCTACAAGTAGGCCCAGAAGCCTGTCTGGGGCCTACTAATCCAGAGGTGGTCCTGGGCTGTCTTGCCTGCGCGGAAGAGGCCAAGCCAAGCTGAGGAGATCCAGGGGAGGACCCTTTCTTTGCTGGAGAGAGCCAGGATGAAGGTTGGTCTCTCAGAACGGGCCTGGTGACTTGTTTGGAGGACGCACCTAAACTAATTTACCTTCACAGTACTGCTGGATGGCTTAAAGGTTCTGGTACTGGGAAGCTGTTCTGCAAATCTACATTTAAGGTAACTGATAACAGGATGCTGTGTCTGTGAGAGGGACTTATCCAGAGAAACCCTACCGGCTGCTAGGTCTGTGTGAGAGGCCTATCCGGGTGTCCAAGATCTTTTAAAGAACGCTGTTTGTCCTCTGGGTCTAATGGAATCCACCAGTGATCTGCAAAAGGGTATCTGAAACCTCCCCTAACCCTCTATCCTACTTCTACTTCAAGTTCTTATATTCAAGCATTGGAAAAATACTAAAGTGACTGGCGCTCGCATCTGTTTGGCATTTCCCATCATATGCATGGACTCATAGACTTTGGGGTTGAAAGGTAGAGTAACGGCAGGACCCAAAAATGATCAGCATCTCCTTAGGGGGTACCGCTACACTTGAAACCCTTTGCTCCTCCCATGAGCTTCCTATTTAAGCCATGCCTTTGCATGTCCTGTTTGCCATATTATTGTGCTCTCTCCAGCCAATATCTCACTCTAGTCACTTATGCTGCCATCCATATCTGCACTACTGCCTATTACTGTCCTTTGGCTTGTTCCTCGACTATGCTTCTCGCTTGATCCCAACCTGCAACCACTTGTTACTGTCCTTTGGCTTATACACGTCAACTACGCTTTTGTTGGATCCAAACCTACAACCACTTGTTACTGTCCTTTGGCTTATACACATGGACTACGCTTTTGTTGGATCCAAACCTACAACCACTTGTTACTGCCCTTTGACTTGTTCCTCGACTATGCTTTACCTTAAAACCTACCTGCTATATCTGCTACTGGACCCCAGCTTGCTCATCTCCTGGTGGGGTGATCCTGAGTACCGTGACCTGGTACTAACATGAAGAAAAACCCATCCCCACCATCAGGAGCTCTGGTGAAGACCGGTTAGTGCTTAGACCCTGCACCTTGGGTAAACTTGTCTTCCTCCAGGGTGACCTGCTTGTATACCTATTTTGCTGGTTAATGGGAGCCTCTCTACTGCTATAGCTACTGGTCTCTGAGACTGACACCATGACAGCCATGAAAAACTATCGATCTATTTATCTACCTATCCATCCATCCATATATCTGTTTGAACCTTTTCTCAAGGACACTTCACTGTCAACTTATTAATCCTTTTTCTCAACCTGATTTTTTTTTTGTCCCTCCTAATCTGATGCAGTTAAGCCTTACAAAGAGATGGCGTTCTGGCAGCGCGCTCCTCCTGTCTTCTAGATATTTCAAGCTGTTTGTGATCAGCGGACAGGGATTCTGCAGATGCTGTCCTCTGTCACACTGTGCCTGCCGGCATCAGCTAACATGCCGCCGATTTGTCAGCACACATTAACGGGAAGCATAAGGGCCAAGAGTGCAGCTAAAACCAGAGACCAGGCTCCAGCACTTTCCAAATAGCCACTGAAAACTTTAAAAAAAAATGCTATCTACATACATACGGAATAATTCCATTATAATAGTATATATAATATATTTGTCACTGTCTTCCATTGTGGTACAATATAATATAAGTAATACAAACAACTGTAAGAATGATACAAAGTAAAATATATATATTTGATACATGTTTTACCAATCTATGAAGTTTTGGTGGAGCTTTTTAAACCTGAGTAGAGATACATCAGAGGAAAGAGATAGGACTTAGCAGGAATCAGTGGCGGCCGTTGGAATTTTTTTTGGGGGGGGGGCGGCAAACAGTATGTAACCCCCCCGGGTCGGTCGGTCAGTCAGTCACACTTACCCCATAACCGGCGGCTTCCCGTGCTCTGCGGCGGCTTCCCGTGCTCAGTGGCGGCTTCTCCTGCTCGGTGGCCTCCCATTCCCCTGCTGTTCTCCTGTGGCCTCTCGTTCTCTGGGTCATTGCGGCGGTTTCCTTTTCCTCCCTACTCTTTGGCGGCCAATCGGAAGTCTTCTCTTTTCAGCCAATCTGAAATCGGCTCTCACACCCGTTTCTGATTGGCCGGATTGAGGATCAATGTTTCTACAGCGAATGTTCATAAACCCGGTGCCCTGTAATTCATAAACCCGGTGCCCTGAAAGGGGCCGGACGCATGAAAAGGCGGTGGCCGCGGTGACCATGGATAGATTCATGCTATGCATGAATCTATCCATTACCATATAGGGGGGTGGAGTAGAGAGAGGTGCCCCTAATGGACGAGCCGCCACTGGCGGGAATGAGCATGTATCAGGTCAACACAGCTCTAACACATTATAGAAATTTTACTTTAAAGCTCATTCTAGATCAGCCTTTTTCAACCAGGGTGCCCAGGCAAAATGCTCAAAAATTGCCCCAAAATTGTATACAAGCCGACGTGTGGATGAAGGCTGCCTTTTTAGTTACACTAAAGTTATTGCCACTGACTTCGGGACCTTTTCTACTCACAATGGCCACAGTCCGGCCCCCCTTATGTCTGAAGGACAGTAAACTGGCCCTTTGTTTGGAGACCCCTGCTTTAAGCCTCGTACACACGGTCGGACTTTCATCTGACTTTTCCGTGGATTTTTGTCTGAACGGAGTTGGTTGGGAACACCCATAGCATACACACACTCAGACTTTTCTGCAAACTTTCTTAAAACTTCTTACAACATCGCGGGTTTTTTCTGCTCTTTTCTGATCTTTAGGCCCCTTTCACACTGGGGCATTTTTCATGCGGTTTAGCGCTAATAATAGCGCTATTATACCGCATGAAAAAATCCTGCCCTGTGCCTTCAATGTGAAAGCCCGAAGGCTTTCACACTGAAGCGGTGCGCTAGCAGGACCGCTCCAAAAGTCCTGCTAGCCGCTTCTTTACAGCGGTAAAGGAGCGGTGTGTTCACCGCTCCTTTACCGCGGTCTCCCATTGAAATCAATGGGACACCGCGGCAATACCGCCCGCAAACCGCGGCAATAGCCGCGGTTTGCGGGCGGTATTAACCCTTTTTCGGCCGCTAGCGGGGGTTAAATTAACCCCCCTAGCGACCGCATACCGCGGTAAGAACGACGGTATAGCAGCGCTGAAAATCGCGCTGCTATACCGCCACCGCTCCTGCCCGCCCCAGTGTGAAAGGGGCCTTACTGCCACCCTTTGGTCAACTTCTGCTATTGCTGGTTGATTTTAACATTAGTTGTTTTGTCCATCGGACTAAAGTCCGATGGTTTTCCGTACACACGGTAGGACTTTTCTCCATCGGACTTTTGTTGGGCAAAAGTTTGTCCGTTTGCAGACCCAACTTTTGTCCGATGAAATCCAAAACCAAACTAAAAGAGTTTGTCCGATGGAGCGTACACACGGTCGGATTGTTGGTCCAACTTGCTTAAAACTAAGTTTGTTGGGCAAAAGTCCGACCGTGTGTACGGGGCTTTAGGCTGTCCAAATTTCACATGTTGGCAGAGCAACTCTTACTAAAGTAAATCTTCTTTTTCTCCTTTATCATTGCAGGTAAATAATGGGTTCCAAGCAGAAGCTTGAGTTCCAGACACACACACTGACGATTCATGTCAGTGGTCACAGTTGACGGTCTCCCACTGTGAAGTTTGCCTTCAATGTTGGTTTCCCCTTCTTTAAATTTCTTCATTCATCTGTGCACATTGCTCTGCTCAATGGTTTCATCTCCATAAACATTGTGTAGACTTCTGTGGATGTCAGACAGCCTGCATCCCTCCTTCTTTAAGAACTCAATGGCGACATGCTGCTTCTGCTTGGAATCCATTATTTACCTGCAATGAAAAAGAAGAAGAAGAAAGCCCTGTACACACGGCCGAGGAATCCCGTCAGGAAAAAAAACGTTGTTTTTCCTGGCAAGCTTTTCTTGCCAAGCCGTGCATACAGACAGCAATTCAAAAGAACCGCCGTTCTTTTGAATGGCAAGAACGGGGTGACATCATCGACTATGACGAGCCCGCGCTCGTCACATTCGATGCCATTGCCGCCATCTTGCTTCACCCTACACTACCCTTGTAAGTTACCGCGCATGCGTTGAAGTCTCATCGAGCATGCGCGGGCTTACCGGAGGACAGGTAAGCTTGTAGCCGCATACACACACACAGTTTTCTCGTCGGGAAACAGGCCCTTTCCGGTGATGGTACGGCGAGGGCGGGGAACCTGCCGTGGCGTCGAGGGAGGAGATAAAGGGGAGAGACGCCCTTGCCACGAGGTCTTTTTCCTGCATCGCGCGCCCGGGCACCTTCGGCCTGGGTGCGGGCGGGCGGTTCGGAGTTCCGGTCCAGGTGCCCTAGGCCTGGCCGGAGCCGGAGTTGGCGTCCATCCCAGGCACCTTCAGCCTGGGGTGAGGTACTAAACCGGAGGCCCGGGGCCCGGTGACTTTGACTGGGTCCCGCAAGGGTGGAGGAGTCCAAGGGTCCCTGAGGTGGATGGGGCCCATGTCTGAGGTGAGGAGGCTGGAGAGGTCACCCGTCCTAAGAGTCCAGAGCAGCATCAACCCGGTGACGGATGGGCCTCTGGTAACTCCCTTGGAGGGACATCTCCCCCTGACGGGCCACAACGCAGCGAAGGTACTCCTATCTATATTCTCTTGAGTCGCTGGTAGAGACTCACAAGTTCTAAGTTCTCTCTTAGCCGATGGCTATAGCAACCGCTGGTGAGACCACAGTGGTTTAGCGTACAACCAGGATAGTGCCTCGACCTGCTCACCCCACCGTATTGAACTGTTATTGGGTCTCAACCAGTTGGCTGGTAAAGAACTGTTTGATTGTGAGTGTGACAATAAAACAAGTGTTGGACCCTAATCGGTGTGTGAGATTCTGGTTAATGGGAGCAAAGGGAAGTGTCAGCACAGAAAGACTTGGTCCTTAACTGAAACGCACAGGCCCGAGGAAAATATCTGGTACTGGCCTTCACCTCACCCACTGCCATGGGGAGGACATGGGCCGTAGCGCATCTCACCCTCACATATGAAATACCCCTAGACAAAGAAGAGGGGGTGAGGCCGCTACACTGAGGCCGCTACATATATATATATACTGTGTGTGTGTGTGTATATATATATCTATATATATATATATATAGATATATATCTATATATAAACAAAAACATATACACAGTATATACTCTCATTCAATCAGTGACTGTATGCTCCTTTTACTCCAGGGATCTTCTAACCTCTAGTAAAGGGATGCAGTGTCTATTAGAAGCGAAATCTTGGCACATAATATAGTGAGCAGCAATTAATCTCTCACCTATCGCTCCTCTATAGAGAGGGGCAGCTCAATTAGCTGTCAATAAATGTTTCATTACATGTCTAAAGAGGTACAATTCTCAGGCGGAGAACTCTGCGACTAATGTAAATGTTTGTGTAGATACTCGGGGGTGCTGGCCATGCTGTTACAAGGGAATAAAGGACGACCTTTGTCTTGACCTCCCACAGATCAATACTTTTATCTATCAGAATATGTACTGTACAGCCGCAGTATCAGCAAAATGTTGCATGAAAAGAATCTAGTACAGCTGGGTGTGTGAATGTAGATTATAATCAAGTGGGAAAAGTTGCCTTCTCTCTCCGCCTGCTGGAGTCCAGATCAAATAATTTCAGGTCTTCCTTCATTGAGAAGGGAAGGGGGTTCCGTCCTGTATTGGGTTGCCACCTTTTGTTCAAGCCAAATCTGAGCACTTTAGAGGGACTTTTTTTTTTCCACAGTCAACACCAGTGGCGGTCCGTCCATATGGGGCATGCAGGGCCCCCCTAATCCATGCACCTGACCCTAATCTACATGCAGGGCGACACACGCATGGATTCCAATGGGGTTATTTTTTTTATCACATGATTGGAGCCTGAGGTTCTTATTGGCTTAAAAAATGGGTGGGCTCGGGGCGCAGAGCACTGCGCCCCGAGCCCACCCAGTTTTGTGACAATAGTGAATTTAATATTTGCTATGGTCTTCCTAAATTCTCCTCTAGGCCAATCAGGAAGGGGATCCTGAGACCCGATTGGCCAAGACTGAGCTGGCGGGGACACCTGTTTTTTGAGTCCTTCTAAAGGTACCTGTTACCCTATAAGGGTTGGGTTTGGCTCCACTATTGAATCCTTAGACAAGAAATACCCCACACAATATTGGAGGGCTTCTCCAGATTGACTGGCCATTTTGGTTTGATACATGAAAGGATTAACTTCAGGCTTGTGAGATGTTAAGACTATGATAATTACAAGTAAAGTCATCTATTTGATTTGCCTACCCTTGGTACTGAGTTCATAGTGATTTACCTTATTTCACTATTGTTGGTCCACTTAGTCACTCTAGAGCAGTGGTTCTCAACCTGGGGGTCGGGACCCCCGAGGGGGTCAAATGATGATTTGCCAGGGGTCACTGAATCCTGGGCTGTTCCTGAATCCCGCACCGCAAACCGGCTCCCAGACAACCCCCCGCAGCTCCCGGACAGCAACAGATTTGTGTGTGACTATCACGGTTACTTGGGGAGCCATAGCCTAGTCTGAATAATGTGTCCGGGTTTTCAGGCAGACTGAACACATGATTCAAAACTCGGACTGTTCGGGTGAATCCTGGGCCGGTGGCTACCCTAGTCCTGTGTGCTTTACAGGGCCCCAGTATTTGTAATGGTGGCCCCTCAGGAAAAAGAGCACAGAAGATTGATAGGCATGGCAGGATCAACAAGTATTTTTTTTTTTAATCACTTATATAACAAAAAACTTTCAACTTTTAGATTATTTTTTTTTTGTTCTTGATATTTTTATTAAAATTTTCAATTTACTCGGCGTAACATCATCTTTCACAATATAAAAAAAAAAACTGGGCTAACTTTACTGTTGTCTTATTTTTTTAATTTAAAAAAGTGTATTTTTTTTTTCAAAAAAGGTGCGCTTGTAAGACCGCTGCGCAAATACGGTGTGACAGAAAGTATTGCAACGACCGCCATTTTATTCTCTAGGGTTTTAGAAAAAAATATATAATGTTTGGGGGTTCTAAGTGAAGCGCTTACCACCCACTCCTCCTTGTACTTCGGCTCCTCGCAGGAGGAAAGGGCACATCCAGCTCCTCATGCCCGTACCCTCCTGTGTGAGGAGGTTGAGCGGTGTTATGATGGGTCTCCGCAGCCAGATTCACCCACAGAATGGTTCTTATCTCTATAGCCAATAAAGACAAGTCTCTATTTCCCCCAATGACTTCAATGACCACACCAGCTGTAACTCCAACGTAGAGTTTATTTCTCTTAAACGACAGTCTCTGATAGGAAAGGTTGGAGAGAGAACAGGACAGCATAAGGCAGGGTTTCTCAACCAGGGTTCCATGGAACCCTAGGGTTCCTCGAATGGTTGCTAGGGGTTCCTTGAACAATGACCAATTTTTGCCTCTGAGATAAGTTCCCAGTGGCACCAATGATCTTTTTAGCTATCTGTAGGGGGAAATTCTTCCCCAAGACCACAGATGTAAGGAGCACTCTTCCATTGACCATCACACCAATGTATCATGAGTTGTAAATATAGCCATTTTTAACAGGGGTTCCCTGAGACCGAAAGGTTATTTCAAGGGTTCCTCAATGTTGAAAAGGTTGAGAAAGTCTGGCATAAGGTGTGGGAGAGGTCCAGGCACAAACGCAATACACTTCACTGCTTGGCTTCTCAAGCAGACTTAGCCCATTTGGATAGTCTCCCTAGGTAGGGACTAGCAGCCAAAGTGGTACTCGAACTAACCGCACAATCACCACCCAAACTGGTACACTTCGTCTCTGCCACAGACCCGGTGAACTTGGTCTCTGCCACAGACCTGGTGAACTTGGTCTCTGCCACAGACCTGGTGAACTTGGTTCCTTTAAAGCTTGGCCTCTTTGTAAGGAGAACTCCAGAGAGTTACCGGGCCCTTTCCTTCACTGTGACTTCTCACCAGTCCCTCGGAGCGATCCTCCCCCGGCCTCCTCGTCTAAGATGCGGGTCCCCTTGCAAGGCGGCACCCTGAGATTCCTTGACGGGCCCAAGCCGAAGGTGCTGGACCCAAGGCATTTAGTTGCAGCCCCAGGGCTAAAGGTGCCTGGGACTGATTCACCGACCTCCGCCCCTGGGCCAAAGGTGCCCACGGCGGACAGGAACACACACTCCCTGGGAGTAGGACTCCCGACCACGAACACAAACCCCAGAACAGGCAGCGTCTGCCCCTTTTATATCCTCTCCCAGCATACACAGCAGGCCGACCACTCCCACTGTATGGTTGCCGAGATGGGACACACAAGGCACAGCACTGTATCAGCAGTTCAACCCTGATCCACCATGGCAGCGCCAACCACAGGCCACAGGGAACAGTACACCAATACTCTTCCTGCAGACAAAAATGGTTGATAATGTCCTAACAATTTAGGTGTTTGGGCATAACTACCACTCAAACACTACCCCTAAATTTAGGACCCCGCTACATAAGTAATTTTCTAGCAAAAAAAATGATTTTAACTTGTAAACAACAAGTTTGAAAAATAGGCCAGGTCTTAAAGGTCTCCCTCTTCCCCTGACCTCTTCTTCTTCCTCTTTTTTTCATCCTATATTTCTTCTTCTTTACATTCTCTTCTAAATATTACCTTGTACGGTGGATGACCGATTACAGAAGGTAACACTCACACCAGTTTAAGTTTAAAAACACATGGCAGAGCTCACCTTGGTAGGGAACGAGACAGCTATCTGAATCACAAGGGGCAGAAGATTTTAATACCCCAGATGAAAGTCTACTGGTAGTACTGGACACATATCTCAAACAGACGCTTAGGGTTGCCACCTGTCCATGATTCACCTGGACAGTCCAGATTTTGAATAAGGTATCCGAGTTTCAGTCTGCCTGAAACCCGGACACCTTATTCAGACCGGGCTGTGGCTCCCCAAGTAACCTAGATAGTCAAGCACAAATCTATTTCTGTCCGGAAGCTGCGGTTGGTTGTCTGGGGGCATGTTTGACCTCACTGGGTGGGTAGGGCAATGATGGCAACAAAAGCAGTTTGGCCACACCCACTGTTTGAGACAGCACGCATAGCTACTCTCCTTGGGACACTTTCACGGACTAGAAAAATGACTCACACATCGATGATTGGATGACTGAGAAGCTCCTTCGAACTCAATGAATCCAAAACAGAACATCTTCTCCTCCACGCAAACCGAAAGACAAAAGCTAAGACTTCATGGACACCACCCACCATCCTTGGACAGACCATCGCCCCGAGCACCAAAGTCAAAAGTCTCTGAGTCATTTTTGACTCAGAGATGTCAATGGGCGCACAAATAGGATCGGTAGTCAGCCGATCTCACCACCTTCTCTGCCTGCTGCGCAGACTCATCCCCTTCATCCCGGAAGAGGACACAGCAGTAGTAGTCGGAACAATCATCAATTCCCGACTCGACTACGCAAACTCCCTCTACATAGGACTACCTAAATACCAGATGGCGCGCCTACAAGTCATCCAGAACATGGCAGCCAGACTGGTAACAGGATAAAAACCCTGGGAATCCATCACCCCATCCCTGAGGACCCTTCATTGGCTAACCGTAAAGGATCGGGTCACCTTCAAGACGCTCCTCAATATTTATGCGAGAAAATAAAACACTACACCCCCAATCGCATTCTCCGATGAACTAACCAAAACCTCCTCCACATCCATCATCAAGTCCCACTACAAATTGAAGGGAGAACGAAGATTTGCAGTCCAAGGACCACGGCTATGGAACGCTCTACCCACAAACATCTGAATGGAAGAAAACCATCGGGCCTTCAGGAAAAAACTTAAGACCCCCCTCTTCTGAAGAATCAGGACGACACTGAATGGAAAAAGCGCCTTGAGGCGATTTAGTTCGCATTTGTATCGCTATACAAGTTTCTCACTCACTCACTCACTCACTCACTCACCCAAAGGTGTGCCAGGTCTTTTATAATTTTATAGTGTATACTATGGAAAAAAATTGGCCCTGTGCTGCTAAAGTGTTCAGGTTTGGCTTGAAGAATAGGTGACAACCCTACATACGCTCCCTTATATAGATAATGTCAATGTCTTAATAAGTAGTTGAATCAATCGAACCTGTCCCATCCTTCTCTTCCTCTTCGCTATAAGATTGTTCCTAAGCCACGAAGATTATTATATTATTATACACGATTTATATAGCGCCAACATTTTACGCAGTGCTTTACAATGTAGAGGTGGGGCAGCACAATTACAGTACAATTCAATACAAAAGGTACAGGAGGGCCCGACTCGTAGAGCTTACATTCTAAAGGGAGGGGGTGGTGGTACAAAAGGTAGCAGCTGCGGGGAATGATTTGATGGGGGTGGCTCTGGGACAGTTCTTAGGTGGGTGTGGGATAGGCTTCCCTGAATAAATGAGTTTCCAGGGATCTCCTAAAAAGTGGACAAGGTAGGGGCTGATCGGACAGACCTGGACAGGGAGTTCCAGAGGATGGGAGAGGCTCTGTAGAAGTCCTGAAGGCGAGCGTGGGAGGAGGTAACAAGGGAGCTGGAGAGCAAGAGGTCCTGGGAGGAGCCGAGGGGACGATTTGATGGGGGTGGCTCTGGGACAGTTCTTAGGTGGGTGTGGGATAGGCTTCCCTAAATAAATGAGTTTCCAGGGATCTCCTAAAAGGTGGACAGGTTAGGGGCTGATCGGACATACCGGGGCAGGGAGTTCCAGAGGATGGGAGAGGCTCTGGAGAAGTCCTGAAGGTGAGCGTGGGAGGAGGTAACAAGGGAACTAGAGAGCAGGAGGTCCTGGGAGGAGCGGAGGGGACGATTTGGGTGATATCTGCAGATGAGGTTGGTGATGTAGCTGGGAGCGATGTTGTGCATGACCTTGTATGTTGTGGTTAGTACAGTGGAACCTTGGTTTACGAGTAACGCGGTTAACGAGCGTTTTGAATAACGAGCAAAATTTTTTTTACAATTCTGACTCAGTTTGCAAGTGTTGTCTCAAACTAATGGGGTGTGCAGTACCGCATTTGGCCATAGGTGCGGGGGAGCCAGTGACACTTGAAACGGTTTGGAGCCGTTCCGAGCCGTTCGGAAATACTCGGAAATACTCAGTAATACTCCGTTTCCGAGGGTTTCCGAGATCAGCTGAGCTGTCTCCGTAATATTTCCGAGGCTCTCCGGTGCCCCCCCACCTCTGGCCACATGCGATATTGCATGCCATAGAAGTCAATGCGGAACGAATTATCTTCGTTTCCATTGACTTTTATGGGGAAACTCGCTTTGATATGCGAGTGCTCTTGGATTACAAGCATTCTCCTGGAACGGATTATGCTTGGAATCCAAGGTACCACTGTAGTTTGAATTTTATTCGGTGGGGTGGGGGAAGCCAGTGAAGGGATTGGCACGCTCTGTAACCATATATTGGTAACCTTCGCATTGTATTGTGTTCATTGTATATCTTGAAATTTTAATAAAAAACAATTGAAAGAGAAGAGATTTGTCGATTTTTTTATTTTAGCCAATCTCAATGGAACCATGTACCATCGCAATGGAGTTTTGTAATTTGATTCTCTACTTTTTTTCGCTTCTCGACTTTTTCCTCACTTCTCTTTTTTGCTTCTCTACTTTTTTCGCTTCTCCTTTCTCTTCTCTACTTTTTTGCTTCTTTTTTTTTCTCTCTTCTCTTTTTTGCTTCTCTACTTTTTTTGCTTCTCCTTTCTCTCTTCTCTTATTTGCTTCTCGACTTTTTTCACTTCTCATTTCTCTTCTCTACTTTTTTGCTTCTTTTTTTTCTCTCTTCTTTTTTTTGCTTCTCTACTTTTTTTGCTTCTCCTTTCTCTCTTCTCTTATTTGCTTCTCGACTTTTTTCACTTCTCCTTTCTCTTCTCTACTTTTTTGCTTCTCTTTTTTCTCTCTTCTCTTTTTTGCTTCTCTACTTTTTTTGCTTCTCCTTTCTCTCTTCTCTTTTTTGCTTCTCGACTTTCTTTGCTTCTCGACTTTTTTTTGCTTTTTCGCCTCTCGACTTTTTGTTAGAAACCACTGGTTATTAACAAACTGAGAGTTCAAATTTTTAGATTTAACAGACCAAAAATAAATAAAATAAGAGAAGTTCATTGTTAGGGGTTTACAACATCCCCTTTAAGTGGAACTTCAGAACTCTAGCCGAGCAGCGGGGGGGGTCTCCTGGCTGGAATTAGCAATCCCTTGATTGTCTCTACTTGTAGAACGGAGATGCTGGTTAATGAAAGAATTACATTCCGCCCTTGTTGCGCTTTCAGCTTTCCAGCTGCGAGGAATATTAGGAAGACGAGTAACCAGATACTTCACCAATTGGCATTGATTAAATAACACAAAGTGAGCAAAGTCAACGCGGGTTAAACATTTTACTTCTCTTAAAAGAAATAATGAAAAAAAAAAAAAGCAGTCAAAACTTAAACGGGAAGACGCGTCCTCTGCAATCTCGCAGACCTAATTAAAAGGGCTATCAGTTCTCTTCTGCGTTATTCTAAATGTGAAATATGACTTGCTTCATGAACCTGCAATTGTAACCTGTAATTATAAATATAAAAATAAAGTCGTGATAAGCCAACTCCATGTCACATGGTATTACTTGATCCGTTAATTTGCAAAAACCTGCTGTGTACAATATTAAAGCAGAGGATATGTGACGCCGAGCGTTTCTTAGCAACTCTAACTCCTCTGCGCTCCATTCCTTTCGGTAAAATTAGGTGAAACAAAAGTCTTAAAAACATAAATGAAAAAAGAAGAGAATTACTTAAATGTTTATAATACCTAATTATCTTATATTATACATAATTACATTATATAAAGTTCAAATTAGATTAAGAAAAACCTTTGGTTTTCCATATATACCATATATACTCGAGTATAAGCCGACCCGAATATAAGCTGAGGCACCTAATTTTACCACAAAAAATGGGAAAACGTATTGACTCGAGTATAAGCCTAGGGTGTCCATCTGCATGCCTCACTGTGCCTCACTTTGCCTCACTGTGCCTCAATTTGCCTCACTGTGCCCATGCCTCACTGTGTCCATGCCTCCCTGTGCCCATGCCTCACTGTGTCCATGTGCATGCCTCACTGTGCCCATGTCTCACTGTGTCCATTACTAGACTGATGTTTAACATGGGAGTCTATGGAACATTTGGGTCCAGGGGACCTATGACCGACCGGTAACAGGTCCCCAAAGTCAACGGAGAAATGACCATTTAACATGTGAGTCTATGGAAGGGGTGCCCAGGTTTGAAAAATCGGTGCTCCCCGGCCGTAGGTCCCCCAGACAAAAATCTTTGCACACTTATAGAGGAGAAATGGGGCTACATGTGTGCTAAGTTCTGGGTCCAGGGAACCTACGACCGGCCGGTAACGGGTCCCCAAAGTCAACAGAGAAATTACCATTTAACATAGGAGTCAATGTAAGGGGTGCCCGGGTTTGAAAAACCGGTGCTCCCTGGCCGTAGGTCCCCCGGACAACAAACTTTGCACTTGTAGAGGAAGAGTGGGGCTACATGTGTGCCAAGTTTGGGGTCCAGGGAACCTAAGGCCGGCCGGTACCGAGTCCCCAAAGTCCGGGAGATCAGGCGCAAAAAGGTGACTCGAGTATAAGCCGAGGGGGGCATTTTCAGCACAAAAAAATGTGCTGAAAAACTCGGCTTATACTCAAATATATATGGTATACTTATATTTTATTAACCACTTGCCGACCGCCACACGCAGATGTATGTCAACAGAATGGCACGGGCAGGCACATTGGCGTACAGGTACGTTCCTTTAAATTTGCCGCCCAGCGGGCGTGCACGCGCTTGCCCACCGCATGCCTCTTGAGCATGCTCGCGGGTCCCGGGAACCCGATGTTCCCGGACGGCCCCGCGATTGCGGTCGGCAAAGGTACAACAGGGGGATGCCTTTGTAAATAAGGCATTCCCCTATTCTGCCTAGTGACACTGTCACCCCCGTGATCATGAAACGGTCATCAGTGACGTGTCACGTGTAGCCACGCCCCCTAACAGTAAGAATCACTCCCTACTACTGACTTAATCCCTGCAGCGCCACCTAGTGGTTAACCCCTTCACTGCCAGTGTCATTATTACAGTAATCGGTGCATTTTTATAGCACTGATCACTGTAAAAATTACAATGGTCCCAAAAATGTGTCAAAAGTGTCCGATGTGTCCGCCATAATGTCGCAGTCACAATAAAAATCGCTGATTGCCGCCATTACTAGTAAAAAAAAAATATTATTAAAAATGCCATAAAACTATCCCCTATTTTGTAAATGCTATAACTTTTGCACAAACCAATCAATATACACATATTGCGTTTTTTTTTACCAAAAATATGTAGAGGAATACGTATCGGCCTGACCTGAGGAAAAAAAAATGCTTTTTTATATATATTTTGGGGGATATTTATTATAGCAAAAAGTAAAAAATATTGCATTTTTTTTTCAAAATTGTCGCTCTATTTTTGTTTATAGCGCAAAAAATAAAAACCACAGAGGTGATCAAATACCACCAAAATAAAGCTCTATTTGTGGGGGAAAAAAGGACGGCAATTTTGTTTGGGAGCCACGTCGAACGAACCGCGCAATTGTCAGTTAAAGCGACGCAGTGCCGAATCGCAAAAAGTGGCCCGGTCTTTGACCAGCGAAATGGTCCGGGGCTGAAGTGGTTAAACTCACTTGGTGCCTTATCTGCATTAAATTAGCCCTTCAGAAGCCATGTAATTCATATGTGTTCGGGATTAAAGGGATGAGGTGGCAATTGGGTGACCACATTTCCAAACTACCATTCAGGGACACCCTCCCTTCCCAAAAATCAGCTTGTGCTGTAACGAATCACAGCACAGTGATTGGACACAAGAGGCGGGATTTATGATTTCTCCAATCACAAACAGGGGGCGGGGATTGTGCTCCTCCAGGCATTCCCGGCCAGGACAAGTAATGTCAGTGAGTAAAGCGGTGATGTGGCGGCCTTTTTTGGGGGCATCAGATTGGCCCGGGGGGGGGGGGGGTGGCTGTGTCAGTTTCATTCCGGGACACTGTATTGTCCTGGAATGAATGTGCCCGCTACAGACCTGCAAAATGCGGGACTGTCCCGGGAAATCCGGGACACGTGGTCACCCTAGGTGGCAACCCTACGAGGAAGCCACTTGGATTAGTGGTGAAACATCTCCAAAACAAGTCCCATTGAATATGACTAACTACTTGTAGCTACAAGGACCACCTGGATACATTAGCACCCTTCAGAAAGCAGATTCAATGAAAACAAGGACAATTTTTACATAAGTATGGTAGCAATATAATCATTTGTTTTACTGTAATTTCCACGGATTGTGAACAATAGTAACATTTATAGCCTGGCTGGAGTTCAGACCTTCAGTTTTTATTGTAACTCTTTTTGTGTGCTGTAGAGAGGAGTTGTGACATTATTGCCATTATTTTTGCTTTACATATCCAATCTCTAGTTACATGTTCCAAGCCTTGCCCTCGTCCATGAGCCGCTGTCAGAGATAATCAAAGTTTAGTGAGATTATCTCCCCACACCCCCCTCGCCACTTACACATCATACATTGGCCGCAGAGCTATATGGCCTGATAGCCAGGTCTGAAGTCTAAATATATTCAACTGTAACAAAAATGATTGCGTATCCCACCATTCCAATGAGGGATGAGTCTAGTCCTTATCATCGTATCCAGATGCCGCATAACCAGATCCTGGCACCTTCCGAAGCTCCCCGTTGGTAATTAGAGGTGACAATGAATTTAGATCCCATTCCAAAATAAGCACACATATTACGGCGACATTTGTGGCTTTGAAGCCTTTTATCAAAACACATTTGTATTCTTAAAAAAATATGTTTTCTTTGTATCGTTGCCAACAGAAAAAAAAAAAAAAAAAGATGAGACATATTAGAGTCCTAAAAAGAAATAGAATTCAGAGTTTAGCAATTGTAGTAAGCTATCCAATGCCAAAATGAGGTCAGAGCCAGACCGCCATGCAAGACTATGAGTAACGATAAGCAAATTGGTTCTTAAATCAGGGAAATTGCAAAGTTTTTACCCATTGAAATATATGAATGCAGCTTTGTCCAGTCTACAGAGAGGCATGTTATTCATGGAACACAATTAGCCAAATTTCTGAATTTATTACATTTTAGAATTTTAAGGTTCTCTACAAATCAAACAGACATACAAGCAGACATATACACTATATTACCAAAAATTTTGAGACGTCTGCCTTTACATGAACTTTAATGGCATCCCAGTCTAAGGCCTCGTACACACGGCCGAGATTCTCGTTGAAAAAAACATGTCGTTTTTTTCGACGAGATTCTTGGACAAGAAACTTGTCCCGGCCGAGTGTACACACGCTCGTTTCAAAGAACCCGCGGTTCTTTGAAAGGAGCGTACGCGGTGACGTCATCGACTACGTCGAGCATGCGCTCGTCACATTCGATGCCGTCGCCGCCATCTTGGTATACCCTACGTATGCCTAGGAAGCTACCGCGCATGCGTCGAATTCATTTCGAACATGCGCGGGCTTCCGGGCGGACAGGTAAGTGTACACACACTCACTTTTCTCGTCGAGAAACATGCCGAGGAGAATCTCGACGAGAAAATAGAGAGCAGGTTCTCTATTTTCTCGTCGAGGTTTCTTGTCGGTTTTCTCGACGAGAAACCCGCTAGCAGCGTACACACGACCGATTTACTCGGCAAGACCTCTCTGCCAGCAAGTTTCTTGCTGGTTCTTGCCGAGAAAATCGGTCGTGTGTACGAGGCCTCAGTCCGTAGGGTTCCATATTGAGTTGGCCCCGCCCTTTGCAGCTATAACAGCTTCAGCTCTTCTGGGAAGGCCGTCCACAAGGTTTAGGAGTGAAGCCTCGTACACACGACCGGTTTTCTCTGCAAGAAACGTCAAGAAAACTGCTGGGAGAGCTTTCTTGCCGAGAAAACCGGTCGTGTGTATGGTTTTTCGTCGAGAAAACTGCCGGGAATCTCGACGAGAAAAATAGAGAACCTGCTCTCTATTTTCTCGTCAGGATTCTCGTTTTTCTCGTCGGGATTCTCGTCGGCCTGGTTCCCGACAAGAAAACCGGTCGTGTGAATGCTTTTCCGAGTCTTAAAAAATCGCGCATGCTCAGAATCAAGTATGAGACGGGAGCGCTCCTTCTGGTAAAACTAGCGTTCGTAATGGAGATAGCACATTCGTCACGCTGTAACGGACTGAAAAGCACGAAGACTGAAAAGCGCGAATCGCCTCTCACCAAACTTTTACTAACACGCGTTATCACGAGGATCAGCAAAAGCAGCCCAAGGGGGGCCGCCATTAGACATGTGCAAAAGGAAAACATTTGTTTAGTTTCGTTTCGTTTTAATTCGTTAATTAATTAATTTTGTTGCTTTCGTTCCGTTTTCGACCGAATTCGTAAAATCGGTCGCATTCGAAAATATTTCAACCAAATTCGAAAATATTTCTACCGGATTCGAAAATATTTTAACCGCATTCGAAAAAATTACAACCAGATTCGATCATCTTTTAGACTTTCAACTGGATTCGAAATTATTTCAACCGCATTAGAAACTATTTCAACAGAATTCGAAAATATTTCTACAGGATTCGAAATTATTTCAACCGCATTAGAAACTATTTCAACAGAATTCGAAAATATTTCTACAGGATTCGAAATTATTTCAACCGAATAGAAAAGATTATAATAAAATAGAAAAACAGAGAATAGACTATTTCTAGTCTATTTTCTATTTCTATTCTAATCTTTTATAATTGGAATTAGAATTCATTCTAAGGAAATTCGAATGTCGGAACATGGTTTATTATAATCTTTTCTATTCGGTTGGAATATTATCGAACTTGGTTGAAATATTAACAAATGCGGATGAAATATTATCGAATGCGGTAGAAATATTTTCGAATTTGGTTGAAATAATTTCGAATGCGACGATTTTTCGAATTCCAATTAGAAAAGATTAGAATAGAAATAGAAAATAGACTAGAAAAAAAATAGAACAGAATAGAATAAAATCTAATATATATATATTTTATTTTATTCTATTCTGTTCTATTGTTTTTCTATTTGATTCTTTCCAATATTTTCGATTCTATTCTAATTGTTTTCAAATTCGATTCAAATAGAATTTTTTTCGAATTCGATCCGAATTTCGTCTGTGGTTTTTCGATTTGAATCGTTATTTCGGATTCGGTCGAATTCGTTAGCATTTGTAATTCGGTAATTCGGATGCATCCTAACGTCCGAATACTGAAATTTCGTCCGAATTTCGATTCGGAACGAAATGAAATGCACATGTCTAGCCGCCATTGGAATCAAACTTCCCCTTTATACAGCCGTCGTACGTGTTGTACGTCACCGTGCTTTACAAGGACGAGATTTGGAATTGTTAGTCTTTGTATGTAAGGAAAGCTTGACAAGAATCCCATCAAGCTTGACATGAATCTCGTCGAGAAAAACAACGGCTTTAGTCCGTAGGGTTCAATATTGAGTTGGCCCTGCCCTTTGCAGCTATAACAGCTTCAACTCTTCTGGGAAGGCCGTCCACAAGGTTTAGGAGTGTGTCTATGGGAATGTTTGACCATTCTTCCAGAAGCACATTTGTGAGGTCAGGCACTGATGTTGAATGAGAAGGCCTGGCTTGCAGTCTCCACTCTAATAACGATGTCATTGGTCGTTAGGAGGTTGGCAGTTAGAAGGCTTTAATGGGGTACAATGAAAATCTGTGGCTTTTTGTAACTAAGGCCCCTTTCACACTGGGACAGGAGGTGCGCTGGCGGTATAGCGCCAATATTTTTAGCGGCGCTATACCGTCGGAATTGTGGCGTATTCGGCCGCTAGCGGTGCGGTTTTAACCCCCCACTAGCGGCCGAAAAAGGGTTAATACCGCCGGCAATGCGCCCCTGCAGAGCCGTGGTTTCCCATTTCTTTCAATGGGAAGGAGCGGTGGAGGAGCGGTAAACACACCGCTCCTCTCACCGCTCCAAAGATGCTGCTAGCAGGACTTTTGGAGTGGTCCTGCTAGCGCACCGCTCCAGTGTGAAAGCCCTCGGCTTTCACACTGGAGAAACAGCAGCCGCTGTTTAGGGTCGGTTTGCAGGCGCTATTTTTAGCGCAACAGCGCCTGCAAACCGCCCCAGTGTGAAAGGGGCCTAAAGGGCAGGTTTCATCCACCCACTAGCTTGTATACAAGTTTGGGGCAATTTTTAGGCATTTTGCTAAGGCCCCCCTGATGAAACCTCAAGGCACCCTGGTTGAAAAAGGCTGGTCTAGCATAGGCAAAGTTTTCAGTGGAGGAGGAACAGTGTAGGGAGGTACCTTGCGTCTGAGCTGATATCTTGGACCTCCTTTTTTCAGCCTCTCCGGTGCCCTTGTCGCCACACCATCCACCAGTCACCTTCTTGATCAGATGCTGTTGGGTATGGTAAACCTGCTAACGTGTCTTTTACGTTATTGGGATTGTGTTCTACAAGTCCTCCTATAAGGTACTGCCACACTGGGTTCCACTGATAATTAGGCCCTAATGCCACCTTGTTGGAACTTTGAGTTAATACACTGTGCTGCATTCCTTGGCCTCAGTATGCATTGACTTCACTTTGGGTGCCAAACATCTGTCCCTTCTTACACCCTGGTATTATACTCTGCATGCAAGGGGAGAGTGCAACAATAAGGGTCAAAAAACTTAAGACAACAGTAGGCTATGGAGATCTGACACCACCATCCCCCTGTCATACTGGGCTCTAGGTTTGAGACACGTGCCCTGGGCAATGCAAACTTAACTGACTGGAAAAAGAAGTAGGTGGTTGGGGCATACCCCCCCCCTCCCCCCAGCCTATCTAAGAGAAACTCGTCTTCTCAATCTTTCTACAAATGTTGGCTCTTGACAGGTATCTGCTGATGCCATAAATACTGACTTTTTTGTAAAGTCCTGGTTATAAATTGGTTGAAGGGGCTACCATTTTTTATTAGAATTCACCAGTCGTAAATATTTGGATTGACTTTTCATGACCACAGTTTAAAATTGTACTCAAGTCATTTTTTTTTCAAGTCACTGCCCGGTCATACAAAATGTTCAGTACCAGCCTTCATAGGAGCTTAACCCAAACTATTTAAAATGGGTCGCACTTTCCTGCTCCACACTCCAGGGCTGGGTTTTTCCTTCTGTGTGTGGCCACCAGCTTTCAGGTTCTGCCATCGCCACTGCCAGTCATATAGGTAGGGGCATTAAAACAAAGCCGAAGCTAGCATTATGTGTTCCTGTATGACCCCCTGCACTCAGCCTGAGTCCAACGTTCATTTCTGACCCCTAAGTACCCCCGTACTGCTACAGACAATTGTCCCTGTATTCCCGTGTCCCCAACATTCCTGTCTGCCAAAGATTGAAGTCTCCCCTACTCCTGCAAGAGACTCTCTGCAGTGTGTTTGTGCCTGGGCATCTGTAGCTGCCTGTTTGTATAAGTCAGAAGGCCTATCAGCAGTAAAATCTTTTACTCCATTTAAGGGGCGCTCTGGTGTATAGCAGGCAGCTCACTAGACCCTCTGCTTTAGGCCTTCTAAGGGTCTTCCCCACCACTGAATGAGCAGGTGCTGATTCCTCTTCCACCGGTGTCACTTTTTTCATGCCTCCCTAGCATTTACTGTCTGTCTGTGTCTACATGAGGAACTCTTCCATAGCCTACACCTTTGCCTAGCCCCAGCTGCTACTACCAAGTCCTTGTGACAGTTTGACTGTAGCCGCCAGTTCAGAAGAGTCAGAGGGCGGCAACTTGGGAGCCATCAGCAGCAAAATGTATTACCTCCTGTGGGGTGCCCTGGTGGCTAACTAGACCCTGTACCTTTAGGCTTCTAAGGGCCCTCCCCACCAATAAACGAGCAGGCACTGAGTCCTCTTCCTCTTGTGTTACGGTATATCATACCTTCTTAATATTTACTGCCTATCTGTGTCTCCATGAGGAAATCTGTCTCTGCCTTGGCCTACACCACTGTCTAGCCCCAGATGCTACTTCTAAGTCCTGGTCAGCCAACTGCCCCTGCCAATGAGACTCCTGTTCATGACAGTTTGACTGTAGCTGCCTGTTTATAAGAGTTAGAGGGCTGCAGCCTGGGAGTCATCGGTAGCAAGATATTACCCCTTGTGGGGTGCTCTGGTAAATAGCTGATGGCTCCTTAGACAATGTGCCTTAGCCCTTCTAAAGGGTTCTCACCATTGTTGAATGCGCAAGCCCTCTGAGTCTTCATCCTTCTGTATTACTGGTATTATGCCTCAATTGTATCTACTGCCTCTCCATGTCTTTACAAGGGGTATCTTCTGTGGCCTACACTACCACCTAGCCCCAGATACTACTACCAAGTCTTGATCAGCCGCTCCGTGTCTTTTCCTTGGCCTAAACCACCACTTAGCCCTGTATGCTATTACCAAGTCCTGGTCAGGAAACTGCCCCTGTCAAACAGCCGCCGATTTGTGACAGTTTCACAAAATCTGTAGCTGCCTGTTTGGATTCAGAGGCAGAGGGCCACATCCTGGGACCCATCAGCAACAAATCTCATTACTCCAATTGGGTGCTCTGGTGAATATTAGGAGGAACTCTGTCTCCTCCATAGCATACACCATTGCCTAGCCCCAGCTACTACTACCACGTCCTGGTCAGCCCCTGCCAAACAGACTCCTGCTCATGACAGTTTGACTCCTCCATAGCCTACACCATTGCCTAGCCCCAGCTGCTACTACCACGTCCTGGTCAGTCCCTGCCAAACAGACTCCTGCTCATGACAGTTTGACTCCTCCATAGCCTACACCATTGCCTAGCCCCAGCTGCTACTACCAAGTCCTGGTCAGTCCCTGCCAAACAGACTCCTGCTCATGACAGTTTGACTCCTCCATAGCCTACACCATTGCCTAGCCCCAGCTGCTACTACCACGTCCTGGTCAGTCCCTGCCAAACAGACTCCTGCTCATGACAGTTTGACTCCTCCATAGCCTACACCATTGCCTTGCCCCAGCTGCTACTACCAAGTCCTGGTCAGCCCCTGCCAAACAGACTCCTGTTCATGACAGTTTGACTTTAGCCACATGTTCGGTAGAGTTAGAGGGCCGCAACCTGGGATCCATCAGATGCAAAATGTATTGCACCTGTGGGGAGATCTGGTGAATACCAGATAGATCCTTAGACCCTGTGCCTTAGCCCTTCTAACGGCTCTCACCTCTGTTGAATGAGTGAGCTCTCTGAGTCTTGATGCTTCTGTGTCACTGGTATCCTGCCTACCTAGTATCTACTGCCTTCCCATGTCTCCACAAGGTACTGTGTGTGTCCTCCATGGCCTACACCACCACCTAGACCCATCTGCTACTACCAAGTCCTGGTCAACTAAGTCCTGGTTGGAATGGACTTTGACTTCAACTTATACCGCATTGCCTTTGTTGAAGGCCCTTTTTTTCCCACTAAAGTAGTATAAGTCACTGTTTGTGTGTCTCCTCCATGGCCTACACCACCACCTAGACCCATCTGCTACTACCAAGTCCTGGTCAACTAAGTCCTGGTTGGTTGGAATGGACTTTGACTTCAACTTATACTGCATCGCCTTTGTTGATGGCCCTTTTTTTCCCACTAAAGTAGTATTAGTTACTGTTTGTGTGTCTCCTCCATGGCCTACACCACCACCTAGACCTATCTGCTACTACCAAGTCGTAGTCAACTAAGTCCTGGTTGGAATGGACTTTGACTTCATCTTATACCGCATTGCCTTTGTTGAAGGCCCTTTTTTTCCCACTAAAGTAGTATAAGTCACTGTTTGTGTGTCTCCTCCATGGCCTATACCACCACCTAGACCCATCTGCTACTACCAAGTCCTGGGCAACTAAGTCCTGGTTGGAATGGACTTTGACTTCAACTTATACCGCATCGCCTTTGTTGAAGGCCCTTTTTTCCCCTTAAAGTAGTATAAGTCACTGTTTGATGCTCTGGTTAGTATACTGCCGCTACATACCTGCCAAGAATAAATAACAATGTTTTCAAGATGCACATTTGGCCATATGGCGCATCTATAAAAACCAACACAGTAGTCCAAATTTTCCCGGAGTTTGCGGAGATAAGTCTACCTGAAACCGCCTGTCTATAAAAACACGACATAAGTCGATCATTATCCGGGAATGAGAAGTGCCTCTTATCCCGCTACGAAGTGCTCATGTACTATTTGTTTATCGCCACGTGCGGGCTCGTTAATTGGTTAGTTACTTGCTTAAGTAAGCAAATAATAGAAGTGAGAAGTTTCCCATTACTCGGAAAACTAAGAGAAGTGGCATTAAGTGTACTATCAATTTCAGCCTAATCGTCCTTCCCCGTGGCTCGGGCGCACAGTCAATCTGGAACTTCGCAGACGACTAGCAGACACCAGAATCACAGCGGATCCCGAGCAGATAACTTCACCGACGGCCCCCGAAAATAGCACATTGTCAACTCCAATTTTATCTACAGATAATGTGTATTTTTCTTTTTTACATTTTCACATTGTTGAAAATTATCCCCGTGGGAGCCGGGCTCTCTTGTCTTGATTTGTACGGAGCGGAACTTTGAGCTGTTGCCATGGCAACACAGTTGTGTGTTCAGCTGGTCGCACGCCTAATCTTATTAGGATGAAGAGAATTCCACAGATTTTGGGATATCACGCTATTTTTATGTGTGTTTCGTCCAAGAAGAACAATGAACAAAATAGCACCTGAGAAATAGAGCGGACGCAGGCAAAAAATTTTGGAAAGAAAAATATAATATACAGCCGACCTGAAAAGATTTTTCAATTCTATTGAGGCGAAAGC